>JAJOZX010001294.1:552500-950970 GCA_023014485.1 Bathynomus jamesi
TAACCTCGTTAACCTCGTTGCGGTTTCGTGCGTCGGTCTCTCTTCACACGAAGGTCAAGCTGGTGGCCCTGCCTCTAGGCCTGGCTTGGTGGAGGAGCGAGTTGCTCTCTTACGCTCTCCACCGCACATAACCAGGTACACCCGGCTCATCTGGTACCGTCTTGACCCAGGCATCTAGTCTTCTCTTGAAGACTTCAACTTTGACCCCCGTAACGTTTCTGAGGTCCTGGTTAAAAAGTCTTGGCCCCCTGACAACCAAGCTATTTTCCTTCAGTGTTGGAGGTTCCTTGTCGGTCCTTTAGTTTGGGAACACTACATATTCTGCCTTTCCTATATTGTCCAGCTTGGATGGTAATTGGGTTTAGTTTGAGGTTTGGTACCAGTTTTTCGATCATTTTCCATATGTCGATTATGGTATACCTGTTTCTTCTTCTTTCCAGGGAGTACAGATTTAGTTTACGTCTTTCCCAGTAGTTGAGTTCTTTACAGCCGTCAATCTTGGCTGTGAAATTTGTCTGCATTTCTTCTAGTTTATTAATTTCTTCCTTTTTATATGGGGACGTCAAAACTGAGCAGTATTCAAGTTTTGGTATGATCAGTGTTCTTAGCAGGGGAATCATTACTGTCTTGTCCCTCCTTTTGAACGTTCTTAGTACCTGTCCCGGGACTCGTTTTGCTTTTTTTATTGCTATCTGATTTTGTGTCTCGAATTTGGCATCATCGGTCATTATTACCTTCAAGTCGACCGTTTTCGTGCTTCTCTGAATTTTCTGTCTCTCTGGCGCATAATATGCAGTCTGTTTAACTTCTTTGCATATATATATATATATATATTAATGTAAAGAACGACGCTTGTGTAGAAGAGCGTCCGCACAAGATGAGGAGAAAGAACGAACGAATGAAAAATGAGGCAGATGCCTCATTTTTCATTTGTTCGTTCTTTCTCCTCATCTTGTGCGGACGCTCTTCTACACAAGCGTTGTTCTTTACATTAATTATACTGTGTGTTGTTTGCAGTTAAAAAAAAAATATATATATATATATATATTGGAAAGTTTTTATAGAAGAATTAAAAATTGTATTTATATTGGGAAAGTAAACTCTGAATTTAAGTTCATTTTATCATTTCGTTGGCATGGCAACCAAGCAGCCATTCCATTAAAATGTTTAGTACAAAATAAAATTTTTAAGACCATTTTCGCGAACGCAGAAAGAAACAAAACACCAGTCGTTTTAATCTATTTGTTATCCAGTATAGTGAAGATACCCTGTATTGCAAAGAACATTTTTTTTAAAAATTTTACTCAATCTTTCCGAGTGCGCTCCACCCAACGGCGAGAGGACCAACTGTATAGACGTTTCATCGGCGCAACTTAACCTAATCTAACCTAACTTTAACCTTAAAACAGTTGTCGATGAAACATCAAGTCGACGAAATGTCGTTAACTCGGGGCTAGATGACCCCCGCGCTCTAAAATCAAGGAAAAACACCATGACCACATAAGGGAAAGCATCAACTCTCGGAGTAAAAAAACAGCCTTGTATGAAGGGAACATCCACGCAGGAATTCATAAAAGGAACATTATACAATAGCCATGTGTGAGCGTTGATCAAGTCTTCGACGCATCATGCATTTCATGTTTATTTGCTAGCATTACAGAAAAAGAAATGAAAACAATATATGTCTTCATAGCTCTATTTTTTTATGCAGGAAGGATGGGCCAAAGGCCAATGCCCATAAAAACGGCCACCCCTCATAGAATAAGAGAACCTCAATCAAGATCCAAAGTTTTCGAGATGCCTGAACACTCTGCGTTTGAGAGATGTGAGGTCAGAGACGGGGGAAAAGATGGATTGAGGAAGATTCCTCGAGAATTGACTGGTTGAGTAGATGAAAGATAGAATATCAATTAAACCTTGCATAAGAGAGTTGGACAGAAAAGGAATGAGAATGTGTCGAAAGTCTGGTACTGCGTGCTCTCCTTAAAGGAGGAGGCATGCAGTTAGAGAGTTCAGAAGAGCAATGTCCATTATAATAGCGATAATACAGGGAGAGTGAGGCAACATTGCAGCGGATAGAGCGGAATTGAAGACGGTAAGAGGCGGTGAATTGATGAGACGAAAAACCTTTCATTCCACCTAATCAAGTAGGGCTGTATGGATTGAACCACCCCACATATAAGAAGTGTACTCCATGCAAGGGCGGACAAAACTCCTGTAAGGAAACAGCAACTGAGTGGGGGTGAGAAACTGCTGGGCTGGTACAGCACACCTAACCTCTTAGGAGCTGATTTAGAGAGAGTGCATGCGATCTTTCCAGGAAAGATCACGAGAAAAGGAAACACCAAAAATGTTGAGAGAAGAGGAAGGATTGAGTTGTGTATTGTTGAAGGTAAGGGGATAGTCGTGTGAAAGATTGTGATTAGACAGATGAAGGAACTGAGTTTTTGAGGCATTGAGGCACGCAACATCCACCGTTGGAGTGAAATCAAGTCTAGAGAAAGTAGTAGGGTACAGAAAAGAGGTTGCTGTCAGTCGTCTCAAACACCTGAGTTTTGGTGAGGAAGAGAGGGCGAGGTTTAGAGTAGGAAATTGTGGTGTTTAACAAATTGGAAAGTTGAGGAAAGGCCACGAATGTTGCAGAAGTTTATGAAAAGCGAATCAGGCAGAGGCCCAGTACATTTCGAATGGACATTAGCAGAACCAGCTCCCGTTGCCCGGGTCTGCGTTCTCGATATCGCAGCAGGGAAGCCGGAAGTGAGGCCATTTATGGTCCCCTCTACAGGGACTCCGAGGCTCTTGAAGACTCCATTTTTTTTAAATTTGAAAGATTGTGTAGTGTGTAAGATGCATGTATGTGTAGTGAGGAATAGGGAGAGAAGTGTGTGTTTAAGAGCATGCTGGACTACTCCCAGGGTAGATGAGACACGGAAAAAGATCAGCTGAGGAGGACAATGACAGGAGAAACGGAAGTTCCAGAATTCCCCGTCTCCTGCCTAACGCTCTCCCGGATTATTTCTCTGATCGGTTGGTGTCTACACTCTCATTCAGTATGAGCGTTACTTCGTAATTATGGTAAAGAAAGAAGAATAAAATAAAAAGGTTGTAAATCATCTCTGCTTTTACTCTGATTTTAGAGGGCTCAAGTTCAAGAATTTTGAAGTGTTTACGATTGAGAAATTGTCTTGCAAACCTTCTCTTCTCCATGGTTTACTGAAAAGTTCACAAGTCAAACTTGGAGTGGAACATAGTCAGAGATGGGCAGTAATGTATTTGACAATTACTGAAGTACGTATTTAAATACTCTATTTGAAAATACATTTATTTTTTAGTATTTAAATACATATTTAAATACATTTCAAAAGTAACTGGTATTTGTAAATACATATATTTCAAATACATTTTCAATTACATTTTTTTGAACGAGGACGTGGGACCACGTCGTGGGCGATAACAAAGGATTCTTACCACACACCACAACATTCTCAATACATACTTCCTAGAGGGTAAATTAGCTTACTACTCTTGTATTTATATTTATACATATTGACACATATCTGACACTATTCAAGAGCTAAGCCCTAAGCCCTAATGAAGGCAAATATATAGATTGTCCTCGTTCGTCCATCCATTCATCTTCCTTGCTTATGGTTGTCTGTTCTGAATGTTGTGGTTTAGATCATTACCACTGGTTTAGCTATAGTTATAGCTAATTCCTTCAGTACTCGGGGGTGTATAGCATCAGGGTGAGGAGATTCGCTTATTTTTTATTTATCAGTTATTACAAATTTTTTTTACATTTTTTATTAAAAAATTTCACTTTTGGAGTAACAGATCATCACAAATGTTGTATTTGTAACTTTTATTTTGTAAGTTGTAAGGCTGTAATGTAGCCATGTCTTGTAGTGATCATATAAATTAAGATGATTTAACCTAATGTATTTGCAAATGTATTTAAATACACTTTCACAGTAATGTATTTAGTATTTAATTACATTCCTTTTAGGTGTAATGTATCTTGTATTTAATTACAATCCTCTAATATTTAGCCAGTATTTAGTATTTAAATACATTCAAAAGTATTTACGCCCATCTCTGAACATAGTAGAGTTTTAAATAATTTATTCTGTAATTATTTCAGACACTTCGCCTTATCGTGAAATAGGGATACACTGAGGGAATGAAACCCTCGTTGTGTTTAGAAGGTTCAAAAAACTTCACTTTTTTCTACGTGAAGGTCAAAATATGAAAATAAAAACCCACTATTAGCTAATAGACAGAGTTTATTTCCACAACAGTATCGACGCCCACTGGCATCCTCCTCGGGTGGATACAGAAAAACGAATCCACCCGAGGAGGATGCCAGTGGGCGTCGAAACTGTTGTGGAAATAAACTCTGTCTATTAGAGTGGGTTTTTATTTTCATGTTTAGAAGGTTCATGGGGAGCAGAGACTCGTCATTAAGGACGCCGCGTGTATTGCAAGACAACGACGGCATTGATACTTCGCATATCGAGGAGGGATAATGATCATAAAATAATTGTTTCATCGTAAACTACGAATCATATTAAAGGGTGTATACGACTTAAAGTTTAACGTCTTCGATAGTACTTAATGCTAATTAGCTCTGCCTCTTGAGGACATACGAACTGCCAGTGTGTGTGTGTGTGTATATATATATATATATATATATATATATATGATGAATAAAACCACGAAGGAAAGGAAACACAGAATGGTGCTCAAGCACTTTCGTCTAATGACATCCTCAGGAACACTGAAGTACATAAAGAGTTACAGCCTATATATAGATTACAGAAAAAAAAAATATATATATACATACAATAAACGGAGAAATAAAAATAATAAAAATTAAAAATTAAGGGATTGTGGGAGGAGCATATAAATTTGTAAGGAAAAACTATCGATTTTTAGCACAAGATCAAATGAATTGTTTCCAACCAATGTTATAGATAAAAAAAAAACTACCGATTTTTAGCACAAGATCAAATGAATTGTTTCCAACCAATGTTATAAAAAAAAAATACAAATTTATACTGGAAATCTGCCCGGGTTTTAGCACTCTGCCCTTCTTGGTTAAGGTTCGATGTATATAAAAATAAATTGAAAAATAAAAGTTATTAGAGTAGCATACAAGTTTACCAAAGATTTAGCGTTCTACCCTTCTTATCTAAATCTGTTCTAAAGGAATTCAAAACAACAGGATCGAGTTGAAAAAGACCTTTGCTTATGTTGACGTTATTTGTAAGTTGGATAATGGCAGACTCAAGAATATTTCTATTAACAATGTTGCTAGAGTGAAATAAAACTGAAGCATTATTCCAATCAATACAGTGGGATAACTCTGACAAATGGACAAAAAGGGCACTGGACGACTGTCCTGTTCTAACGGAATATTGATGCTGTTTTATACGTGTGTGCAAATCCTTTCCCGTCTGACCTATGTAAAAGAATCATATTGTTTACAACCAATTTTATAGATAATGCCTGAATTATTGGTAGGGCTATTTTTTACTATGATATTTTTCACAATATTGTTATATGAAAATACTACATTAATATCCAAAAGTTTAAGTACATTAGCAATGCCTAAAAAGCCCGGGAAAAATGGAAGTACTAAAATATTTTTTGACAAAGTACGAGTTATTATTCACACGATAGAAAGTTCGTTTTGCCTTGTTGAGACAATATTCCATAAACGCAGATGGATAACACAGATCACTTCCAATACCGTTGATTTTTTCTAATTCGGCATCGATGTATTCCGGACTGGCGATCCTAAGGGCGCGGAGAAACATTGAAGAAAAAATGGCCTTCTTAGTGGGGGTGTCATGTCCCGAGTAAAAGAATACGTAGGACAAATTGTTTTTTTTTTTTTTCGATAGATACTAAACTTAAAACCTGGGCTTTCCCTATGTACACGCACATCCAAAAACGGGATTGAGTTGTCTTGTTCCACTTCTAAAGTAAACTTAATGGAGGGGACTTGATCATTTAACTGAAGGAGGAAGTTATCCAGGTCACGATTCATGGGCCAGATACACAAAATATTGTCGACGTACCGCAACCAAGGGATGCCAACCCCCAGGATTCTCGGAATGTAAGTAATTTCGAAAAACTCCATATAAATATTGGGGAGGAGGGGCGACAGGGGGTTGTCCATGGCCATCCCAAAAACTTGTTGATAATACTCGTTATTGAAAGTGAATTTACAGTCTTTGATGCAAAGCTTAATAAGTTCCAAAACAATGTGTGAAGGTAGTGGCAGGTCATACTTATGTAATTCTTGGGAGAGAAAGTCAAGCATATCGTCAATCGGCACTTTTGTAAACAATGAGCAAACGTCAAATCTGATCAATCTATCGTTAGTTTCAGTACGTGCATTATTCAATTTTTCAGTAAGATCCATGGAATTTTTTACATGTGAATCAGAGATAGTTCCGAGAATGGGGGACAAGACTTTGGCAAGCCATTTGGAGAGTTTATAAGTAATAGAGCCCACCGAGCTAATAATAGGGCGCATAGGGTTGCCAGGTTTGTGGGTTTTAATAAGACCGTAAAGGTAGGGCAGAGAAGGTGAAGTGGACATGAAAAGCGGAATTAAGTCCTTATGATCTTTGAGAATGCGTTTCAAGCCACTACGTACACTTTTACTCGGGACATGACACCCCTCACTAAGAAGGCCATTTTTTTCTTCAATGTTTCTCCGCGCCCTTAGGATCGCCAGTCCGGAATACATCGATGCCGAATTAGAAAAAATCAACGGTATTGGAAGTGATCTGTGTTATCCATCTGCGTTTATGGAATCTTGTCTCAACAAGGCAAAACGAACTTTCTATCGTGTCAATAATAACACTCGTACTTTGTCAAAAAATATTTTAGTACTTCCATTTTCCCCGGGCTTTTTAGGCATTGCTAATGTACTTAAACTTTTGGATATTAATGTAGTATTTTCATATAACAATATTGTGAAAAATATCATAGTAAAAAATAGCCCTACCAATAATTCAGGCATTATCTATAAAATTGGTTGTAAACAATGTGATTCCTTTTACATAGGTCAGACGGGAAAGGATTTGCACACACGTATAAAACAGCATTATTGTTCCGTTAGAACAGGACAGTCGTCCAGTGCCCTTTTTGTCCATTTGTCAGAGTTATCCCACTGTATTGATTGGAATAATGCTTCAGTTTTGTTTCACTCTAGCAACATTGTTAATAGAAATATTCTTGAGTCTGCCATTATCCAACTTACAAATAACTTCAACATAAGCAAAGGTCTTTTTCAACTCGATCCTGTTGTTTTGAATTCCTTCAGAACAGATTTAGATAAGAAGGGTAGAACGCTAAATCTTTGGTAAACTTGTATGCTACTCTAATAACTTTTATTTTTCAATTTATTTTTATATACATCGAACCTTAACCAAGAATGACAGAGTGCTAAAACCCGGGCAGATTTCCAGTATAAATTTGTATTTTTTTTTTTTTATAACATTGGTTGGAAACAATTCATTTGATCTTGTGCTAAAAATCGATAGTTTTTCCCTACAAATTTGTATGCTCCTCCCACAATCCTTTAATTTTTAATTTTTATTATTTTTATTTCTCCGTTTATTATAGGTCGTCCGATAAGTGAGTGGCGATTGGGGAACAATTTATAAATAAAAGATAAAGGATAATAAAAATTTTATTATTAGTAAACTTACAATTAATTCGATAATTAATTGTCATAGGGATCAACCTGATCGCTATTTACACGAACAGCAAGCTGTATGCGTCTCCATGTCCTGTCCTGTCCGACATTTTTTGTAAAAGTTCTTTATCCTCATTGATGTCACTTAACACAACTTCTGCGATTTTTGTCAGATCAGATTCACTGATTTTCACGGCCATTAATCTGCATCTTGAGGATTCCTCAGAGGGTATTATCCGGGGTAGTCAAGTCCGGACTCCGCGGAGGCCAAGGTACAGGACCATACTTTCCGATCCATTTACCAGGAAAATTTCTGTCTAGGAACTCACGCGCAGCGAAAGCGGTGTGTCCTGGAGCACCATCTTGCTGAAAAATAGGGTTGCGAATATTCGTATTTCTTAAAGCGGGTAGAAATCTGTTCTCCAACATGTCGATATAACTTCCTGAAGTAATTCGACCAGTGCACACAAATGGACCAATTAAACAATGCGCTGATATTGCACACCATATCATGATTCGAGGGGGATACTGTTTTACTTGATCATAATAATGAGGATTTTCTTTCGACCAAAAAAACGAAAATTTGCTTTTGCCATCGCCATAAAGGGCACATTCATCACTGAAGAACGTACGATCTCTCTCGGCTTTACTTGGAAAAGCTTCAAGAATTTGTTGACAAGCATTAACTCTGACAATTTTATCTTGTGGCGATAAAAACTGAACGGAGGTTGGGCGGAAAGCTTTAAAATGCAAGTCTTTTTTCATCAAATCATGCAGTGTTGATTTCGGAACATTTAATGCAGATGCACGCCTACGAATACTTTTGGTTGGCGATTGTCGAATTGACACTTGAACATCATCATCTTCCAATCTTGCTCTTACTTTGGGGCGACCACGGCGTTTTTTATCAATTATTATCCCAGTTGTGAATAATTTGTGTTCCCATTTTCTAATAATTTCGCCCTTTGGCGGCACATCATTAAATCTTTGTTCAACCCTTTCGCGTACTACCTTCATGCAATGCTTAGTTTTTCCAGATTCATGCCACCATGTTGCTGCTAATATCCGTGCTTCATATGTGTAGGGACTTTGATCACAAATTTTATCAACACGTGCGTCTACCTCAGCCATTGCAACGCCAATAATTAGAAATAATAAAAATAAAACAATGAAAAACCAGAGCAAACAGAAATAAACATGAATTACTGCAAAATTAAAAATTTGGATTTTATGTGAAGCTAGCTTAATTGAAAAAAGCATAGACATTTATTAGATATCAAAGATATTAGTACACTGTGCTAACTGACATAGAATCGCCACTCACTTATCGGACGACCTGTATATATATATATATATATATTTTTTTTTTTCTGTAACCCATATATAGGCTGTAACTCTTTATGTACTTCAATGTTCCTGAGGATGTCATTAGACGAAAGCGCTTGAGCACCATTCTGTGTTTCCTTTCCTTCGTGGTTTTATTCATCATAAATATTTTTCACGTGTTAGTGAAATAATTTGCATATATATATATATATATAATATATATATATATATATATATATATAATATATATAATATATAAATATAATATATATATATATATATATATATATATATATATAGTGTGTGTGTATATATATATATATATATATATATGTATATGATCCTTCTGCCTTGTGTAGCGGTAACACGCATTTCGATCGAAGTCCGTCTAAAAGCTAATTAATATTGAAAATCTAGTAAAAACAAGGCACTTTGTTTTTCCCAAAAAATCCTGCAGCCTTCCCCAATATACCTCGCCGGCCGCTCTCACGAGCACCAATCGGTGGACATACGCAACGCGTGACATCCCCCATCCACCGGAGTAACGAAGACCACTTTCTCTTACTCTCACCCCTATAGTCAAAATCCTTGTACCTCACCCTCTCCTTCTTCTTGAGCAAATTTTTCGTTCACCAACAATAATATTGTTCATGAATAGTACGGAAATGGGTAACCGGTTTCTACAGTCTTGTGAGGTTTGCAACAATGCAACCGATGAATTGAGGGCAATTAGATGTGATCTTTGTCAATTTCTTTTTGATTTTAACTACCTGAATTGGAAAGATGAAGCCATCACTCATGTAGCGAGTGCCAAACAGCTAAGTGGAGTAAAATATTTCTGTGAAAGATGTATAGCGAAAATAAATCCGTTTATGGTTTATAAAACAGAAAGAGATACTGAGAAGGTATCGAAAGAAGAGAATATAAATGCTAAGCAGAAAGAAACGGGAAAGGAGACGAGGAAAAGCGAAGGAGATACAAACATGGCACATGTCGGAATACCGACATACAAAGAAGGCGAAAAAATTATCGTAACAAAAGCACTAAAAGAAACGCACGTAGATCAGTTGGAGAATTACTAGAGTGAATAGACTAAATAACCAAAAACAAGTGGGAAATCACGATAATAGACTGAGGATATCTCTGAAAAAGGAAATGAAACGAACAACAAAAACAGCCCCCCCCCCCCCCCCCGAGTGATAATGTGGAAAGAACTGTATGCATATGCTGTGCATTGGGCTTTTGCAGATATAATGAAGGACAGTGTATATATGAGCACCCGACCATGTGCAATTTCTATTATGATAACGTTCACTAAATTTGGCGACAGCTGCAAATTTTATCATCCCACCATTTGCAAGTACTATGCAAAGCAGGGGGTCTGCACATGTGGTAAGAAATGCTACTATTCCAACAAACTCAAAGGACAATAGGAAAAACGGCAAGAAATCCATGAATACAAACCAAGGAGCAAATTTTCTCGACACTGCAGACACAATACAGACCGCAATGCAGAAGTGGAAGCCCTACAGAAGAACACGAGCAGAATATACAAATGGGCAGAAGACAATAGCATGAATTTTAACATCGAGGAATTTTAGCTTGTGAGATATGAAAGAATGAAGAACTTAGTCTCAAACAGACAGCATACTATGCCCCAGATAGAGAGGAAATTCAGAGAAGCACGAAAGCAAAAGATTTAGGGGTAATAATGACCGATGATGCAAAATTTGAAACACAGAATCAGATAGCGATAAACAAAGCAAAAAGAGTTACGGGACAGTTACTGAGAACCTTCGGGAGAATGGACGAAAAGGTAATGATTCCCCTACTGAAAACACTGATCATACCAGAAAACCAGAACTTGAATACTGTTCAGTCTTGATGATATCTCCGTACAAAAAAGAAGAAATTAATAAACTAGAAGATATCGAGAGGAATTTCACAACCGAGGCTGATGGATGCAAAGAACTCAACTACTGGTACTGGGACAGACTACGTAAATTAAATCCGTTTTCGCTGGAAAGAAGAAGAGAGATACACCATAATTTACATATGGAAAATGATCGAAAAACCGGTATCTAACCTCAAACTAAACCATATTAATATCCAAACAACACTGGAACATAGGAAAGGCAGAATGTGTAGTGTTTCCAAACTAAAGGCCAGACAAGGGACACCCTTAACGCTGAAAGAAAATAACTTGGTTGTCAGGGAGCCCAAGGCTTTTTAACCAGCTTCCAAAGGATCTCGGGAACGTTACAGGGGTCAAAGTTGACATCTTCAAAAGAAGACTAGATGCTTGGCTCAGGACGGTACCATATACGTTTTCTCGGTTGTTTAAATAATGTATGACAGATTGCCTTAACTTTTATCCTATCGTAGTGTAGTGGCTAACACCCTCACCTTCTACTCAAGAGGCGGTGGGTTCAGTGCCGGCCTTAGGGGTGTGCGAACCGTGCGGTCGCACAGGGCCCGCAACTTAGGGGGGCCCGAAAATTTCACAGAAATTTTCTTTTTTGTATATTTACAAACTTTATTTTGTGTATTTACTTTTGTTGAATATCCTAATTAAATTGAATTATCCTATTCCTAATTAAATATCCTAAGGCCGGCGCTGGTTGAAACCTCATGATAGTTTAAATATTTGATAATAATAAAGTAATAAGTAGTAATAATAGTAAAGGCTGTTGGTCTGTTGGTATTCTGTTACAGGTGCACTCGTATAGTTAAATTTTACTTGTTGTACTTGTTAACAATCTACTAAAATAAAATGATTAGCAATGAAAAACAATTTGACTTGTGTCATGGGGGGCCCGTACAGTATACTCTGCACAGGGCCCGAAATATCCTAAGGCCGGCGCTGGTGGGTTGGACCCCCTGGTGAGGACTATATATACACACGAGGTGCAGTCAGTAAATTCGAGGAATGCATTGGCTGCTTTAATGAAACAATTCCGCGAATTTATTGACTGCACCTCGTATAATGGAAAACAAAGTACACAGATAGAATTATGAAAATGAATAATGATGAATATATTCGTAACGCGTCTTCATTTTATGACTACAGAACCTCAATATAATCACTGAACAAAATTAACCTTCTCCAATTTCTATAATTTGCTGTGTATAGATTATAGAAGTTAACTTTCCGAAGCCAAATCGAAGACAATAAAAGTACATCAACATTAATTAGAATTTAAGGAAAAAATAATGCTTAAATTGCTCACCGATACTGATTTCCATCAAATAAAATTTTAATTTTTTTACAGAATTTCATTTAAGTAGAAATTGATCTTTTAAATACGTAAGACTTAAATACAGAGTGTCCGGTTTCATAGGAAAATTTATTTTAAATTAAATTTAAAATAAATTTGAATTACAGTCTTGATGAAAAGTCCTCCGCCTTTTCATCACGAGTGTAACTCGCTTTCATATTAGCATTGCGTGTTATTCTACCTGCAACAAAAAAAAAAAAAGGTCCCACAACAAGACATCAATTTAAACACTTGTTTTAGTTCTATTACTTTTGTAAATTTAATTTAAAATAAATTTTCCTATGAAACCGGACTTATGGGACACCCTGTATATTAAATGAATACGGCTCTTGAAGGCCAAAAACTGAGAAAAATGAATTTTGAAGATAATGTGATTAAATCATTTCTGAAATATTTTTTAACTGAATTGAATTGAATTTTATTGCTAAAATAAATACGGTTTTAAAATTTTGTTTTTGTTTTTACATAAATAATTGTAAAATTGGCTTATTTATTTAATTTAATTTGGCACTTAAGCTTTAGGCTTAAATCGTTTAATTTAAGAAAGAAAAGTACTGAAACGTGTATGAATTTTATTGGAAAAAGGAACCACAGTGAAAAAATCAAGATGAGCGTAACTGACATTATTTCATGTTATGTATTTGTGTATACATTGCCAGTGAACCGAGTCATGTGTTCCCATGTCCCTTTTGAACCGGGTAAATAATGGCTCGAAACGAAAGGACTCTCGCGTAGTTGGGTTAATTTAGGTGTAATATTGGCTGAAATGAGGTAAAGGAAAGATATACTGTAGTAAAGTGCAATTTGCGTTTATTGCCTGGCTCTGCTCGAGCAAAGACAACACGTTCATCGACATCAAATTTAGCTCATCCTAACCAGGGCCGGATTTTCCAATAGGCAACATAGGCCATTGGCCTAGGGCCCACCAGTAACTGGGGGCCCACTGGGGACCTCCTACAATCCCTTGACACAAACAGTATCATTGACAAATTTGCCATAGAAAAAAGCAGGAAAAAGTCATTTTGAACTTCACATAGTTGCGCTTGCAAAATTTATTATGCTTCAGTTTCATTGTATTTTTCCATTATTCCTATGTGTAAGATGTACATGGTATGGAACTTGATTTACTTTGATGTACTTGATATGGAACTAATTTAATTAAAAAATTATTAATGTGTAATGTATTACATTATGTTGTAATTCTTATTGCAAAATTTATTATGCTTCAATTTGACTATTTTTTTTTCCATTATTCCTTTGTGTAAGAATAAGTTGTACATGATATAAAACTAATTTCAATAAAATTATTGATGTGTTACATTATGTTGTAATTCTTTTTTTTTTTTACATTACAATATTACGATATATATATATATACCTATATAATATTTTTTTGAGGGGGGCACTGATAAGGTTTGGCCTAGGGCCCACAAGCAAGTAAATCCGGCCCTGATCCTAACTTAACGTAAAATCTACGTCGTAGTCACGTTGCATCACCGCTTCCCGTTAAATCGGTGAGATAAACCACGGGTCTCCAGTACAGTAGTAGTTGGTGGATCGGTAAATGTCCTCCGCGTTCAGGTGATGTCGCGACCCGTGGTTCGGATTCTACGTAAAGCTGTAGGTCCCGTCACGTGACCTTTGCTATTACGAAAGAGGTGAAACGTTATCATTATCATTATCATTAACTTAACCTAATTGGTCTAACCTGTCCTAACCCAATTTATCCCACGGGACACGCGTCAATAAAGTACCTCATCCGTGATTTAGATATTAAATATCGCCCATTTCGACGCAATGACTTACCGGGGTTGAATTGAATGTGTCCATCTTTGATGTTTGTCTCTCTTTGCCATCAATCGCTCTCTGCAGCGCATACATCAGTTTATCAATGACAATGGCAGAACGTTTCCTCGGGCCCTGAAAGTTAAAAAGGAAACGAGTTCCGTTATTTTCATGTCAAAAAAAATAATCGCAACAAAAATTAGTTATAAAAATATAGGAGATTTCTTTTAATACTTCGAGTATTTGCGTAAAATTCGTTCAACAATTATTACTTAACATTCCCATTGAACTTTTAATTCCATATTTTGGCCCTATTATTATTAACTGGGCCAATATTTAATAGTAGAGGTGCCGCGCACAAAAATAAGGTTCGGCATTTCATGCTGAGGATCAGACCTCGGGCTGTACTCATTTCATTTCGCGCAACTGATTTATAATTTAACGATACTTGTGGTTATTACGTTTTCTGTCCTGTATGAACGAACAATAGCTGTTTATCCTTATTTGGTTCTCGCTCCACGGATGAACTCAAAATCATATCATCTGCAATCCTGCAAATGAGGAAACTGCACGTGGCAATTACGCGAGCCACGGTCGGCCTTTGCTCATTTCCAATTTTAAAAGATATATATATATATATATATTATATATATATATATATATATATATATATATATATATATATACACACACACACGTATGGCAAAATCTATTCAGAAATTTTTAAATACAATGCTTTTATGATACCTAAATATGAATATCGGATGATTGATCTGTCTCTTCGCTAACCTCAGTTTTATTTTCGTTACAGTCTTTCATGTCGATTCATATTCACGATATTAAAGAGAATGAGTGGTTTGCCTTTTCAATCTAGTTTCTTCATTATATCGCGCAGTTTACAATTTTTTTTAAATAAATTGAACTTAATTTAAGAAAAAAATTATATATATATATATACTGTATATACAGGGCCGGATCTAGAAGTTGCGAGGCCCTAGGCAGATCTAGAAATTGCGAGGCCCTAGGCCTATATATATGAAAATATGGACTTAATTATCGGTACTATACCAGCAATATTAGAATCCCGCATAGACAGAACTATGCCAGCACTTAAAACTTAAACCAAACCAAAATAATCACGCATGGAAATTGTATAAGAAATATAAATAAACCATACAAATAAGTATAAATTATAATATGAATCAAGATTTGTATCGAAAATATAAGACAATGATTTCTAAGATTTATATAATATTATAGGTAATGACTTTCCATAGTATACAAACATTTTTCATATGTGATGTATAAGAGATGTTGACATTTCATTTTTTATAATAGTGAGCGATCGACTTATCAGGCTAAATATTAATGCTTTAATATTTGGTTCAGATGCTCCTTGAATATTACAGCAATGCTTTTCTACTTTTCTTCGAGCTAAACTCTTCAATTAATTGAGAATAATCTAATGAATTTGTTATATCGTTTTCTATTGATAACATAGCTAATGATTGTAATCTTGCTTGAGACATGGTGGAACGCAAATATGTTTTAATAAGTTTGAGACGCGAGAAACTTCTTTCAGCCGAAGCAACAGTAACTGGGATGGTTAATACTATTCGAAGTGCAACATAAGCATTAGGATAAATCTCACTTAGTTGTTTTTGCACTATATAAACAAGGGCATTTCCGAGATCTGTTTTCGCAGGTATAAACCTGCAAAGTACTTTAAGTTCTTCATAGAGTTCTAAATCATTAATATCACTTGAACAGAACGCGCAAAACGGCTTGAGCGAGGCCCTAGGCGATCGCCTAGTTCGCCTATAGCTAAATCCGGGCCTGTATATATATATATACACACAGGATTGAGAGAAGTAAATAGATACCACAATGATTGTCTTAAGGAACAAATGGCAAATCTTATGAATAGAATGCTTGGACGTGTGTCAGTTTTACACAATATAAAGGTGAAACCAATACGATTCTGAATATACTGATTCAATATATCTGTTTTTATTTATGGACTTCTATTAATAAATCAAAAACTGGAAAAAAAAGAAGCGCTCTCTCTCTCTCTCTTCTCTCTCTCTCTCTCTCTCTTCTCTCTCTCTATATATATATATATATATATATATATATATATATATAGAGAGAGAGAGAGAGAGAGAGAGAGAGAGTTTGTTTGTTTGTTTGTTTGTTGGCGTTGTGAAACTTCCTTTCGAATATCTTAGGTCATATAACGGAGGGGACCTACAGCCTTACGTGGGATTCGAACCACGGGTCACAACATAATCGAGACGCGGAGGATGGTTCCCCATCCAACTACTATCCAAATGCAATGTCGCTTAAGTTCGCTGATGGACAGGAAACAGTGTTTCGATATTGTATACGACGTAGTTCCGTACAGGGCTCTGCCGAAATAAGATGAGCATTCAGTAACACTAAAATATCGAATTTTACGTGCACGACTTTTTTTATGGTGCGCTATTCTCTTATCCGCGTGTCAGAGTTAAAAAGCGCCACGTCTACGCGTATGTCTATATCGACGTGGCGCTTTTTAACTCTGACACGCAGTTATAAAAGTATTCCTTTTCAGCTTTCACGTTATTGAGTAATTCGAGCAATTAAGAGAGTTGAACGAGTTTCGTATCACACACGAACCATTCATCTCTTTAATCCTATAAATAAATAGTATTTGAAGAACACCCCCCCCCCATTCTTATTAATAACAGCTTCAAAAAACAGAGAAGCCTAAAAATCCTCGAATCATGATTCACATTCGATTAATGGACTTACGACACACACACACACACACACCACACATATATAGTGTGTGTATATCAGCTTTCAGCCTATATATAAATCTACAGCTGGTTTTTTTTTCTTGTATTCAGATAACAGAAGCAATCAGAAAGGTTAAGATTGAAGTAAAACTGGAAAGAACTGATTCTGACATAAAAGAAGTCGTTAGTTAAGGTGAGTATTTGTATCCTTTTAATTAAGGAACAAATTCTATGTTATTGACAGTCAAATATTGGAAATAAAAGTAACTTTGTATTTACAGTTTATAAAGAAGTTACGGTATACGTTATCTGAGTTATATTTTAGTGCAGTTTCTATGAATTCAGAAAATTACAGAGTTACGTATCATAGTTACGGACTAACAAAGACCTTAAGATCCACTCTAGGCTAGTCCAAGAAGGAAGTAGAAAAGTTAGAAATAGCAATAAAAAAATACTCTAAACTTATACTATGATTACGCTTATAGACGCGTAAAGCTTTCACCCAGGAATAATAATAATAGTTAAGTAGAGAACAGACGAGGCTTTCTCCCTCCTTCGCCAGCCACTGCTGACAGAAAATAGTGTTGAAAGAAGATTTATAAGAAAGTAAGAAAAAGTATAATAAATAAAAAATAGCTTCGGAGTTCATTCACACCATGCGTGCACTTATCTCGCGTACCTAATTACGCATTAGAGGATAATGAAAAATAAAGGCTATCATGAAACGCTAAACTACTTAATCTAATTTACGCCACGCATCTTTTTTAAGGAATCTTTTATTTATTAAGTAACAAAAGTCATCATTTCTCCGTTGAGTGTCGAAGCCATTGTGCCGAGACATTTGCTTTTCAAAATTTACCATTTACATTGCCATCTTTCGCACTGGATTTACTTGGTTAAGGGAGTACTGATCCAGAAGCGCCTCCTGTTGTCTAGCTCCCTACTAATTTAAGAATTCGCCCGGCAGTGTACATATGCGTCATTTTTTTTTTTTTTACGAAATTCTATTACATACTATTTAAAACTAAAATTTTAATAAGAAAATAGTAAGAAAAGGGTTGTTATGTATTGTGTTTGAATGTTTACAGAATTTATGACGATGTATATTTCAACGTCGAGTTAGAATAATTTCAGAGAAAGTTTTAGTATTTAGAATACACTGATTTTGTTTATCTGAATCATCTCTGTTCGTAAAAAGTTTTAGAATCCTTTCAGATATCGTAATTTTGGATCACCTGAAGGTCAGGGCCCCCAACCTTCTTTAGTTAGCTTTATAAGGCTAACTAACGAAAATATCACGACCTAACCTAACCAATCGTCAAGGGCGTACGGTTGATTTAACGATTGGTTAGGTTAGGTCGTGATATTTTCTTTAGTTAGCCTTATAAGGCTAAGTAAAGAAGGCTGGGGGCCCTGATCTTCAGGTGATCCTCAGATACCATAATTTCAAATGTAAAATGGTTTTAAATTTGTAGTTCCACCTTAAAACCGACATTTATGTCGTTTCGCGAAGAAATTCACGTTTTTACTGAAAATAATTACAGATTAAAAAATTTATTCAACCTAAATTATAAAAAAATAGATAATCCAAGAATGGAGTAACTTATTTAATACATTTCTTACACTAAGTACCAATGCAGGAAATATTTAAGTGAGACTATAGCACGAGGATAGTTAACCAAAATATTCTCTTTTTTAAATCGCATTTATTCTAAATTATACTGATTCATCATTTATTGACGTCATATTTTCACCCTTCATCGGTTGGCAATCCTGGTTGCAGTTTAGGAGCGCAGTTACCAGATCCAGTAATCATACTGTTTCATACACTTTAACTTACGCGTGGAGTGTAAGGCTTAACTAATTAATTAAAATAATAATTATGTAGTGAACTAATTGGATAATATTCGTTTTAACGCCCATTCAAACTTAATATTTTTTGTCAGATATACCTGTAAAGCAGTTCAAATGCTTTACAATGACGGTTTTTTTTTGTTCGGTAACTTAATAATAACGGAGATATAGGTCTGCGCATGCGCACTATTGTTTTACTCGCCGTATTTGCGTTTGAGTGAACTTGGTTACGAACATAAAACACTGAACCATAGTCATAATTTTGTGGATCCTGAAACGGGCATTCACACGCAAAACATTGAACGTATTTGGAAAGACATCAAGAGTTGGGTACTGAGGGCAGGAAACAAAAACAAACATTACCCCCAATATTTCGCTCGGTACCTTTTCAACAGAGCTTACAAGCCACAAGAACGGTTTCACCATTTCCTCAAATGTGTAGCCTCTCTGTACCCTCACAGGGTCACGGATTAAAGTAGGTTGGTGCTTAGATTTGGTTAGATTAGAGATTAGGTTAGGTACTTTTAGGTTAGTTAGGTTAGGTTAAACTATTCATTTCCCGGGAAACTGGAGGTTAGATTCGAATAGTATGCACCGAATAACACCAGAAAAACATATTTTCAAACACATACTCGAATGGGGGTTAAAACGAATTTTTACCCACTAATCTATTAGGTGTTTAATTGTTTTTCCAAATGGGACTATTATAAAAGCAAATTGATAATGCTGTGAAAAAGGTCAAAAATATTGTTCCCGGAAATGTATTGATGTTTCATCGTTAACCACCCATCAATTCAAGGTAAAAAGTTATATTTTAAAGGTTACCGCGTACGCAGTGACGTCGATTACTTTGAATTTATGGGCTACACGTCGTATCTTTAAAAGGGTCTAGTTTTCTCCAGAATTATATATGCCCTCTATTTTCTTTCAACTATGTACTCGTCTTAGGAGGTATTCGAATTAAAAAATTTGGTTCCTGATTAGGGGGGAAGATATCTTACCAAGTCAATGTGTTGTCATAAACCTATAACATATTTTATATGCAACGTACTTCGTAACCTACTCTTCTTTTCGGTAAATATGGATATTACGGCCTCCACCAAGTTGACAATACTGGCTATTATCAAACGTTTCAGCATAATTTTAGGAGTCTAATGGTATATGTTATTATTTGTGCAATTTTGTATTTATAATGTTATAGGCTTTTAAAGAAATTATTTTCGTAACTCCATTTTTTGAATGACGTCATCATAAGTATATCTATTTGGGTGGAAAAAAACAAAAAATGAGGTAGTGTTTTCCGTTTTCTTCATTAGTTGATTTTCCAATATGGCGTGTGAAGGATGTGAAATGTATTTCGAAGATGTTATTATGGAAATTAACAATAGTGATAATTCTGCTGTAAAAATTTTTGTTAAACATGGTGTGTTACAGTCGTATTTTAAATGCCGAGAGTGTGGATCTTTATGATTCCATTGATATTAGGGTTAGGTTAGATAGGTTAGGTTAGGTAGGTTCTCTAGCAATTTGGACACTGGAATGCATTTTTCTAGTAGTATTTGATGTGCATTGTTAAAATCTGGCCTTCATTTTATGGGGAAATGAACCAAAATATGTTAAAACTTTGAAGTCTCATAACTTTTGATTGGTTCATTTCCACATAAAATGAAGGCCAGATTTGAACAAAGCACATCATACACTACTAGGAAAATGTATTTTGGCATCAAAATTGGGTGGAGGCCGTAATATCCATATTTACCTTCTTTTCTACACATGAACGGGACTTAACGCTTTTGTTCACAAATATTTTTTTAATTAAACTAAAAAGTATACAGTAAGATTTATTCAAAACCAAATATTTTAGTCAATAATCACTTACATTACACATATTTTAGAAAAGTTGCAGTTTCGTACGATATACATTATTATTTTGGGTGGGACATTACAGTCCCACTGGTACTCAAAAGGTTAATTAAGTTTTATATATATATATATATAGGGTGGCGCAAAAGTCAGGAGTCAAAGGAGCTAGAGAGAGTGGATCTTTTCTATTCTATGGCTATCATTTTTAAATAAAAATTACTTTTTTTAGTCCCCAAATTTATAATTTATAATGTTTTAGTTAAAAAAATTATAATTTATGCAGAGATGACCGTTTGACTCCTGACTCCTGACTTCTGACTTTTGCGCCACCCAGACAACAAGCCTGACCTCCGTCAATTGAAGAATGATCGCATGAAACATTTTCCTTAGGTTAGGCCCTTTAGGGTTTATATATCATGGCTATGGTTAATTTCCTTATTTAAGAAAAACCAAAATTGAATTCTGCGCATAAAATTTTAAAAAATCAGCGATGAGTGAAATCGAGAAGATCCTTATATATACACAAGGTGTTTCAGGTCGACCCTAGAAATGTGGAAATTGGCGGAATTTGTAGTTTGTATTTGGTATTTGAAGTTTGTCATAGTAATTCCGTAACTAATACGAAGTATTTCTTTTTATTGCAAGTGAATAAAAATGGCAAACTTGAAATACCAAATACCAAATACAAACTACAAATTCCGCCAATTTCCATATTTCTAGGGTCAACCTGAAACACCCTGTATATATATATATATATATATATATATATACTTTAATTAATGTTAAGTTTCGGGGACACCAAGTTTAGGTGATCCGCCCATTTTATAGCTTGGGCCAATCAGGGCGACTGATTTGGGTTAGGTTATAGTAGGTTAGGTGGTCGTTCTAGATTGGTTAGTTATTGGTACTTGTAGGTTATCTCCCCCTCCCCCCGCCAATTTTGACAGAATATTTTCGTTAAAACTAACGAAAATATCACGACTTAACCTAATCATTTATCAAGGGCGTACAGTTGATCTATTATTAATTATAACATTGTTTGTTTCTGGAATAGTATTTACTATTTACTAATAGATCAACTGTACGCCCTTGATAATTGGTTAGGTTAAGTCGTGATATTTTCGTTAGTTTTAACGAAAATATTCTGTCAAAATTGGTGGGGGGGGGGAGATAACCTACAAGTATTTAGTTATTTCCCGCTTAACCAACTTTCGACCAATCAGAGGTCCAAAATATTGCTATTCCCGAAACTTAATATTTGCCCTTAGTTTTTTTTTGGATTCGAACAACGGTTTGTACCCGTTGTAGGTTACATTTCTATCTCCGATTGCTTTCTCTATATCTCTGTTCCACCATTTAGGCTCTACCTTTGGATCTTATTAAAAATTTGGACTGTGTCAAATATTTTTGAAAATTTTGTCACTAGTACAGTTTTTTATACTGATTCTAAATATGCAACTCATTTTTTGCAAAAATAAATATTTAACATTTTATTGGCGTTTCTTTGCAGGAATAGTGTCAGCTTCTCCATACGAACTCGCAAAAAACAGTAATTTTTGTTGTTATTAATGTTTATTTGTTGCCTGCTTACACCTACTTTAGTGTAAATATTATTGGTGTAGTGTGAGCATGAGATAATGCAGTGCTGTAATCTATCTACTTGCGAGTTGCCTTAGGTCAATTGAATGCCCGGTTAGGTCAATTGAATGACCGGTTAGGTTAACTGTACGCCCTTGACGATTGGTTAGGTTAAATCGTGATATTTTCGTCAAAACTAACGAAAATATTATGACAACCTAACCAATCGTCAAGGGCGTTCAGTTGACCTAACCGGGCGTTCAATTATTCAATTGACCGGGGAACATTAATAACGACAAAAATCACTGTTTATGCGAGTTTGTATGCAGAAGCTGTCACTATTCCTGCAAACAAACGCCAATAAAATGTTAAATATTTATTTCCGCAAAAAATGAGTTGCATATTTAGAATCAGTATAAAAAACTGTACTAGTGACAAAATTTTCAAAAACATTTGACACGGTCCAAATTTTTAATAAGATCCCTACCTTTAAGTTACCTCTTTTAACTCAGGTTGTCACACAACCAATGTCGGTATTTACGAATAAATTTTGTTAATTATCCCACATGCTGAGAACGCTCTTTACCGCTAAACGTTCATCTCAATTTAGTGAACTTAATTAAACTCTAAATTCATCGAAATTTGCTCTCGCAAAATCAGGCATCTTGAAGTTATTCTTCTATATAAATAAGAGCGAAATGGACGATGTCTGTCTGTCTGTCCCGAACTTTCTCAGCGCCTGCTGGACGGATACCACCCAAACTTGGCAGGCTTACTATACGTGATCCTGCGCGCAACATAGGCTATCAAAATTTCGATGCACTATTATATATATATATATATATATTATATATATATATATATATATGTTAGTCAAAGTGTTTAACCAGCCATTTCGCGAAATGGCTTTCACTTGGTCATTTCGCGAAATGGCTGAAATTGCAGCTTGGTCATTTTGTACAAGATCATTTGCCCGGTTAGGTCAATTGTATGCCCTTGACAAATGGTTAGGTTAAGTTGTGTTATTTTCGTTAGTTTTAACGAAAATAACACGACTTAACCTAACCAATTGTCAAGGGCATACCGTTGACCTAACTGGGCCTTCAATGGTGGACATCGGAATAACATTGAAGGCCCGGTTAGTATTTGAAAACCTCTATATTGAAAATTCAAATGTTCAAATGTGTATTTGAAGAGTGTTTCTCACTTATTTGAACAGACCTGTGGATGTATGCATGTTTTAGCAGATTTAGTTAGTTAAATAAAGGTTTCCAATTTTATTGTGATGTTTGTTATTTCTATGAATTCATGACAAAGGTCATTTTAACCATTTCGCGTAATGGCTGAAGATTTTGGTCATTTCGCGAAATGACCAAGTGAAACAGCCATTTCGCGAAATGGCTGGTTACACACTTTGACTGTAACATAATATGTCTCTCTGTCCCACCCTAAAACACGGAAACGGCTTCTCGAGAGAAAAAGTTGCTTAAAATTAATCGAAGCCTACGGGAAAAATATCGGTGCCCGGTTAGGTCAACTGTGTACCCCTTTGACGATTGGTTGGGTTAAGTCATGATATTTTTGTTAGATATTTTTATAAAATATCTTCAAAAGTTATGGTTTTCTGGCATTTTTTACTTTTGTGGCTTAGCCACTTCCGCCTCAGAGGGCCTCATATTCTAGAAGTATCTCTTGGCTTCACATTTTTTATGTCGTATATCAATCTTTATATTAAATTGAATAATATGCTTTTTAGGCAGGAAGGAGGAGCCAAGGGTATTATATACAATTAATTTAAGTGGAAAAACTTTTATTCATCAGATTGCAGGATTAATTATGTAATTAAATTTATTGTTGAAGTTGTGTAAGTAAAGCCAAACGAACTTCACTGTTCTTTGGACAAGAATACGTTATATGATAATCCGCCATTTCATTAATTCATTTTGACATTTCTTTGAAGTATTTTATGTTTTAATTCGCTAATGGAAATGATGAATGTATTTAATATCACGCGAAGATGATAATAAAGATTTGAAATTGAAGGTCTGTTATCCGTAGATTTAAGGTACGTTTATTTTTAATTTTTAATAAGACGCACCAGCTTCGTTTGACGTTTATCGCAGCGATGACGTTTTGGTACAAAGTTTGATTTAACTTTGTCTCTAGTTTCCGACCACATTCTTCTATAACTGTTGTAATTGTACGACTCAATTTATATTGTTTTTCTTGAAGAATGCAACGCAGTAGATGAGTTCTGATCTTTCTATATATTTAAAGATTGATTTTTCAACGCCTGTTCAATTACACGCAAATACTTCAAATTATCCTTATGATGAACTTATCCACCCTTAATGTGGCCCTTTGCCTTATATGGTACTCTAGTATATTATAAATACTGTTAAGTGAAATTCATATTGAGGCGTTTACTCTTTGACCGCCTGAAAATAATGAAAAAACTTCTCATTGCAGTAATTGTTGATATTCAGGATATATATATATATATATATACACATTTTAACTGCAAATAACACACAGTATAATTAATGTAAAGAACGACGCTTGTGTAGAAGAGCGTTCCGCACAAGATGAGGAGGGAGAACGAACAAATGAAAAATGAGGTACCACCCGGGAATCGAACCCGGGATCATCCGATTGCCGGTCAGATATGCTATCCACTACACCATGACCTCGATCAATCAGAAGTCGTAATTCTCCTACATACGAGCAGAAACCCATGCCCTGAGGGGGCACCTTCGCATGCCGTACATATATATATACACATTTTAACTGCAAACAACACACAGTATAATTAATGTAAAGAACGACGCTTGTGTAGAAGAGCGTTCCGCACAAGATGAGGAGGGAGAACGAACAAATGAAAAATGATTCGACGTGCATTTTGAGGGGTCCTTTATGTCAGGGGCGTAAGAAAGCATTTAAAAGTGGGTAGGCCAAAAAATTAATGTACTTTAAATTTATAGCTAATTTTATTACAAAAAAAAAAAAAAAAAATTAACGTACTTTAAATCTACGGCTAATAGACCTTCAATTTCAAATCTTTATTATTATCTTCGCATGATGAAGTAAATTACATTAATTAGTTCCTTTAGTGGATGAAGGCTTAAAATACGTCAAAGTAATATTAAAATAAAAATAAATTGATGAAATGGCGGATTATGATTCGTATTTAAATATAAAATTACCAATTTTCGCAAGAGCACTTCGCCATTCGCTGAACAATATATAAGATGGAAGTCAAAAATAAATATTGTTTTGAAAGAAATGTTTTAAAATGAATAAATCGTAAATTCATGTTTCCAACGTACTGAGGCAAAAATTAAGCGGGGTTTCTAATGTCGTCATGTCGTCTGACCCGACGACAGAAAAGCTATCTCGACGAAAAGATGATAATTATACTCGTATAATCTGTGACGACAGGATCATAGCCAGAATATTTTTCCCATTTTTTGTCCGACGACAACCAACTTTGATTTTGAAAATTTTTCCGAAATCCTGACTACAGGCAATATTTTTTTTCAGAAACCTTGTTAAGGTCAGAAATGAAAATTGATTTTAAGTGGACGACAACCAGTCCCCAAACACGGGGAGTAAAAGAGAGAAAGTTTACTGGGGCCAGGATAGCCAAGGGGCTTGGCAGGGCCCAGTTAAGAAACTGTTTTAAATCTTGTATCGTAGCTTTTGGACAATGATATGCCTATTAATTCTAATCTGATCTGAGGGTAATGCATTTACTTCATTAAAACTGCATGAAAGACATGTCTGAAACCAGTGGGAAGGAGTCAGAGGGAAAGAGGCCCCACATGCGATTGTGTACCGAACCCGAGAAAGTGATGCTTGGGCCCTGACAACATCACCAATATAGTCTTAATGCGGTAAATTATTTAAGAAAATTCATTAAATTCCTTCTCTTAATGTGATCAGTGATTTGTGACTTTTTAAATGGAACGCAAATATGTTTATGTAAATTCATCCTGACTTTGCGATATGATAGTGGAAACAACGTAAAACGTTTTCGATTTTTATTTTATAGCGCTCACGCTAATAATATCGTTAAGATTCTACAAAATTTAAAATTGCTTCCTTTTGTTGGTGATGCGGGAAAAGGAAGTGACCCTCGAAATGTAGGGTCGCATCAGGAGTCCGCTTCGCTCGCAGCGAGTCAGTTAGGATCCTTGCTTCGCTCGGAACGGCAACTGCAGAGAGGGTTTGCTTCGTTCGTGGTAAATTGTCTAGACCAGTGGTCCGCAAACTTTTCCAGTCGCGCCCTCCTTATAAGATAAAAATGACTCGTCCCCATCCCTCAGTTGTTATGGGTTGCGTTTCTTTTCGAAGAAATAAAATTTTATGAGCTTTAAATGACTCATTTTAATTGGATCGTCCTCGGTAAAAAATCAATGTATCTCGGAAACGAGGCGATTGCGGATTTATGTTCATAGGAACTTTTTTGTTCATTTTAACGTCCTGAATATGTATACTAATTTATGACGCATAATTTGATAATACCCTGTGTGTGTGTGTGTGTATGTATATATATATATATATGTATATATATATGTATATATATATATATATATATATATATATATATATATATATATATATATATATACTGAGCGGCAGAAAAATCGGCCCACTTGGAATATCGCGAAAAGCAAAAAAGTGGGCAAGCTTCTGTTTATAAAAGTTTTAAAATTCAAAAATTTAGTCTATGAGGACATTAAAAAATCTTCCAACACCTCCTTAATACAATTTATTATAAAAAAATACTGTACAAAAAATTGTAACAAAAAAAACAAAGATTTCGACAAAAACAAAAAATTAAAAAAAAACAATAAAACAAAAAAAAAAAACTTGTGATCCAGTGTTAATAAGAGGTTGACTCCCAAGCTTGAATGACACTAGCCATTCGTCGATTCATCCCATGAATCAGATCGGCGATCACATCCTGTGGGATTCCTTCCCACTCTTCAGTTAAAGCTTGTTGTAGCTCCTGTAGAGTGTTAGGGGCTACTAGACGAGCCCTAAGACGCCGTCCCATCGTGTCCCAACGATGTTCTATGGGGTTCAGGGCCAGACTTCGGAAAGGCCACTCGATTCGAGAATTCCAGCTTCATCAAGGAAATCGCTAGCGTTATCGTACTGTAGAAGGAAGTCTTCGCCAACGAAAGGAACAAAAGGGACCATATGCTCCAGCAAGATCTCTTCCATGTATCTTGCAGACGTCAATGACCAACCACCGACAACGACGATCTCTGTCCGCGAGTTTAAAGTTATACCACCCCAGACTATGACTGAGCCTCCTCCAAAAGCAACCCTCTCCGTAAAAGTGCACGGGGCGAATCTTTCTCCCGTTCTTCTCCACACTCTTTCCCGTCCATCGGATGTTCGAAGATTAAATCTTGATTCGTCCGTGAACAATACTCGTCCCCATTGAAGATTTAATCTTCGAACATCCGATGGACGGGAAAGTGTGTAGAGAAGAAAGGGAGAAAGATTTGCCCCGTGCATAGGTCGTGTCTCACCAACTTGCTCGAGTTTTTCCACGTCATGTTGAGTGAGTATGATAAGAGTAGGGCGATTGATTTTACTTTATCTCGACTTTCAGAAAGCCTTTGATAAGGTACCTCACCGCCGGCTAATGGCGAAAGTGCGCGCGCTGGGTATCGGTGGGGAAATGGCTGAAGAATAGGCGGCAGAGGGTTGTAATTAAAGGAGTTAGTTCGGGTTGGGCCTCGGTCACTAGTGGGGTTCCTCAGGGTTCCGTTTTGGGGCCACTGTTGTTTATCATTTACATAAATGATATCGACGGTGGCATCGTCAGTCGGATCGCCAAATTCGCTGATGACACCAAGCTTGGGGCCAATGTTGGGACGCCCGAAGCGATCGAGGAACTGCATGCGGACCTAGGTAGAATAGGATAGTGGTCCGAAAAATGGCAAATGCCGTTTAACTTGGGTAAATGCAAAGTGATGCACATTGGCTACGCCAATCCCAAGTCGGACTACTCGATGTTGGGGAACAATATCGAGGCGACTGATTTGGAAAAGGACTTGGGTGTGCTAATCAGCAGCGACCTTAAGTTTACGAAACAGTGCGTAGAGGGGAAAAGAAAGCCCAAAAGCTGTTGGTTTATATCAGGAGGCAATTTCAGTTTCGGAACAAGGAGATTGTGCTCTCTCTGTACAATTCCCTTGTTCGGCCGCACCTGGAGTATGCAGTGCAGTTCTGGTCGCCCACCCTCAGGAAAGAGATTGAGAGGCTGGAGCGAGTGCAGGCGAGGGCCACAAAATTAATCCTTTCCGTTAGTCATATTGGCTACAATCGACGGTTACGCGCCCTGAACTTGTTTTCGCTGGAAACTCGGAGGCTGCGCGGTCAACTGATCGAGGTTTTCAAACTCTTACGCGGGTTCAACGATGTCGATTTTAGAAGCACGTTTAGTTTAAATGATAACCCAACTCGCAACAATGGTTGGAAGTTGGATTTGAAACGGTTTAGGACTAGTGTGTGTGTGTGTGGGAATTACTTTACGTATAAGATCTGTGACACGTGGAACAGGTTACCTTCAGAAGTTGTGAACAGTTCCTCTGTGGATCATTTCAAGAAAAGGTTAGACCAAATCTTGCACACTATTTGAGGGTGTAGAAAATTTTCCCTGGCACTGTTGCCATTGGTACCACCTCGGTATGGGCCGCAAGGCCTTTTGAGGTACTTCTTTTCCTTGTAACTCCTTGTAACGCTGGCTCCGACCATCTTCAATTAGGGCGACGACTCCTGCGACGTTCACGGCACTCAAATCCATTGTAAATGTCCAATTCTGAAGCCCAAAAGAATTAGAAGTCTATGTTACTAAACGCAAATGCCTACTGCCACAAGTGGAAGAAAAAAGTGGCACTAGCAGTCTAAGAGCAACTGAATGTCAGACTGTCGAATTTTAAAAGAAGTCGAAAATTCCTTACAGCTAGTGTGTTCGCAGCTGACGTTGTTTTGTTTCGTTATTTGGTTTCCTCAGACTATATTTTCGAATTTTAAAACTTTTATAAACAGAAGCTTGCCCACTTTTTTGCTTTTCGCGATATTCCAAGTGGGCCGATTTTTCTGCCGCTCAGTATATATATATATAATATATATAATGTGTGTGAAATGTTTGTTAATTAATTTTTCTGAACTCTAACTGTATTCTTTTTTCTTTTTTTTTTAATACTTTAATTACACGTATAATTTAAAAAAAATAAAATAAACTTTAATTTTTATTTTTTAAACAATCAATCAGCCAAATTTTGAAGCCGTTAAAATTAGACAAACTTTTTAATACTTGGATCGTGTCTTTACGTCTCTCTCTCTCTCTCTCCTCTCTCCTCTCTCTCTCTCTCTCTCTCTCTCTCTCTTCAGAATATTGTGAATGTTTTCTTTTAAAAAAGTGTGTCAGTGCATTTTTTTAATGGGACAATATTTATTTTATAAGAGTTTAATGTTGGTAAATATTTATAAAAACCAATTAATTACAAATAAATCGTGAAATGAATCTGAGAAAGATTATAACAAAGTGATTCTCTTTCTTTCTTTTGTTACAAATTCATGATTCGGAATGTGGTTAACATTGAAACGTAACGGGTAAACTCTTTCTCTTCCATCCTGCGAGGAGGAGTCGATGGATGGCTCCGTTGTCGGCATCTCTCGTCGTTTTTTTATTAGGGGGGGGGGGCCTCCGGCCTCCTTGCGGGATTAATAGGCCTCTGAGATTGGATCCCCAAATCTATAACGAGAGCTTGCTTTTAACGCCTGTGCATGCTTGGTTGAGTCTAAACACATCTTCTATCCACGCGCTCTTTTTTTTCTTCCTTTTTGTCCTTGTTCCACTTCTTTTCTATTAAGTTTTTCTTCTTCCTCGTCTCCTTTCTTGGTCACATCCATTATATCAATCAATCGTACATGTAAACATTTTCTCCGAGGTTCTTTCTCATAAATCACTACTTATTTGCTAAAGGTTTAATAACCTTGAATTCGGGTGATACTGTACAAAATGTTTTACACCATAAACTCTTTTTGTTAAAATGACGAGTAAGTGTGAATTGTTCATTAAAGTTATTATAACTAAAATGAAAATAAAATCGAATAAGTTCGTAGCCCGGTCGAAGGACACTTTCCTATTGATTCATGTACTTTGAAACTGCAAGACAATCTCCTTCGAGATTTTCGAAGGACAGTTTGTTAACTTTCCCTTTGAAATTTCAGACTACTTTCGAAGGACAATTTTTAGAGTGTAGGAACATTTTTTAATGACTTTGGTGCAAGTTCAGAATCAGATATATTTATGAAGGTTTCTTAAGTATAACTAAATTGATTTAAAATATAACGAGAGCCACGTGTAATCACTTTCGGGACAGTATTGTGATGAACATCACACGTTTCGTGTCCACATGCGCAAATGGTGCTTACTTTTGTAGATGCATCCTGTTTTGGAAACTGATAAATAATGTCCGCCGGTTGTCTACAGTCAGTGTGGTTAATTAACAGTTTATTTAAGTTAATTAACAGCTCATTTAAGCTTCATTTAAATTAAACTCAATATCTTCCTGTATGTCGTCATTTAAAAAAAAATTTAAATGTTTATCACACAATTGGTAATCTAACACGTTTGTATTCTCGTGGGCTTTCGCATCATCATCAATGACATCAACAAACAAACTTACTACTTTCTATATTTTCAGTTTATCTTATTAATGAATTCACTTTTTCATATTCATTTTCTCTTTGTAAAAGCGTCAAATCTTGACATTTCTCACATCTCATATTCCAACCACTAGCGTCCATAGTTCAGTGAGTGACGGTTTCCCTATATAACTATAATTAAGACACTGAAGTCGGGGTTTCGAATATGAATATTTTCCCGAGTAGTTAATACCATTGCATGTTTGAAAATATCTTTGAAAATTACTATGAATGAACAAATACGTAATTAAAAAACACCAGAAAACATGGAACTGTAATATAAAAGGACAAAAGGCAAACTGTATTTGGAAGAAATTTGAGAGAAACGAACACACTAAAATATTCGGTTAAAGCATCGAACGTTACGGACTAACGACATCTTATCGAAAGCCAGTACTTTATCCACAAGTTTTGAAGGATTGGATTAAATTCGACTAGGTTAGGTTAGAAGTAAATTAAGTTATAATTAGAGTATCGATGTAAATAGCGATGAAATAAATGCCTGTTCTGGGTCCGAACATTGTGTAAGAGATACGAGCAGTTTGAAAGTCTTTTTCATAAATGTTATTTTGTTTATGGAAAATTACCAAAAAATTGCGTCTTAGTCTCTCTCTATTTATCCTGATTCTATTTCCTACTTCGTCAAATAAGGTAATTTGGTAACAGCATAATAAAATTTCATTCAACAGTTTAGATGTGTGTGTGTGTGTGTGTGTGTGTGGACAGCACAAAATGAAAGAAACCCTAGGGCTGAAAAAGTTGGTTTCAAGTGATACATGGTATTAGTTGAGAGTTTACCATGTCGTCTTTAAATGATAGGATTGCCCTCGTTAAGAAGACCACAAGGTTAAGCGTATTATTTAAATATGACACGGTAAATACTTAACTAATTGAGCGAGTTAAAAGACATCAAGCTGGTGGATTGGGTGTGTGCTAAAGAGCCTGCCGTAGCTAGTCACAGCCACTGCAGCCACCGGTAGGGCTACAGCCCTAAAGTTGAGGCGGTCAAACTCTCATTTAGTGCTGTCCGCATTTGTATACCGTACCACCTCGTAGGTAGTCTTTTTTAGCGAGGTTAAGCCTATATATATATATATATATATATATATATATATATATATATATATATAGTATGTGTGTGTTCTAATATTATACTTGTTTAGTACTATTTATAGAACAAATTTCCATATTTATTTCATTAATTAATAATAGTTTTATTTAGTTACCGCTTGAGTGAAAGATAACCTATTTAAACTTAGAAATACATATTTATATACCATATTTATCCTAGATTTTCTAAAAATTACTCCTCACAATACTTTACGTTCTAAATACCTCACCTTTATCGTCTTTTTCTCAAGGATTAAGTAGCGTAAAAAATTCATTGCAGGGTTCCCAGATATCCGATAATTATCGTATATATTCGATAATTGGGCTTCCTGTACGATATAATGTCTATGATAATAGGATATTCCAAACATTTGTACGATAATTTTGACAGACATCTTCGTAATTTTTTATAATAAAATTTGAAAATATATTAATGAATAAATGAAACGGTAGAAAATTCGCTAATCTTGAGTAGCTCATATTTAAGCATGACGTAATGTGGTGGCGGGCACCACACCCACCAGCCAGTCAAAATCGTATCTGAACATGTTTCAAATATCGTCGCTTATATCTTGAAAGGCCCTGGCTCGAAAATTTGAAAAAAACGTTTTTACCGAAAGACTGGTTCGTTTTCGTGTTCTGCACCTTGTCTCAAAAGGGCCTAGCTCTCCTCCAATCAGAAAACATTTTTAACATTTGAGACTAGAGGTGGAAAGAGTACATCAGTACTCGAGTATTCTTGTACTCGAGTACGGGTTTTTGTTATACTCGTTTTCAATACAATGCGTTCATATGGTCTAATAAGCTTTGCTCATGCAAGCAGCCAAACACTAATTAAAGTTTGAAACCACACTTTTACACTCGTACTCGAACACTAAAAACAACCGTACTCGTGCTTGTACTCAAGCACTAGAAAGGTATACTTGTACTCATACTCGACCACTCAAAAAATACTGTACTCGTACTTCTACTCGTCCAACTCCATAATTTTGGTACTCTTTCCACCTCCAATTGAAACGCAACAAAACAGTTTTTCTTATTTCCTGAACAATTGACTTTTTGCGAGATATAAGCGACGATATGTAATTTTGCAAAACGTTTCTGGTCGTTCCAGTGGATTCCCAATTCCCAAGCGAGAATTCACCACAGAGTATGAAATACCAGTAAGTAACAAGTATTTAAAGAATAACCGAGTAGATTTTCTTCTGTAATGAAGAGTATTATTTCGTACGGTGAATATTGTCCTTTTCATTAAATACTGGAAATACACCAACGTCTGTAAAACCTTTTTAAATAAAATAAGACATTATATACTATTTATAGGAAATAAAATTGTAAATATATAATTTTCTAATTCAGAAGTTAGAAATAGGATGGACGATAATTCTGACGAAAGTTCGATACTTTAGTCCTGACAATCTAACATTGGGAATTCTGTAAATCAGCCAACTCAGCTTAGTATTGTCCAGGACAGTCCGAGAAATGAGGAAGGTGCGCGGTAATGAGACTCATATTTCGGCTCGACTTAGTTCCACTTTTAAAAGGGGATTTATTTTTTCAGTTGGTGGCGTTATTGTCAGTGTCGGGACCCTCTGGTGGACGAAAGACGTAAAAAGGAACAACCACCCAACCATACGATTCTAGTTGAGGTGGGAACCGTGTCGCTTGGCAGCATTCTGTTTTCAAAGATTCTGCATGACGACACGCTTTCAAACAAAGTTGCTCTACTTCACTTCTTCAGCTTTAGTTTTCGCGAGTTATTAACCTACTCTTATTTTTAAGCCTTAATTGGTTAGATACGGTCATTGCAATTAGAAAAACTATATTTACAAGTGGTTCTAATAGTAGACCAAGAAAAATGTTATGAACCATATCAAAGAAAAGTTCAATGTACAGTATTTAGAATACATTCTAAAAAGAAAGAATTTATAACTGTAATATAAGTTATTAAATATTTAACATAATTTTAACATCATAGACTCTATTTCCTTCCATTAAAATAAAACATTTAAGCTTATTACTCAGCGAAATTCATCGATACAAAAGAAGTTTCTCCCGGTAACGATTTTCTTAGGTGAAAATGAAATCTCTTTCCCTCCAGTATTTCAGTTGTTATAGCCACTTAAAACTTAAGATGATCTTACAATCATACTTTAATGACTTACAAAATAAAAATTATAGGTGTCATTAACATGAAACTTAAGTAAATTACAAACATCAAATGATCGGTTGTATCTCTTATATCAAATTGATTATAATTTTTGTGAGAAATTGGTTATTTCGGGAGTATGATCCCCTTAATTAATTATGAGCTGCTAGTTCTTTCGGCTTTTGTACATATTTCATATTCTATAATTAGTCATTTAAAATGGTACCTACATCAGTTCTACATATAATTAAAATTCTCTCTCTCTCTCTCTCTCTCTCTCTCTCTCTAAAACTGAAGGATGCGTCCAGGTACAGGTGGGTGACCCCCCTTCTCCGTTGGAGGGGGCTCAGCCTCCTGCGGAAGTTGCCCCCTCGTTGGAGAGGGGCTCTTCAACTCCCGACAGCCCTGGCTGTTCGGGAAACGGGTCGTGTTAGGGGGCGGTCAGAATAGGGAAGGCTCCCTCTGTGCAATGCTTTTTAATGCTAGGTCGATTAGGAATAAGTTTTGCGAGCTACGAGCGCTCTTAGCATCAGAATACCAGGATATCGTTGCTATCACCGAGTCCTGGATTCATAATGATCGTAGGGACTACGTTGGGGAGTTCGAAATTCCCGGGTATAGAATGTTTCGCAAAGACCGCACCCATGAGGAGGGGGTAGGGGTACCGATATACGTCAGGGACACGTTGAGTCCGGTTGACTGCCAGTTCCGGCCGGAACGGGAGCTGCTTGGCGTCGATCTGAACGTGGGAGGGATGAACTATAGGTTAATCTTGGTGTACAGACCTCCGCATCTCCTCGAGGAGGATACAGCCCTGTACACCGAACTCCGTAGCCTGCTAGGGGATAGGGTGTGTGTAGTTTTAGGAGACTCCAACTGTCGCGGCATAAAGTGGGAAGACAGGACTGCTGATGCTGAAGGGAGGAGGCTAGTTGACTTTGCTGATGAGAACTTCCTCACTCAGTGAGTCAATGAGCCTACACGAGGCGAAAGCGTTCTAGACTTAGTATTCACGACCGAAGACAACCTCGTCACTGGCCTCACCGTTGACGAATCGTTGGGCGGGAGTGATCACGGTCTAATTAGGTTCCTTGTCTGCGTCCCTCGGGTGAAGCGTGGTAACTCGAGAGGCAGTAAGCTCGATCTACGGCGGGCGGACTTTGTTAGCCTCCGGGATAGCGTAGATGAGATGGGGTTAGAAGTCGGCGACGATGTTGAGGGAGTGTGGAGTGCATTCCGGGACGAGTTTATGGTGCTGCAGTCTGCTGCCATACCCTCAAAACCGGTCACCCCTGCTTCAACGCAGCCTAAGTGGTTCAGTCGTGACATCGCTTCGGCTATCCGAAATAGGAAAGTAGCGTATAGGACGGCGATGGCCAATCGTTCCCATGAGAACACTGAAGCGTATGTCCGCCTGTGTAGGGAAGTGAAGGCGAAGGTTAGGCTAGCGAAACGTAACGAAGAACTACGGGTGGCAAGCCTCTGCAAGGGCCTCGAGCCAGGCGTCAGGCACGAAGGTGCTGGCGTGGATAGTGTTCAATGTACCGCGCCAGTCGTTGCCGATAGAATAGACAAACTGAGCGCGTTTAAGGCTCCTGGGCCAGACCAGTTTCTCCCCAGAGTGTTGCGGGAGGTGCGCGACCAGGTGGCTCCCCACCTGGCTACAGTCTTCAACAAGTCATTGGAGACGGGCCAGGTGCCTGGTGACTGGAGGGAAGCCAACGTGACCCCTATCTTTAATAAAGGGGATCACGAAAGTCCAGGGAACTATCGTCCCATTAGTCTCACTTCAGTTGTAGGTAAATTATTAGAGGGGATAATAGCGGATAGGATTGTTGACCATTTGGATTCGTACAAGCTGCTTGGGGACTCCCAACATGGGTTTAGACGGCATAGGTCGTGTCTCACCAACTTGCTCGAGTTTTTCCATGTCATGTTGAGTGAGTATGATAAGAGTAGGGCGATTGATATACTTTATCTCGACTTTCAGAAAGCCTTTGATAAGGTACCTCACCGCCGGCTAATGGCGAAAGTCCGCGCGCTGGGTATCGGTGGGGAAGTAGGTAGGTGGATTGAAAACTGGCTGAAGAATAGGCGGCAGAGGGTTGTAATTAAAGGGGTTAGTTCGGGTTGGGCCTCGGTCACTAGTGGGGTTCCTCAGAGTTCCGTTTTGGGGCCACTGTTGTTTATCATTTACATAAATAATATCGACGGTGGCATCGTCAGTCGGATCGCCAAATTCGCTTTTGACACCAAGCTTGGGGCCAATGTTGGGACGCCCGAAGCGATCGAGCAACTGCGTGCGGACCTCGGTAGTATAGGAGAGTGGTCCGAAAAATGACAAATGCCGTTTAACTTGGGTAAATGCAAAGTGATGCACATTGGCTACGCCAATCCGAAGTCGGACTACTCGATGTTGGGGAGTAATATCGAGGCGACTGATTTGGAAAAGGACTTGGGTGTGCTAATTAGCAGCGACCTTAAGTTTACGAAACAGTGCGTAGAGGTGGAAAAGAAAGCTCAGAAGCTGTTGGGTCATATCAGGAGGCAATTTCAGTTTCGGAACAAGGAGATTGTGCTCTCTGTACAGTTCCCTGGTTCGGCCGCACCTGGAGTATGCTGTGCAGTTCTGGTCGCCCACCCTCAGGAAAGATATTGAGAGGCTGGAGTGAGTGCAGGCGAGGGCCACAAAGTTAATCCCTTCTGTTAGGCATATGGGCTACAATCGACGGTTACGCGCCCTGAACTTGTTTTCGCTGGAAACTCGGAGGCTGTGCGGTCAACTCATCGAGGTTTTCAAGTTCTTACACGGGTTCAACAATGTCGATTTTGGAAGCATGTTTAGTTTAAATGATAACCCAACTCGCAACAATGGTTGGAAGTTGGATTTGAAACGGTTTAGGACTAATGTGTGTGGGAATTACTTTACCTATAAGATCTGTGACACGTGGAACAGGTTACCTTCCGAAGTTGTGAACAGTTCCTCTGTGGATCATTTCAAGAAAAGGTTAGACCAAGTCTTGTACACTATTTGAGTGTGTAGAAAATTTTCCGTGGCACCCGTTGCCATTGGTACCTCCTCGGTATGGGCCGCAAGACCTTTTGAGGTACTTCTTTTCCTTTTATCTCTCTCTCTCTCTCTCTCTCTCTCTCTCTCTCTCTCTCTCTCTCTCTCTCTCTATATATATATATATATATATATATATTAGTGATGTAGGTCACATCCGCATCCGCATCCGCGGAACATCCGCACATTTTCTCGCGTCCGCATCCGCACTTTGGACTGCGGATGTCGTGCGGATGTGGACCGTTGAGATGAAACGTCATTAATAAGCGGAAATTATCAAATTCTACTATATTAATAGAACTAGTTCATTGTGCGCAAAAGTGATGCAAGCGACAAGACGAGAGGCTGTTCTTGTATGAAGTTACTTTCTTGCAACCTACTTAGATCCACGTTACAAAGCTAAGTTATTTTCACCTAGTACATTAGAACGAGTTAAATCATCACTTGGCAAAGCAGTTGAAGAGCTTCACTCTTTTGAATCTGTCGCTTCGCCACCCACCAAAAGAATAAAAGTTTCAGTGACAGAACCAACACCTTCAACAAGCAAATCTATCACAGAATCTGTGTCTCAGTTTCTTGAGTCAAGCAGCAATGACGAGACCTACGCGATGTCAAAAGATGTAGTAAAAATGATCGAGAGCTATCACCAAGAAAAACGCCGGGCTGCATGTGACAATCCTATTAGTTGGTGGAAAAATACGCAGAATATCTATCCATACTTGAGTAAACTTGCAAGGAAACATTTAGACTGTCCTCCAACAAACGTACCAAGCGAGAGATTATTTAGCAGTGCTGGATTAATATATGATGAAAAGAGAAACAGACTGGCAGCAGAAAAGGCAGAAAAATTAATGTTCCTTAAGCATAACCTTCCTATAATTAAGTTTGAACATTAAACGATGAACATATTAGTTTACTTTATTTTAATTACTCATTTATAAATATGCCTAATAAAACTTTAAACTTAATATAAATAGTTATCAAGCTAATTAAAGATCTCTTTCTATAAGGGTGGAGGTTGGGGAAAGAGGTCGGTGGGGTGCATTTGAGTTGCGTTCACATCCCGCATCCTGGTAACACAATTATGGTTTCTAATTGTGGCTGAAACTCAACAAAATATAACGAATTTATTTGCAGACGAATTCACTGATTGATTTCTATATTAGTTAGATGCTTGATATTATTTTATATGTTCAGAGAAAAGTACAGCAATTATTGTACAATTAATCAATTATACTACATTATAGCTACAGCTCTCTCTATATAATAACTTATTATATACGTTAAACACAACAAATCTCGAATATATCCTAAAAAATAACGAAAATGTAGACATCCGCATCCGCGGATGTTTAAATCAAACATCCTCATCCGCATCCGCATCCGCGGATGTGATAAAAATGACATCCGCTACATCACTAATATATATATATATATATATATATATATATATATATATATATATAGTACATGTTACAGTAAGATTGTGAAACTAGTGACTTCACTCATGAACCTTAGATGAGGTTAGGTTAGTAACTTCCTGAAATCCCGAGTTAAACAGTAATTACGCGAAATTACTAAAAATATCAGGGATTTCATGAAATCGCTAGTTTCACAATTTTCTTTAATATGTATAATATATATATGTATACTTAAAAAAGGAGGGATATATTTAGATTTTACATTTTATTTTAATTCTGCAAAATTAGAAATTTTATATAAAATATATTTACATATTTTTATGGTTAATTTGCTTTCAGTAGTTGCAAAATCACACCGCTTTACATAACAAGTTGCAATCTATTTTCAATAAAGAAAGCAGTCTGTAATTTTAGTGGTTAAAAATAGAGAATTTATGCGTTTTCAAAACGTGTTGTTAGTAGGTGATATTGCTGTCTCAAATTTGTTAAATGAAAACGGAGGGTTACGTTTTTGTTATGTGAATTTCATTAAGAGTTTTGTGAAGTAATATTACATACTACATGCAGGTTCCTGCACGTAAATTGCTCTTTAGAGACCAGCATTGTACTGTAGTCCAAAGGCACAAGACAAGTTAGTCTGCTTCTAATCATAGCTAGTATTCATAAGTATGTGAATCGGCTGACAGATGCTGAAAGTGTCGTATCGCAGGTACCCTATAATTGCGCAAGATTATGGAGACTTTAAAGTTCCCTTACAACAAAGAGAAAGAAATTGAGTGTCCAGTATTCGCTTAAAATCGCATAATATTTTGATCATACCGGGCAGTTTTTTTCTAATACAAATTTACTTATTTATTTAAAAAGGTTTTCCAATACAAATATAAAGCTTTTTTCCCTAAAAAAATATTTTAAATAAATGGCGCATAAGAAAAAAAGCTTTAATTAATAGTTTCCATACAAAATATTAATTATTTTAAATTTAATATTACTTTTAGTTTAAGAGAATTGCATGTTTTATTTTCTTTTGGATTATAAAGTGTTAAATGTAAAAATGGTCACCTGAAAGAATTTTATTTAATAAAATTGTAATTTAAAGATAAAATATAAATACCCACTTTGTCAAACTCCTCAAGAATTCCGAGAACGTAGCGAGAAAAATACTCTGTACTTTGCGCGATTAGATATATATCACGGGGAGCGGTTTGAATCCGGTAAGGGGAAAAATTACATTTATTTCCGTATGTATAAGGCAGTGCCAACGTCCGCATCTCAGAGAATACCATTGTTCCCCTATAAGCGAAATGAAGACACTGAAGTCGAAGTTTCCAACTCCGATGTTGTTGGTAATAATTATTCAGGAGTTAGAACAATGGGCTGCATTAGTTGGCCTACAATTGCGTCTATGTAACTGTTTAGATTTAGTGTTACATTATTAGGTTTTAAGTTTTCACATACATACAGAAGCACTCCACCTCCTTTTCGATTTTTGTCTTGTCTTTATGAAATAATCTATAACCTATAACAGGCCCGTAGCCAGGATTTTTTATTGGTGGGGATGGGGTTGCGAATGAGCATCGAAAGCGCGAGCTTTTAGGGGGGTCCGGGGGCATGGTCCCCCCGGGAAAATTTTAAAATTTAGGTTGTCTGAGACTACATTTCCTGCCTTTTGAAGGCGGTTACGAGGAAAATCAAGAGTCTGAAATGGCGTGAAAACTTCAGGTTTTTGTTAATTTTAAGACATTTTAAGGCAAAAACAAACATTCTGAGAGGCTTATTTTACTCTGTAATATATGAATAGAACAGATCGTCACAAACAGAACAATAAAACAACAAATATATAGAGACTATAACATGTACAGAAGCGAGCCAAAAGAACATGTAACTTTATTACATCACACCATAAGTGTTTTACATGTTGGAATGTTGAATCAAAAATTTAGAATCACGAAATTTTAGAGTATCCAAGTAAGGAGTCAAAAAACAATTGAAAAACAAATACTATTCATTTTTATATGACCATGCTTGTGTAATGTTTGTGTTTTTTTAGTGATCTCTTGGTCCCATTAGGCAGACCTCCACGTGCCGTAGGGGGGGTTACCCCTCCTAGGTACGGGCCTGTATAATTTGATATTTGCTAATAAAGTCTCTATCCTTACAATTTATCCACGATTCTGTAATACCAAAATGTTCAACATATACCAGCGCCTAAGTTCACTAATCTTGTTTCGAATACGACGCGTAATTAAGTAAACGATTTTTAAACTGTCATTCACGTTACGCTTAATTGAGTTCAGCTTCATTCGTTTCCCGACAACACCTTAGAATTTGGCCTAATCTTTCACTTCCGCATCTATCATATCTATCTCACTTTCACTTCCATATCTATTAATCTACGCAATCGAACATTTCTCACTCCGTTTAAAAGTATACAATCTTTAATAAAGAGGTATTCACTGTCAAAATGCGTCCAAAAGTTAGTAAAATGTCCTCCTAATTGGCTACAAAAGTCCTTCAATTTTTCATCTACACGAATATCTCTCAGCAACATTCGCGGAAGAAAACCAATGACGATAATGTTATTCAATTTATCCTTCATGGACTTAAGCGGAGCACGGTATTTTTCGAGCAACTCTTCCGACCTATTTCTTTTTACATAAACGTTGTTTGTTTCAATAAAAGAAACCAGGACACTATTTGCGACACTCAATTTATTTAGGAATATTTGTGGCCAAATTCTAGATTTAAATTCGAATATGGAGCACTATTTTAGCAATTTTAGAGACGTAGCCAAACTTTTGAACAGTAATATATATATATATATATAAATAGTGGTGCAAAAATAGGTATACAGTTAGCTATTACTACTACTGTATTACCACTAGCGGCGTTAGGACCCTTCAACCCCAGCAATTGCAGGAGGCCCCGAGGCAATGAAGAGCCCCGTGCGACAGATTGTTGTCAACAATTGTTCACGTCGGTGCCCCTTACGCTCCTAAATTGTATTACTGTTTTCTAAATAAAGTTCTGTAGCGTTATCCGTTTTTCATTTGCTTTAGTGATGTTTTGGTTATAATGCGGCGTTATACCAAACCTGTTAAGTCTCCAAACACGCATCAGGATTATATTGGAAATAGAAAAATGTTTAGCTTTGAATATATGTGAACATTGCGGAGAGAAAAATGTTCTTTAGAAATGTTTTAATTGGAAACGCTATTTTTATAGCGTGCCACTTCTGTATGTACATATATTTATATATTTTTTATTTATTTCTTTTTATGTCACGGTTTAATACGTAGTTGACTGTAAAAACTTTTAAGTCTATATAAAATTACGCTTACTGTAGAATTTGTTGGTTCATTTATTTTGGTTGAATGCCACTGTGAAAGCGATGTCACTTATAACAAACAAAGTGTAATTTTATTTCCCCTCAAACATTTATCGTTTCTGATTTAACTTTTGATCTTTAAAGGTTTTACTAAATAAGTACAGTAAAATGACCTTGAGGTAAGTATTTAATTATATAAAAATAGTTATATACTCGCAATTTATTTCGCTAAACATTTGTGTTTCTCGCTGGACACACACACACACACACACACACACACACACACACACACACACACACACACACACACACGAGTCCGATCTCAAAATACTGAAAATTTAAAAAAAACAAATGAACATGTTCGTTGTCGTCTATTAGGCAATGTAAAGCATTTCTTTTCTCGTAGCTTAGAACAAAAATAGAATTTAATCACTAAAAAAACAACAAAAACAACAAACAATTTCACAAGAAAATCCTATTTTGAAAAACATTCACAAAATGTTTCCCATTTTTGAACTTTGATCTTCTAATTCTGATTATCTCGAAAATGAAATTATAAATTTTTATATCCATTCGCACTTGACGGTATCATTAAGGCCCTCCTAGGAAGAAGTGGCTAAGCGACATAAGTAAAATACGGCAGAAAACGCAGTTGAAGTTGTACCAAATTTGAGTGACATAACTTTTGAACTTCTGAAGATATTTCGTCGAAATATCTTTAAAAGGTCAAAAGTTACGCCATTTTAAAATTTGGTACAACTTTAATTGCGTTTTCGGCAGTTTTTTACTTTTGTCGCTTAGCCACTTATTCCTCCTGAAGGCCTTATTTGTAACCATTAAAGCCACACTCACAATGCTAATTTCATAGCCCTGATTGGTTATATTAGATTAGTAGTAGTTGTATTACAGATTGACTGGACATGCATTTTTCCTCGAAATCGATGAAATACAGTTTTTCAATCTCTCAATTTTCAGTAAAAAAAAAAATAATGCCAAAATACTCCATGGGATACTAAACTAAAGAAAATTCGGATCCTTTTTTTTTTTCTTTTTCAAAAACATTTGAAAAGGGATATAGTTCCTTTGTTACACGTGGTGTGTATCAATTTTCTGTATATTTATGTTCGTAACTTGTTGAAAGAGTGAGCAAATGAAAACTGATCATGGGTCAACTTTTAGAAATTTGTAGAAGGAATTAGACCATGAACAACGAAATTTCAGGGCTTGGCTTCTTGATTACAACGAATTTTCAGACAAGTTACCAAGTCCTTTCAAATATATTCAAAGATACACACTGAAGCGTTTCGTCGTTCTAAAATTTGATTTTCTTGTTGCCTTTCACAACTTATTTTGGTATATATTTACTATTACACCGGTCTCCGGTAGAAAGTTTTAAAAGCTGGTTTTCAATGTTTTTCAATGTGCTGAATTCAAAAATGATACTCATTTCCGTCGCAAATGATTTGTTAAAGAGTTATTGAAGCTTAAAGCTTTTAAAACTTTCTACCCTTTTTTACCTGGGGGACCCCCAGTGGGAACGGAGTTTTTTGGTGGGGAGAATCGCAAAAACGAGTGGTTTTCAAAGATTTTGAAAGTCAGATTAATACAAAACACATCAAAAACCATAGGAAAAACATAAATTTCACCTTCAAAATTGGCCGAACCTAAAACAACCTAACCTAACCCATTTTTTTACCCTTTTCCCGTTAGAGATTTTAAGCTTCAATAACTCTTAACAAATCATTTGCGACGGAAATGAGTATCATTTTTAATTCAGCACATTGAAAAACATTGAACACCAGCTTTTAAAACTTCTACGGAGACCGGTGTAATAGTAAAGAAATACCCTTATTTTTATTTCACGTGCTAAAGATAATAATTGCTGACGTGTGTGTGTGTGTGTGTGTATATATATATATATATATATATATATATATATCCACATATATATCCACGCTTCGGTGGAGTAGTGGTTAGCGTCGCTGACTACGAATCCATCGGCCCCGGGATCGAGACCAGGTGATGGCAGCCGGCGCGCAGTAAAACCCAGCTGCTCATCCTTCCACACAATAAAGAAAGTGGTTGGTAGTTAAATGGGTACCCTGGGTGGCCTAGTGGTTGATATGCTGGGCTGCTGGTGGGGCGTGGTTCGGATTCCACGTTAAACTAATAGGTCTAAGATGGAGTGAAAATTCGGGCGGAAGCAAACCAAAAGGTTACCACAAAAAGTGTATATATATATATATATATATACATATATACATACAATCAGGCATAGGGTAATTGTAATTGATTGTAATTAATTACATTTTTCATGTAATTGGCAGGTAATTACCTAAAATGTAATTGTAATTAATTACATTAGGAAACCAAGGTAAATGATACAAAATTACAGTCAATTACTTTCAATTATATGAATATCAAAGTTAATGGGTCATACTTATAGTTTAAACTACTCGCTCATCATGTCTGAGGAAGCTTTCTTTTCAAATAAAATGTTATTCTTTTTAGTTGAAATAAAATGTTCCATTTATTTAAAATGTTCCTAACTGAAGTGCCACTTTTTTGCTCTTATTATTTTGATAAAATAAATGAGGGGTCTTTTGTCTTATATTAGTACTCGTATTTTTTGAGCACCTTATCTTTGGTTTCATTAGACCATATCACATACGTATGTCCAATATCCAGTTGTTCACAGCAAGAACTGCTTAATGAAAAATACAGTTCCGTGCAATGTTAAAGAAAGAGTACATTTTATTGACCTAATATTATCTAGTTATCATTAAAGATGATGGCCAAAACTGAAAATGGAATTGAAATACCTAAGTAGAAAAACATGACAAATCAAATAGTGTGTATTTATGAAAAAAATGCAGTGCTTTGTAAATGTAATTGTAATTAATTACTTTATTAAGTAATTGTAATTGAGAATATGTGAAGTAATTATAATCGTAATTAATTACATTGACCAAGTAATTGCCCCATGCCTGATATATGTTACAACTCAGACCGGTCCCCTGAGAAACTTTTATGTTACGCATAGATCGTGCATGGGGCAAGGAACACTTCAATTAAATCCACTTTAGTCCGAATGAGCAACAGTAAATGATAAATACTATAGTTTTTCTTTTTCATGATGGAAGCGCAACGTGGGCTTTCATTTGTCATTCACCAATACTTATTCGAAATATAATGTAACATAGATAGGGCCTATATATATATATATATATATATATCAACGTAAAGAACGACGCTTGTATAGAAGAACGTTCCGCACAAGATGAGGAAGGAGAACGAACAAATGAAAAATGAGGTAACCACCCGGGAATCGAACCCGGGATCTTCCGATTGCCGGTCAGATATGCTAACCACTACACCATGGGCCTCGATTAATCAGAAGTCGCAATTCTCCTACATACGAGCAGAAACCAATGCCCTGAGGGGGCACCTTCCGCATGCCGCACATATATACATTTTAACTGCAAACAACACGCAGTATAATTAACGTAAAGAACGACACTTGTATAGAAGAACGTTCCGCACAAGATGAGGAGGTTACTTCATTTTTCATTTGTTCGTTCTCCCTCCTCATCTTGTGCGGAACGTTCTTCTATACAAGCGTCGTTCTTTACGTTAATTATACTGTGTGTTGTTTGCAGTTAAAATATATATATATAATATATATGGATTTAGGAAAGTTAATCGCCCACAATTCATCGCTCATACATTTCACCGCAACACAATTCATCGCCCATACAATTCACCGAACATAGATGTATACATTTTATATATACAGTATACTGTTTATTATGTATTTTTGCTCTCGTCATTTTCGTTTAAACTAACGAAAATATCACAACTTAACCTAACCAATCATCAAGGGCGTTCAGTTGACTTAACCGGGCATTTTCTGTTTTATTTTGTTTTTCCGCTTAAAACGAAAAATGTGTTTTTTCGTAGGTAGTCTCGATAATACTAGATGAAGACAAAGCATTGGATGTTTTTATCAATTTCGGCGTTATTCTCTCATCCTTGCCCGAAATGTTATAGTAAGTGCCTAATACGAAAAGATCAGAAGATATTTAGGTGAAATAACCAATATTAACCTGTTAGGTTAATTCAGGGGCCTTCAACCTGGGCGGTAGCGCCCACTAGTGGGCGAATTGTGATTTTAGGTGGGCGGTAGAAAATTTTCACGAAAACTGTAATTAGATTCACTTAAGGGTGTGGTAAATATGAAAATTTAGACTTCAAAAGACCCGATCTAAATCGACGAAAAATATAGTTAGCACTAAGATCACACACACGTACGCACACACAAACACAATCGTTTTCTTCTACAATCTACATCTATTCTACAATAAAAGAAAATTGAATTGATTGTTATCAATCAAAGATGATCTCACAGCTAGTGACTTGAAAAAATTTAGTAGTCATCTTGATGCACTAAAAATTGACACGGAAAATCGTATTCAAGACATTATCAACCTTAAAGTCGATGCGTGGATGGAGACTCCTTTTATTATAAACGTTTGTGATGTTGAGGTTACCTGTCAAGAGGAATTATTGCAATTAAAATATGACGCTGAGTGCAAAGCAAATTTCAAAGAAGGTGGATACCTACAACTTTGGCAGAACAAAAAAATACCCAAGCTCTATCCACATTTATGGAATAAGATTTCCACTCTACTAGTAGCTTTCCCTACCTCATATCTGGTTGAATCAGGATTCAGTGTAGTGAACCACATTCTTACCAAGGAAAGAAATCGTTTGAATATAGCAGAGAGGAGATCTTCGTTTGTTTCTTACTAAAATAAAACCCAACTTAGTTTTAATTAGCAAGCACAAGGCTCTCATTAAAGGTAATTAAACATTTATTTTCTTTTTTCTTTTATTAATTATGATGATTTTTTTTTTGCCCTAAGGTGGGCGATAAGTTTTTTTAATTCTCAAAAAATAAAAAAGTGGGCGGTAAGCTAAAAAGGGTTGAAGGCCCCTGGCCGTTAATTGAATGCCCGGTTAGGTCAACTGTACGCCCTTCATGATTGGTTAGGTTAAGTTGTGATATTTTCGTTAGTTTAAACGAAAATGACTAGAGCAAAAATACATAAACAGTTTGGTAGTCCCGATAATGCGTAGGCGATGATTTGTGGGCGATGATTTTTCCGGATACCTATATATACTGTATATATATATATAAATTAATTTTTTTCCGACACTTCGCCACGGAAATACTTCTGCCCTTTTAATACTGCAGTAATGAGTTTTGTTGTTGGCAATTAACAACGTGTTTTAATTAAAGGTGTTGGGCAGATAACCTTGGAAAAAATGTTAAAATAAAATGGTTTCAGCAAGCTATAAATTTTATCCTTCCTCTTAATATCATAAATCGATTCTGAGTTCAGCGCGTGTCAGATCATTTCAGTAAATATATTTAATTAGGTAAGCGAATTTTCTACTACCGTGGTTCCCAAAGTGGGGTCCGCGTGAGGTATGTAGGGGTCCTCGTTAGGGGCCGTTCAAAAATTACGTAGCGCTATTTTTGCTAAAACTTGACACCCCCACTCCTTTGTAACGTTCCGTAACCCTAGACCAGACACCCCACTAAGATGTTATGTAACCCCTAATAGGGGGTGTTTCGTCTAGCGTTACGGAACGTCATAAGGGATGGGGAGTGTCAAGTTTTAGCAAAACTAGCGTTACGTAGGAATGAAAACTCGTTGGAGTTGCCAAACTAGATGGATCTGTCTTTGTATTTAATTATTTTGTTGCTATTTTGCTTTTTATTGATTTTTTAAACCTTAATTCTTCGAGGACAGACTTTCCCAGGTACCTCTGTTGGAGTCCAATTCGGGACGACTACACGTAAATCTAGAACGTTGAAACCCTGCTAAATAGTGGACAATGCTTACTTTTAGTTATAACTCACGTAAGACAATTTTGGGATTATATGAAATAAAAATGGTGGTGAAATTTCTTCAGATATGAAATAAGTCCATAATGTGAAAAAGTTTCGGAATCACGTAACCGAACCTCGCCTAATCCTGCCTCTGGTGAGGTGATCGCGTTTGAATACGGTAGTTTAAGTGAGACCTAACATTGGAATTACGTATGCATTGTACAGATAACCTCATTACTTTTGTAATTAACATTTCTCTTAATAATACCCAGCATCTTATTTCCTTATTACTAGCTTCTAAACACTACTTACAAAACCTTACATCATTACTAACTATAATACTGAAATCTTTCTCAGGACTAACATCTACCAACCAGTTTCCTCACATTTCGTACTAAAATTTTCATTATTTCTGTCAAAGTAGAAGACTTTGCATTTTTGAACAGTGAATTCCATTTACCATTTACTAGCCCAAGTAACAAATATATATCAAGATATTTTTGCAGTTAACAAGAATTCTTTATATTACCGACTGGGGAAAGTTACTTTTGTATCATCTGCAAATTTAGATAGTTTACTACCTATAAACTATCCTCTCGAACTCATCAAAATACCCAATAAAAAATGATGAACCTAATAGTGACCCCTTGTAAACTTAAAAAAAATTATACAGTAACGTCCTGATAAAAATAAATAAATGAATAAATGCATACTAATAAAGTAAAAATATTAAGAAACAGGATTTTTGGTTCACTAAAAGTAATTTGACTATTGAAAGAGATCAAAATGTGGCACCAGTGCAGCGCTCTACATCCATATAAAAATAGGGATAATTAATTAAAAAAAAGCTACCCAGTGAAAAACTTTTAACAACACAAAGAATTACGGTAGTGTAGTGGTTAGCGTCGCTGACTACGAATCCATCGGCCCCGGGATCGAGACCCGGTGACGGCAGGCGGCGCGCAGCAAGACTCAGCTGTTCATCCTTCCACACATTAAAAAAAATTGGTTGGTAGATAAATTGGTACTCTGGATAGCCTAGTGGTTAAGACGCTGGGCTGCTGGTGGGGTGTGGTTCGGGATTCCACGTTAAACTATAGGTCTAAGGTGGAGTGACAAGCTTGACCTTCGTCAGAATGAACAATTCGGGCGGAAGCAAAATCAAGGTGTGTGTGTGTGTGTACCGTTATATATATATATATATATATACAGGGTGGCCCAAAAAAATGGCACCAATTTTGAGAAGTGATATCTCAATAACCATTGCAGCTACGGACCTACAAAAACAACCATATGAAAGATAATTCTTTTCTCTTTAAATACTTATTATATGGCTTGATGGTTATAAGCCCATATAATGCCCAAAATTGGCTTCCAAAAAAAAATATACAAAAAAAGTTGCGCATTTATATTTATTCCTTGATCCTAATTTTAAATGAAATTTTTCTATTCCAGACCCCTCAAGATGGGATTGAGAGAATCTGATAAGAACATTATACAAGCACTACGTGAAGAAAAAGGATATTCATTAAACAGAATCCTTTACGAATTTCCAAATAGAAATTGGAAAAAAAGAACTGTGGCACATTTTTTACAAAAACTTAAAGAAACCGGCAGCAGTCAACGGCGTCCGGGAAGTGGTCGACCAAAAAGTATTAGAACGCCAGAAAACATTGAAAAAGTAAATGAAATGGTCTTAAGTCAAGAGGAACAACTGGGAACAAGTAAAAGTGAACGTGAAGTTGCGAAAGAAACCGGGATTTCACGTTCATCAGTACAGCGAATAATTCGAAAAGATCTTGGGTTGAAAACATTTAAGAGGGTGAAGGTTACTGCTTTATCGGAGCCTGTGAAAGAAAGACGTTTCCATCGATGTAAAAATCTATTGCGAAGATTTCGGTCAAATGAGTCTGTGAAAAAAAATTTGGTTTTCTGATGAGAAACGATTTACGGTCGAAACACCACGAAATACCCAAAATGATCGGGTTCGTGCAGCAGTGGCGACAAAAACTCATGTTGACCCAAAACGACTTTTGCGTGAAAAAAAACACTTTACAGATTCGATAATGGTTTCCCTTGCAGCGTCATCTGAGAAATGCAGCCCAGATCTAAACCCCATTGACTACTTTGTGTGGTCTGCCTTAGAGAGAGAAGTCTACCATGGTCAGAAAATCCGTGATTTGAACCATCTTCGTGAACGAATTCAGGCTGCATGGGAAAATCTCTCACAAGTGACGATCTCAAAGGCAATTTCAAAATGGAGGGCGAGATTACAGGCTGTGGTTGACCATAATGGAGGGCAGATTGAGCATTTATTGAAAATTAGGTTTAACTTAAAACCACAGAACTTCGTTTAAAGACCGTAAATTAGAAGATAATTAATTAGAAAAAAATAAAAGGAATAAATATAAATGCGCAACTTTTTTTTGTATATTTTTCTTATAAGCCAATTTTTGGCATTACATGGGTTTATAACCATGAAGCTATTGAATAAGTATTTAAAGAGAAAAGAATTATCTTTCATTTGGTTGTTTTTTAAAATCCCTAACTGCAATGGTTATTGAGATATCACTTCTGAAATTTGGTGCCATTTTTTTGGGGCCACCCTGTATATGCACGCATGGCAATGATGCTGCGAGGTGCTGATACCCTGAATGGGTGAATGCTTTGCGTAGAAGAGTGAAGCTCTTTTTTAACACTTGTATTTAAGCAATTGATATTTATGTCTAAACACTGAAAAGATGTATTAAACACCATACAAACATCAGTTTCGTATTAATTACTTATTAGCATAAGGAACTCGATGAAAAATTTTCATCAGTATACAAGCACTGATTATATATATACATACTCGTATATCCCACCATATAATGGGGATATCGCACTTATTATTTTTCAACACATGTAATTACGGATTCATAATTTACTGAATTAGTGATTAATTATAAATTACCCCAATATTCATTTTCATTGTATTGAAAAAAAACTATAGTTCCTATGTGTCCTGACTTTTGGGCCACCCTGTACAAAACTCGATGCATTACTGATGTTTTTCTTCATTCTGATTATTCAGTATTAATGACATTTCAAAAAAAAAAAAAAAATTCCATCTGATGAGTATAGAACTTTCTGCTTTTATTAATTCAGTATCATGACTGCTTAACCCAATTATAATTTTTGTATAATAAATTTTTTTTTTTTACACTTTATAATAAAGAACCTTATAATAAAGAACCTGCAATATTAAATTGTGTTGTACGTGGAAGCACCTGAAGAAGGAATTGTGGAGAAGTTCTTCAGAAAGAACTTTGTTTTTTATGTACTGCATGTAAATAAATATAAACATCACGTTTTCACGCTTTGGTAAGCTTCCGCCCGAATTGTTCATTCCGACGAAGGTCAAGCTTTTCACTCCACCTTCGACCTACAGTTTAATGTGGAATCCGAACCACGCCCCACCAGCAGCCCAACGTCTTAATTACTAGGCCACCTAAGGTACCCATTTATCTACCAACCACTTTCTTTATTGCGTGGAAGGATGAACAGATGGGTTTTGCTGCGCGCGGGCTGCCGTCACCGGGTCTCGAACTCGGAGCCGATGGATTCGTAGTCAGCGACGCTAACCACACCACCACTGAGGCGCATATATATATATATATATATATATATATATATATATATATATATATATATATATATATATATATATATATATATATATATATATATATATATATATATGTTGGTCCTGATTCGATTAGTTTAATTTGGGTTTGGTTATGTTAGGTCAGGTTAGATTATCGAGTACCTCACTATTTTATGCTTTAACAGAAATAACCTTCGAGACCTCATTTACATCTGAAACACTTATCACGTCCTTCTCGGTTCGATGGCAGTAAGGTGAGGTTAAATTAGGTTTAGTTAATTAGTTTTTTAGATGTATGAATTTTAAAAAATGGACACCTCGCTTATGAGGAGATGCGCACGTGTGTGTGTGTGTGTGTGTTAAAAGCAAGAGATGTTTTACAGCTAGATTGTGTGTCAGTTAAACTGCAAAAAGGATTTATAAGGAACGAACATTTACGCCCATGACCGCATTCATCGAGGTTTTCAATCGTTTTGCATTCAACCGGTAAATTGATCGCGTTCACTGTAACACAGAAAGTGAAGAAAAATAATGGTAAATAGAATGCGAATAGATAATTACTATTATTCCCATTGTCCGTATACGTAATTTAAACATAAACTTGTAACAGGATGGGAGGAAAGTCTTTAAGAATTTTATATATACGCAACTATTTAGCTGAGAATATTATACAGATAAGCGTTCAAATGATGAAAGAAATCAACCAAAAAGTCTATAAGAATTTTATTTACTCGTATGCAAATATTTTGTTAAATTGTAATTTCATTTTCAAAGAGTTTTCCACCCGCTATGATACATTTGTGGATTCTCTCTGTGAAACTCTTCATTGTTCTTCAGAACATATCGAGTGGGGTCCTTTTCAGTTCTTCATCTATTCTGCGGACAAGGGCATTCACAATTGGATGGATGAAACCAGGAGGGTAGAGTTTGTCACGCAAATCAGCCCAAAGCCAGAAATCACATGGGGTTAAGTCACGTGATCTGTCTGGCCACTCGATGGGACCTCGCCGCCCAAGTTATTTTCCTTCAAGGTTGGTATCCAGAATCTCACGGGCAGCTGCAGAGTTATGTGGCGACGCTCTATCATGTTGATAAAGCCAATTCCTGTCAACGCCATTAGTAAACTGTGACAAAACTTTCTCTCTCAATATCTGGCAGTAGCTTTTTCCATCCATCGTATCTCTCGATATGTCAAAGGAAACGAGTCCTGAATAACCAATGCACTCCCAAACCGTTAGTGTAGTCGTTTTAACGGGTTTACCCAATCGTATTTTGGGATTTTTTTTGTTCGCCCAGTAGTGAACGTTGTGCTTGTTTCCTTTACTCGTTAAACCGGAAACACACTCATCTGAAAATTTGATCTTTCGAATGAAATGTGGATCACTGTTGAAGTTTTCTCTCATTGTTTCAGCAACAAGCAGCCGTCTATGAGAATCATCGTCGTATATCAGCTGAGAATAAATGGGCTTTGTAATCGTGGTACCCCTGCGATTTCAATATTTTTGCTACTGAAAATTTGGAAATACTCAATTCCTCTGCGACTTTTCTTGTTCAAGTTGTTGGATCGACTTGAAAACTGGCGAGGGCATTTGCTTTGTTGTCTCTGTCGCCGTTACTGGCCTTGCGCTTTTTGGACAATCTTTTACCAGCTCCCTGTTTCCAAAGATTTGAGCTTCCAGTATCGAAGAGTGGTTGCATTTGGTGGTGGTTTATTATATTTTTCTTGAAATAAACGCAGACTTTCTTTACAATTATTATAAGAAATAGCCCACGATCCAAGATACATTTTTTCTTCATTGCTGTATTCCATCCTGGGGCTAACTGGGGCTAGGGCCTAGGGCCTTCCTGTTCTAGCGTAGGGTCATTTCTTGCCTTGTATAGTTGTTCTGAAAAGTATCGTATACACTGCAGTGATATGATTGGAATTTATTTATTATTGACAAATTATTTGTATGTATAAAATCCTTAGATTTTTCCCACCCTGTATATTCTCCAATTAATTATTATCTAGTAAAGGAAGGTGTCCTTCCACTTAAAGAAATGTCTCGTATATGATAACTTTATTAAGTGAAAGAGTAGATTTTGAGTACATTCTGAGGACCAAATTAACTACTACTATCGTATGCCAGTGACACGAAAGGACAGTTACGCATTTTTGTGAACTTAGAGTACACCAAATCGTTACAACGAATAAAATGTTGGTCTCAACATTTAAATAAAATGAATGATTGGATAATACATATATCGAAATAGCCATTTGTGTACCACAAGCGATTTCAGATATCGTGCCTTATCCTTTAGTTTGTAACTCGTGTAAATTTAATGTCGTTTCTAATACATAGCGAGGTGGTTGTCCTTTTAATTTCCGTCTCATTCTATTTCTAACCATGAAATGAGCGTTCGTTCATTTTCAAATGTAAGAAAATTGGACCACAACGACACAATCTCTCTCTCTCTCTCTCTCTCTCTCTCTCTCTCTCTCTCTCTCTCTCTCTCTCTCTCTCTTTTGTAATTACATATGAGACTGATTAATTTGTTACATAGATCTTCAGTGCGCTTTCTGAATGACAAGTTTGCGTCGAGAGTGATTTACAGAAGTTTGGCCGACTGCACCCTTACGTAGATAGATAGATAGATAGATAGATAATACTGTGTTATGGGAGTGCGACACATGTGTTGGTGTTGGAGCTGTCTCCACCTTTCTAATGAAAAGAGCTTGTTTATGGGTCTTTTAATGGTCGGAAAAAAATAGTGTCGATAAAACACGATGAAAAAAAAGCTCGATCATTGACTGCTAATGTTTGATACTTATTATAATGAAAATCGAAGTACATCATTAGTATTAACACCTTTTCTTTCCTATTATGCAAATACACATTAATCAGGTGCCGTATATATAAACTTATAAACTTTGGTTTATATATATATATATATATATATACTTAGAGAGATATTGATTGATTGATTGATAGATAACATAGATAGAACGAGTAATATTAACGGGAAGCATTATTTAAAAAAGTAAAAGATGTTGAGAATAGACAGTTGGTAGTCTTTTCCAATAAACAACGTAAAAGATTGATACAAATCAAACTAATAGACTGAGTAAATCCTTTTCTAGGACAAAGTGTTCATAAAACAACCTTTAAAATTTTTGTTACAGAATTTCAACCAAGTAAATTAATGCACAGGTGCTCTTTCAATTGGAGTCACCTTGTTCGTTATTCTTTTGTTTTTAGTTTTAATCATTGCCTGAAAGTGGGAGGTTAGATATACAAAACTCGGGTTCAATAAAGTAACAAAGCTTATATTGAGATCCCGTTACCTCGTTACTATATTTGTTGCACGCCTTTTCATCTCCGAAAGCTTGCGCCATTTACTGTCTTTTAGTTTTTAAACGTATTTTATTTTAATCTTTTAATAGTTTATTTGAAATTTTATCTTAGTTTTGTAAGTGTATACAGTGTGTAATTGGGTTGGAGATTGGGATGTGGTTTCAGCTTCAGTAAACAATTTTCGTTTTTATTTCAGTTAGTAAAACAATTACAAACGTTTTAAAGTGCCAGATTTTTAAAAAAAAAAGTGTGGGTGTGTGTGTGTGTGTGTGTTATATATATATATATATATATATATATATGGACCTTTTCCGTTCTATGGGCACCATTGAAATGAGAGAAATTAATATTTTTTTAACTTATTTTAACTTTTTATTAGTAAAATTAATCAGTAGAATACATTTTGAATAGGAGAAATTTAATTTATTTAATTTAACAGCTTTAATGAACATAAATAAAAACAAAAAATATTTGTCGTTTCGTCAAAAATTTTACGATTTATTACATTATCATTATTATTAGTCATACCTAACTTAACCTAGCCTATCCTAGCTTAACATAGCCTATCCTAACTTAACCTAGCTTAACATAGCCTATCCTAACTTAACCTAGCTTAACATAGCCTATCCTAACCTGACCTAGCTTAACATAGCCTATCCTAACCTGACCTAGCTTAACATAGCCTATCCTAACCTGACCTAGCTTAACATAGCCTAACCTATCCTGACCTAGCTTAACATAGCCTAACCTATCCTGACCTAGCTTAACCTAACCTCGTTGATGCCCATAGAACGGAAAAGCCATATATATATATATATATATATATATATGGGATGAATTTCACAATAAAACACGTGAAATGAATGAATGCTGCAAACCCACAAGGGAAAAGAAAAACGATTCCAAGGCCTTTCGTGTATTCAAAGCTACACCTGACGAGGTGTAGCTTTGAATACACGAAAGGCCTTGGAATCGTTTTTCTTTTTCCTTGTGGGTTTGCAGCATATATATATATATATATATATATATATAATAATTTGTTATCTACAAACAAAATTGCTGTGCATGTGTTTTATTACAACATAAGTTCCGACCATCTAAATTTCAATAATAAGTTTGATACTAACTTTAAACATGAGAAGCATACCTGCTAATTTTGAAGAGCTACAAAATTCATTACAGTACAGTTAATCGAAACACAATTCTCTATCATCGTCCTCACGAAAACATGTATAGAACAAACAACTAAAGACTTAAACCCTTTGAATGTTTGAATGGGTATAAATGTTTTCAAACATATCGTGACGATAGAAAAAGAGGTATGGTGGAGGGTTCAATTTACATACACAAATCCATTCCATGTCCACAAATCACTGATCTTACATTAATGTCTGGCTCTAGTGAAATATGCGCCATAAATATAACCCTGGAAATACTAATTTAGGTACTTACGTATTAACGGGGGGCCACCACATATTGATGATTGGTTAGGTTAAGTTGTAATATTTTCGTAGTTGTGAATATTTTAAAAAATATTGCTATTTAAAAAATATGATGCATTAGAAATTTTCAACTAACAAAAATATTACAACTTAACCTAACCAATCATCAATATGTGGTGGCCCCCCGTTAATACCTAAGTACCCTAATTTAAATATAACTGGTATCTACCGGTCTCCAAATGGAGTTTTATCCATTTCCTGGAGAATATTGACTTTATTTCAAATCATAATAATATAAAACGGCATAAAGCAATCTTCCTGGGCGACTTTAATTCTGATCTCTTAAAATGAGATAAACGCAGAGACCCTAAAAAAACTCATAAATAGAATGGTAACGTATTGCTTCTGCCCAGCCATTACGCGAACTACACGTGTTACGACTCCATAGAGCACTCAACCTAAATAGACCATATGTGGTATAAAGGTCATCTCAACCGCACAGCCGGTATACTTCTATAAACACGTCAAAAAAGGCACAATGCCCCCAAAAATTTACACCAATTTCACCAATTTGAAACCCTAATCGTAAAAATAAAGTCAGAGTACTACAGCAAGAAATTTGAGGAATACAAAGGTGATTCCAAGAAACAATGGAGACTTATCAATGAAACTTTACATAAGGAAGACAGAACAAAGTTGTTTCCCGACAAATATAACAATAAATAATATCACTTACAATGACCCATTAGATATAGCCAATCATCTAAATAAGTACTTTCCCAGAGATGTCAAAACGGATATTTCCACCCTTAAAAACGAATCGTGTCACGTTGATTCTTTTCCAAACGGTCTTTAAATACTGCTCAGATACTTCATCTCTTCCTTTATCAATATTATTCAGCTCATTTCTCCGTCATGATATTTTCCCTGACGTACTTAAAAAGGCACGAGTTTGTCCAATATTCAAATCAGGAACCAAATCACACTACCTTCGAATTATTGACCTATAGCCATCTTACCTACATTAGGAAAAATATCTGAAAAACTTGTATACACGCAGCTCTCGAAATATTTCGAGGAATATCGCTTCATATCGAAGTATCAATTTGGTTTTAGGGAGGGCCATAAAACAAGCGACGCGATTTCAGTCGTATTAGACGTGCTATATAAAAACCTTAATAATAAAGTGTCTTCTGTCTTCTTGCTTATGAACTTATCAAAAGCCTTTGATACAATCTCCCACGATATATTTATAAATCTCATTATGGCATAAGTAACGTTGCTCTAAATTCGTTTAAATCATACCTATGCAACAGAAACCAATACATCAAACATAACATTATCATCACCGCCGAACTAAAAATACACATGGAGTTCCACAAGGAATCATCTTGGGACCCCTAATATTTCTGATTCACGTAAATGACTTTCACAACTCTTATAACGGGAAAAGCTTCCAGTATGCGGATGACACCTCCCTGATATACTCAGACAACGATTTCACATCCCTTAACGAAACAGTAAATAGAAACATCGTAAGAGTATGCGACTGGCTGAAAGCAAATAAATTATCCTTAAAAAAAACAAAACAAACTTCCTGCTAATCACAAAAAAAATAAAATAATACCAGACTTCAATATTATTGTTGACTTACACTTGATATCGCGCATCACTGAATGGAAATTATTAGATATCGCAATTGTGCTGAACGAATTCGAAGACTCGTCGAAAGCTACGATTCAGAGCATTGTATTGTCGAATATACAGGGTGTTTCTAAAGTCCCCATCTATTTCAGTGAAAACGTAGCAAAAAGGGTAAAATTCAATAACAATATAATAGAAGGCATACATTTAATGAATAATTAAGCATATGATTCTACACGAGCACCATCAGTATCTCTACAGAGTTCGAATCTGTCAACAGCATTGCGGAACACATTTTCGAGCATGACAGGGGTTATTTTTGTAACTGCTGTTACGATACGAGCGCGTAAATCTTACAGAACTGTAACCCTCGTTTGATAGACGTTTGATTTGATAAGCCCCCCATGCAAGGAAATCCAAGGGCGTTAGGTCAGGAGATCGAGCCTCCCAGGACCTGTTGCCTCCACGTCCGATCCACTGATTTGGAACTCGTTCATTTAGGTACTCCCGAACAATGTTTACGTAATGACAAGGTGCCCCATCTTGTTGAAAGACGACGGTGTTTAAAGTGCCATCTGAATGAAGCTGGGACATTTACGTGCTCGTATCGTAACAACAGTTACAAAAATAACCCGTCATGCTCCAAAATGTGTTCCCCAATGCTGCTGACAGATTCGAACTCTGTAGAGATACTGATGGTGCTCGTGTAGAATCATATGCTTAATTATTCATTAAATGTATGCCTTCTATTGTATTGTTATTGAATTTTACCCTTTTTGCTACGTTTTCACTGAAATAGATGGGGACTTTAGAAACACCCTGTACAAGAGGGATAGCTCATAATATTTCATATTAGAATGTGAATGCCCGGTTAGGTTAATTGAATGCCCGGTTAGGTTAATTGAATGCCCGGTTAGGTCAACTGTACGCCCTTGATGATTGGTTAGGTTAAGTTGTGATATTTTCGTTAGTTTAAACGAAAATGACGAGAGCAAAAATACACAATAAACAGTTTGGTAGTCCCGATAATACGTAAGTACCAAAATCAACTTTTTTGCAAACAAAGGTTCGTTAAAAGATCAAGAGAGATAGGCTTAGACCTAAATACCTTTTGAAAAAAGTAACCACGATAATAGACATAATTTTCGCAAATACTTTTTATTGAGTATCGTTTTAATAAATAAATATTGTTTCAAACATTTTCTTATTCATTCTTATTTTGTTGGGGTGTATATATATATATATTAATATTATATTATATATATATATATATATATATATATATATATATATATATATTCGGTAAATTTTATGGGCAATGAATTGTGTTGCGGTGAAATGTGGGCGATTAACTTTCTTAAAACCACTTATTTAGCCATGAAATAATGGAACAATCTAGCGAATGAATTACAAACAATTAATGCTCTCTCTCTCTCTCTCATCTTTTATAAAGCGATTAAAACTTTATAAATTCCAAAGTTACTGAAGGCACTCCTTTCTTCCTCCTTCTAGAAATCTCTCCTATCACTTTTCACCACGCCTCGCATTTTGTTATTCTTTATAATAAGCATCTAATAAAAGTATATGTTCTAGTCTGTGGGTTCCTTACAGTTTTATCCTGGTTTCATTATTCGTTGTAGTTAGCTTCTAATATAAGTATATGTCCTTATTGTCCTAGTCTGTAAGTTCCCGTTAGTCTTTTAAGTCTATCGTAAACATCTATAAAAATCTCGTAATCATATCTATATTATAAATCTAATTAGTAGATTTCGGCCTGTAAAGCGCGCACGCTCGCTGAAGGCAGTTTGCGACTGTTTCGTACGCTTCTAAAGTATATATTCAATCTGCAACATAGTCAAATTTTAGTTAAAATGATTTCATGTATATTATGAATTCACATAAACTTTTTATTGTTCCTAATTTGAACCAAATTTAGTCGTCTAAATTTGTTTAGAGAAATAATGTTTGCATTTATTTCTCTTCACAGAATTCCTTCCTTCATTTGTTAACATTTATTCACAACTAAGAATATTTTTAGTCCCGCTCGTTCATTATAGATTTGACTTTATATCTATAGATATAAAGGAAAAAGGTTTTTGATACTATACCTAATGTATGGACATATACGAGGCCCTCCTAGGAAGAAGGGGCTAAGCGACAAGAATAAAAAACGCCAGAAAACGCAAAGTTGTACCATTTTGTAAAGTGACATAACTTTTTAAGATATTTCGAAGAAATATCTTAAAAAGTTCAAAAGTTATGTCACTTTCAAGTTGGTACAACTTTAACTGCGTTTCCTGACTTTTTTTATTTTTGTCGCTTAGCCACTTCTTCCTAGAAGGGCCTCATATACATTTTTATGTTAGCTCAAATACTGAAATTGTTTTCGATCGAGGTGGGTACGTATATTTGCTGGTAGAATGGCAGAGTATACTTTCAAACTACAGTATAACCAGTATGGATATTTCAATTATTATCACTAGGCAACAAATTTCAACTTTTTTTTTGTTACAGACACGTGAACTACTGATTCCTACTAAAGCGCTGATGCTGATTTCAGATCTGATATCAAAATTTCTCTATCACGTCCAGGTTTTGTGTAACCGAAAACCCCTATTTTTCTTCTTTTTTTTCTCACCCGCTTCTATTACGAAAGCCGTCTAAGCTACTTTTCCGTGCCACGTTTTATGTTAAGCATACTTAAATAATTAGTGAACAGGGATGTCTTTCCTCCTTTATTCTGGCTTAAGACAGACAGCGGAATTCCGCTGGCGGAATTACCACCCCTGCGCCCAACCATCCACCCAAAGCGCGTTAGTATTTTGTTGTTACTACTGAAAGGCAAATTCCTGTTCTTAAGTGAAACTTTGGTGTGTCCTCTTCCTTTGTCGCTTGTAGGATGACGAGCTCTCCTTCTGCAGGAACCAACAATAATCTCCCATCATATTTGGGTTGAAATTACCTTGGTATCTGTTTTCCATAACTGAGATCTGTTGGTGGAAGCGCTCACCATGCTCGTCACTTACAGCCCCAAGGTTGGCCGGGAAGAAGTCAAGATGAGAATATAAAAAATGAATTTTCAAAGACATTCAGCATCCCATTATTTCATAAGATTTAAGCATGTTTTCTACGAGTTTACGGTGGTTTTCAGCTTTGTGGTTTCCAAGAAAATTTTTGACAACTTCAACGAAAGATGTCCATGCTCCTAGTTCATTCTCATTTAGGTTAGATGGAAACGATGAGTCGTGGATGACTGCGGATCTGTGGTCCAGTGAAAACTCCAGCTTCTAGCTTAGCATCTGTCAATATTCTTTGAATTTATCCTTTAAATATTGGAAACCACTACCTTGATGATCCATACCCTTCACGAAATTTTTCATAAGGCCAAGTTTAATGTGAAGTGGTGGAAGATGTACTTTCTGAGGGTCAATAAGTGCTGGGTGTTTCACATTGTATTTACCAACAACATGTTCAGTTCTAGATGGCCAATCATGTTTTTTGTAGTGGTTCTTGTCATCTCTGCTGTTCCATAGACACAAAAAGCACATATGCTTTGTGTAGCCCAACTGTAACCCAAGAAGTAATGATACAACTTTAAGGTCGCCACAAATATTCCATGTGTGGTCTTTATATTTGATGAGTCTTAGCAGCAGTTTCATCGATTCATAAGTCTCATTAAGGCCAGTGGCATGTGCTACAGGTATTGAAGGTTTTTCATTGCCGTTGTGCAGTAATACAGCTTTAAGGCTAGCTTTACTAGAGTCAATGAACAGTCTCCATTCTTTTGGATCATAGCGACAGCCAATCCCTTGCATCAGACCACTGATATCGTGGCAGAAACAAACGTTTTCTTCCTGTAAGTAAAATGATGAAAACTGCAAATGGCGATGGCGGAAATGGGAAACTTTGGTGTTTGGTTGGAGAAGATTAAATTCTTGAAGTCTTGAACCAAGCAACTCTGCCTTTTCTTTTGGTAATTCCAAATCGCGCACTAAGTCATTTAACTCCGCTTGACTTAACAAATGTGGGGAAATATTTGCATCTGGAACATATATGCCATCTTTCCCTGTTTCTATATCACTAGCAGAATCTTCAGATGAACTGCTGTGTTATCATTGCTGGTGGAACTGGTGGTGGATTTGTTTCATCATGTGGTACTGGTTTCATTGCTGATTCGCAGTTTGGGTACGTGATCTTTGATTTGTTTTTCTTTGTGAAACCAGCAATCTTTGTCAAACAAAAATAACAATCATTGAAGTGATTTTTTGGCTCACGCCAAACCATGGGGACTGAGAACGGCATAGCTTTTCTTTTACCATCCATCCAAGCTATTAACATTGCATTGCACTGTGCACAGCAAATATGTGGTGCCCAGTCCCTCTGTTGGTCTCCTAACTTACAGTCAAAATAACACTTGTAGGCAAGTTTAATCTTTGTTATGTTTCTACGTTGTGGCTTAGGTGTATATTGTCCACAGACAAAGCAGAAGTTGTCTGGGTGATTTACACAAGCACGTCTATTTGATGCCATTTTGAATTACCATACAATATCTGAAAAAACGTAGAAAGTAATTATTACGATGTGCAAAATAAAAAATACACACCGTAGTACAAAACAAATGCTATAAAAACACACAAGTCACCACAACCTGTCACTTGCTCATCAGCAGAGAGCTTCAACAACCGTTCTGCTTGACTCACGTAGCGACTGACCGTTGGGCCGTTGCCCGTTACTATGCTCTTGACTCAGTGTTGCCAACTCGGGCTAAATTTTATTTATCAAAATTGTTCGAATTTGTATATAGTTGGCAAAAAAAATTGCTTTAACCTTGAAAAGCAAGTTTCATATTACTGGCATTAAGCCGATTAAAACCAAAATCTGGACGTGGTAGAAAATTTTACTAAAAGTGATTTGCATTTTACACAAAATCTAGACGTGATAGAAAAAATCTAATTATAGATTTGAAATCAGCATACCGAAATTAGCTAGGAGCACCTATTTGGTCTTCTGTAACAAAATCTTTGTTGCCTAGTGTTATCAATGAAATGTTAGGTGAAAATGAATAACGTTGGCATCCATCATATTTTGAATTTGTTTACATAACAAAGTTTTTGACGAAGGGGACCTACAGCTTCACCTGAATTCGAACCACGGGTTGCTACATCATCTAGAGACAGATGATGGTTCCCCAACCAGACGCGTATCACTTAACTTCGTTGATCCATGGGAAGCTGTGTCGCGACATGGCCACGGCGTAACCCTTTCGAGACTATATAAATATGTGAAGAAATAACATAAAAGGTGTTCGACTACATACAGTCTCCGTACCAAATAAATACTGTATATGTTTCATCGCCATACTGTATTACCACGATACAACAAATATTTGGTAATATTTTCTAATGTGCTCCACATATTCTATTATCGAGTAATATTTAACAACAAATAATGTGTTAGCCTAAAGAATAATGCAACATTTTGTAAACAATAGTTTTTCCATATATTGTGACGAAAACAATAAGTAATTGTTTAAATAAAACGGTATGTAAAGAAAATACGAGTAAAGAAGTTGATATGGAAAACGTAATCCATCAGGAACAGTAGAACATCTATCGATCAGGAACAGTAGAGAGAATAAAAAGATGAAGAATCGCAACTAAAAACGTTAGTAAAATATGTTAAAACATTAACAATTATTAGGTAACTATTTTATTACAAGTCAAGATATTTTATGGGGTGACCGAAAAGTTTTTAATCTAAAGGATAAAGGTTCCAAGGTCGAGGTCAATGAAGATTTCAAGGTAAAAAAAAATTTGGTAAACCGATAGAACATCTGAACTCAAATTAAGGCTTTTGAACACTTGCGGCAATCATTTTTTACAGATATTACCCTAACTAACGCGATGGATACAAAACATAAACTCTTCACTAAAGAATACGCGACAAGTTTAACGGAGTAGGACTCGTGAACAAAACAGACCCCAAGTACTAAATGATGACATCTTAAATGTATTTTTATTTCGAACTGGACAATTTCCCTGACCTTCGAATAGCTGAATATTTATTGGTCAGAAGCGAACACTTGACTAGATTTAATAAAATTAACTTTTTGACCAATTATAAAGTTTGATCACTTCACCATAAACAGGACCAAGATATATTTTTGAAGGTGTGCAGCGTCAACCAACCAAACTTATCTCTATTTTAAGAAGATTTGAATACAGTGAAAGTTTTCAGAGAGATTATTTTAAAATGTTTCCAAATTTAGGTAATTCAGATGCGAGTAATTTTTTCCTAACTGAAGAATTCGATCGTATAATAAGAAAATTAGAAAACATATTTGTAGATTGGATCTATGAAAATACATTTTTAGTCATCAAAAATGACTAAATGGCTTTTTAGAATTACAGAGTTACGGGCTAACAAAGACCCTAAAATCCGCTCTACGCTTGTCCAAGAAGCAGAGGGAAGTAGAAAGGTCAGGAATAACGATGAAAAAAAAGAATACTGAAAACTTGCTTGCGCTTATAGACGCGTAAAGCTTTCACCCAGAAATAGTAAAGTATAGAACGGACAAGGCTTTCTCCCTCCTTCGCCAGCCACTGCTGACAGAAAAAGGGACGAAAGAAAATTTATAGGAAAGTAGGAAAAAGTATAATGAAAAGAATAACTTCAGAGTTCATTCACACCATGCGTACACTTATCTCTTGTACTCATTTACGCATTAGATGACATCGGAAAATAAACTATAGCATGAATAATAAACTACTAAACTAATCTGCGGCTCCATTCTTTTAAAGGATTTTTTTTATTTATTTATTATTTATTTGTTACTTATTATTATTTGTTCGTTATTTATTATTATTTTTCATTATTTATTATTATTACTACTTGCCAAATGATATGGTAAATAGTTTTAGAGTTTTAAAAAACAATTAGACGCTTTCATAAATGAAAGAGAGAAATTGTAAATTGTATAAATAATGTATATTTCAGGTTATGCTTACATATGTATAGGTTACTATAGTAGTTTTTACTAATAGTTTAATGATAATTAACTAACAAGAAATGGTATTTCGCAAAATTCTATCATAAAAGATAGCTTTAGATCATTTATCTGATTTGGATAACTTCGATGGCCCGAGTGGCTTCATGTTGTCTAAATGTAATGGTATATAATGCTATGTAATGAAAGTATATTTCAATATTTTAAACCATTAATATTTTTAAAGGTCTGTTGAGATTTGTAAGTATTTTTAATTTAAATTTTACCTTTTACTGTGTTACTGTAGTGTCGTTTTAAGATAAACGTATAATTTCTTTGCTCATACTGGAAGCATGGGGACGAAACGTTTTCTTATGTTCTTATTCGCTCTTTATTATGATAAAAATCCTAAAATCTACAGTGGAACGAGTGTCTGATAAAGAAAAATGAATCTATGTAGCTTACAAAAAAAAAAAAAAAAAAAATTGCAGATAGGAAATGGAAATTAAAATCTCCACATCCTTGTACACAACAATAAGGACTCGTCCTGCTAAAATAATTAGTGACTGGCTGGGTTTAAAATTCATCTCAATGGCTGACGATCTATAATTTCCATATAAAAATAATTACTCGCTCAATCCATAACACGAATAACGAAAGCGCTGTTGCCTTCATTAAAATATTCTTAATTGAAAGAGAACTTGTTTAGAAAAAACTTAAAATTTCATTAAAAGATGTGAAAATTATATGTTCTGAAATATAATTACAGTCTTCACCTTAACGAACAGCGATGCATTTCTTTTGTTTATAAATAATTATAAATAATGATCAGCTCTTCCAATTTCAGCCAACAGAAAAATCTTTCATCGCTTCGTCATTAAATGAAATGCCAATTATAATCATATAAGCCAATATCAGTCATTATATGGACTCTGAAAGGGTCTCGATAAAAATGGAGAGACGAGGACAAACATTTCCATGCGGATTAAATTTAGAATGTTGCCTGGTTGTCACCTTGCGCATAATTCTTTTCATTCTTAGACATCGACTCCCTAGGAACACATCAAATCTGTTAACGAGACATCAATCAATACTTTGTTTTATATCCTTCGACGAGATCTTACGAGCAAATTAAAATGAAGGTTAAAAGGATTATTATTTGAAGTGTCTTTGATTTCCTGAGATGAATGAATCACATAAGAGCAACGAAAATGTTTCATTTCAAACACGTTCCATTTTCAATGGAATGTGCATTAATAAATCGAGGTCATAATTTCCCCTAATTAATTTATGGACAGCAAATCTGGGTTAATTATAAAAAAATAAAGGCTCCTGCAGAACCCTCAATTTGCTTTAGAACAGATCCTATAAACTGTTTCATAAGTTACCTCCAACACGCTCAGCTTCTCAAATGTTCGCTAACCGCAACGTTCTGAGCCTCCCTGAGGTAACAAGACGCGCTCAATACAGTCTAATGCAGTGGTTCTTAACCTTTTTACTACCATGCCCCCTCTAGGAATTGGTCCTTCCCTCCACGCCCCCCTTCAATCAAAATAACATTCTCAATAACTTCTCAATATTAGCCCATGCTCTCGTTAAGAGAATAACAAATACAATTAGAGAAATTCCTGTTTCTAGGGGGGCGCGCCCCCCTGGTTAAGAACCACTGGTCTAATGCGAAGAATTAAAAATTCAAACAATCCACTTGTCCAAGCTATTCATCATGTCCTGCTTTATGTCTTCTAGACTGTGAACATCTTTGTATGAAAGTGTTTGTCTATAGCTCCACTTAACTCCTGCATTAGCCATTCCATTACCCGCGTTTTTATTTTTATAAAGCTCTTATTACTAATTCTATTATTTCTCGTTTCTTTACGTGTATTATTGCTATTTCTTTATTACCGTGGTCCTTTTTTGTTTAAAGTTTTTGTTCAATTAATTAGTTCTATCGTTGATTACCTTAATCATGGATACCTTTTTATTTTATGGGATCTGTCTCCTGCCAATAAATATTATCATTGTCATTATCATTATCATATACAGGGTGGCGCAAAAGTCGCGTATCATAGGAATTTACAGTGTTGACTATAATATTTTTTTCTTTTATGTAGGGGATGTCTGCGAAATTAACAATAGACGAGAGGGTGAGCTTGGTTTTAATGCATGGAATACTAGGTACTACAAATCGATGAATCGGTACAGAATTTAAATTCTGTTCCGATTCATCGTCTATTAATTATTAATTTCGCAGCCATCCCTTACCTAAAAGAAAAAAATATAATCAACACTGAAAATGTCTATGATGCGCAACTTTAGCGCCACCCTGTATATACGTTGGTAGTGTCACTACATGTACTTTTTATTTTTATTTACTTTTTTTTGTAGTGTTAGCTGTGGGTAGTTTTTATTATTAGTTGTTTCAGTACATGTTTTTTTTCATGTCCCTTTTTAGTCATAATTTTTAGGGTTTTTCTTTTAATTTATTATTGTTTGATTTTTCTTATAATTTATTACCTTCGAGAATATTGTACTATTTTGTGGGATTTATATCCTGCCAATAAAGCTTGTCGTTATCATTATCATAAACTAATTCTCACTCTGTCAACATAATTAGGGGAAATTATGACCTTGATTTATTAATGCGCATTACTCATTTAAAATTATTTATTCATTATATATATATATATATGTGTGTGTGCGTGCGCGTGCAAGTGATCATAAACGGTTCAAATTAAAGATTTTGGTCCACACTTCAGAAATTCATCGTTATGCTTAAAACTTTATGTGAGGTTATAGGGGAGAGCCAGTTCAAAAAGGGGTGGTGTCCCCTTTTTTAATAAGAGACCCCCAACGGGCCTACATTTTGGTCAGGTCAGTTGGCAGATTACGCAAGCGAAATGCAAATCTACGATAATTTGTTATTTTGGGTAAACTACTGTACGTGGAAAAATTGAAAGCTTTTTCTAAAGTAAAAAAACTGCACTCTCACACTATTTAACAAGATAAGGGGAGCGGTGCTTTCTGTAAAGTAGAGATCTCGCCGTCTCAAACTCAATTACTAAGCGGGATAATTTTTTTTTTTCTGACTCATACTTAAGTTATTAGCACCTATCTCGAGCATTGAGGAAAAAATAATATATTCTGATTGCTGTACCAATACACAATGTTAAATTTTCATTTACAAAAATTTGTTGGCATTCGTGAGTTTAGACGCGATATTAAATATTAAACTTTTACAATAAGAACAAATTAATAATGTGGAAAAGTCACTACTGTAACATGGAAATGTCTTTGTAATTATTAAGCCCCACCTCAATGATTTGGTTATAGGGTTGTACTGCAGCAGTCCCTATTACAGGCACGGGAGGTTCTTGTATGATCTGAAATCCTTCACCCACGGGGGACCCTGCTGGTCGAATTATTTCCCAGTACTGGGTTTGGAGCGAAGAAGTCCCACTGGTGAAGAACACTAACAAAATAAAGAACGGCAAATGTGATGTAGAGGCCTCTCTCTCCTTCCTAATTAACCCCATGATGGTCAAAATGCAACTAGACAAACTAAATTCTGGAATTATTTTATATTGGCGCGCGAAAGAGAGTTTCTATCTGAAGACGAGAGTGACTGGGATGTGGGAGGGGTCTATGGGAAGGAGTGTCTGTGTGAGGGCGGTCCGTTACCTTCTCCCCTCAGCGGGAGATTTATTTACTATGACGTCATCTGTTCGTGTATGAGGCATTAAAACATCGTACAGCAGTTTATGAAAGTATATTTTAGTGTATTTCTTGGTAATTAATTTTTCTTCATCATATCTGTAAAATTGCAAACCTGTTTCGTTAAATTCTTTATAGGGGAGGACAGTAGCGCCCACAGGATTTTCTGGCAGAGGGCGCACTTCCACAACGTTATCTGGATATATATATATATATATATAATCGTAATTTATAGAGGATATTTAAGATAACACACTTAATGTATAAGTAATCTCGAGTATTTATATTGTTATAAGTTAAACAAAATCAATGAAAGCACACTAACACATATTATAGATAACAATTTTATATAAAAAATGTCAGCTCTTGCATGTAAATATAAAGTTGTTTCACCAATGTAAAAAGTTTCGAGAAAAAAATAAAATTTTGTGGGTAAATAATTTGATGTCGCTTACTTTATTTGCACTTATGAATAATTGCAAAAATGCATACATTTTAGATTCAAACGAGGCTGTATATACATTCAACGGTGTAAATATCATTAGATGGTATCATTACCGTATATTTTTGGTAGATTTTCCGTGTTGTTTTATAATTTTGGTAGATTCTTATATTTTATCAAAAAATTTCTGATTTTTGTATCAACTCGTAATTTCTGTAAAAATAAAATTTGTCGATAATAACTGATTTTTATTTCTGTGCATTTCATGTATACTCTATCTGTTTATAGGAAAAGGTTTCATACGAGTACATATCAATATTTATATACATATTATGAACGACGGGGGAGGCACGTGTTCAAGTGCCCTCCTCCTGTGGGCGCTACTGGGGGAGGAGCTAAGCTGTTTGACACTAGATTTAAAAATTGCGGATGAGCGCATAATTTTTGCTAATTTTCACTAAAGTACAACTTGTTTCATATAAACTTTTCCTTATAAATAGAGTCCGCATGTTCAGGCAAAATGTCATAAATGCCATTTTTGGCCTATTTTTGCGTATACAGGAAAAAGTGCCTTTTTCGTCATAAAGTGCCTAATTTCTCTTTTTTTCCATTATTTTCTAGTATTATTCCATTAGATTCCCAAAACAGGCCTAGTATTGGTAGGGCTATTTTTTACTATGATATTTTTCACAATATTGTCATATGAAAATACTATATTAATATTCAAAAGTTTAAGTATGTTAGCAATGCCTAAAAAGCCCGAGAAAAATGGAAGTACTAAAATAATCTTCGACAAAGTGTCGGGGTTATTATTCACACGATAGAAAGTTCGTTTTGCCTTGATAAGATTCCAAAAAAGCAGGTGGGTAACACAAATCACTTCCAATACTGTTGATTTTTTCTAATTCCGCATCCATGTATTCCAGACTGGCGATCCTAAGAGCGCGGAGAAACATTGAAGAAAATATGTCTTTCTTGATTGGGGTGTCATGTCCGGAGTAAAAGTGTACGTAGGACAAATTCTTTGGTATTCCGATAAATACTAAACTTAAAACCTGGGCTTTCCCTATGTACACGCACGTCCAAAAATGGGATTGAGTCGTTTTGTTCCACTTCTAAAGTAAACTTTAATGGAGGGGACTTGATTATTTAACTGAAGGAGGAAGTCATCCAGGTCACACTCCATGGGCCAGATACACACAAAATGTCGACGTACCGCAACCATAGGCTGCCAACCCCCAGGATTCTTGGAATGTAAGTGATTTCGAAAAACTCCATATAAATATTGGAGAGGAGGGGCGGCAAGGGATTACCCATGGCCATCCCAAAAACCTGTTGTTAATATTCACTATTGAAAGTGAATTGTGTTGCCCACCTGCTCGTTTGGAATCTTGTCTTAACAAGGCAAAACGAACTTTCTATCGTGTGAATAATAACCCTCTCACTTTGTTGAAGAATATTTTAGTACTTCCATTTTTCCCAGGCTTTTTAGGCATTGCTAAGTACTTAAACTTTTGAATATTAATGTAGTATTTTCATATGACAATGTGAAAAATATCATAATAAAAAATAGCCCTACCAATAATTCAGGCATTATCTATAGAATTGGTTGTAAGGATTTGCACACGCGTGTAAAACAGCATCAATATTCCGTTAGAACATGACAGTCGTCCAGTGCCCTTTTCGTCCATTTGTCAGAGTTATCCCACTGTATTGATTGGGATAATGCTTCAATTTTGTTTCACTCAAGCAAAATTGTTGATAGAAATATTCTTGAGTCTGTCATTATTCAACTTACAAATAATTTCAACCTTAGCCAGGGCCTTTTTTCGCTTGATCATGTTGTTTTGAATTCGTTCAGAACGGATTTAGACAAGAGGGGCAAAGTGCTAAAACTCTGGTAGCGTTTCCTTATAAATTTGTATGCTCCTCCTACAATTTTTATTTTTCTGTTTTTTTTGTGACCTATATATAGTCTCGAACTTGTTATTTATTTAAGTGTTCCTGAGGGTGTCATTAGACGAAAGCGCTTGAGCACCATTCTGTGTTTCTTTTTCTTTCGTGGTTATTTTCATCATAAATATTATTCTAAATATTATTCACGTGTTACTTTCGTGAAATAATTTTAATATACTTCATATATGAACTTTATATATATATATATATATATATATATGTAGTGGTGAGCTGGATCCGGTTCGCGCCGGTTCGCGCGAACCGGTTGTTAAAATCTTTTTGAAAATAAGAACCGGTTGTTAACTTTTTTGCTGGACGCTGAAGAGAGCTCTCAGCTCTCAGTAGAGACTTTCTCAGAAAAGTTATGACGTCAATCACGCCATAGACGAATGACTCAGCCCACATGCCTTGATTGGCTAAGACGGGTGGAAATTATTACCATAATAAGTAATAATAAGGTACGTAAAAATGTTTAAATTTAAAAAAAAAAATTTAAAAGCATAGATGTACTGATATTTATGTTTTGCCTAATAATTCATTATTGCTAAAGTTGACTGATCAATTTAATTTTAACTATGTAGATAATATGATTCATCGGTTTTTATTAAATAATTCTTCTTTTCTGATTTCATTAGAAACGTCTATTTCTCGAATTAACTATACTAATTAATTGTCATGCAGTTATTAATACCTAGCTGAATCATAAAATGCAGACACTTGAAAAAGGCAAATAGTGAGATAATTAATTTAATTAAAATTGCGAAAGGGTGGGGTGGGAAGGGTTGTCAATTTTTTATTGCCGAATTCAGAATTTTTTATACAGAACCCGGTGGTTAAAATTTTGGCAGCTCACCACATATATATATATATATATATATATATATATATATATATATATATATATATATATAAATATTTAGGAGAAATCCAATGACAAGGAGGAATGTAAATGCCATGAAAAGTCTTCTTTAATGCGCAACGTTTCGAGCAATACGCTCATCATCAGGCTAGATAATAACAATATGAAATTAGAATCAATAAATAAATGTGAACAAGACAAAATAATTTCCATAAAACCTATTCAGTAAAAGCAAATTTTAAAAAGACTAAAAGAAGAGGGTTGAATTCAAAGTTATAAAAATTTACATATAAAATTAACCAGAAATTTAAAAAGCTATTTTTAAATTACATATAGTAAATTTGAAATTAGTACACTGGAATAATTAACACTAATACAATGGAATAATTAACACTACGAACCTTTCAATGCTGGTTCCGAGGCACGAGTAATTTAAAACAAAACAAAACAGGAAACAAGCTATGGGTTGGGCGGTTGGAGTTATAAGTTAGGGGAGGGGGATTATAAAAAATTGGGGAGGGGGGTTTATAAAAAATTTAGAGGGACAGCTGAGGAATCCACGTTTAGAGAAGGGGTCAATGTTTTAATATAAAGAGATTCCAAAATTCTAAGTGAGTTAGGACAAGAATTACAACCGAGAATTTTTAAATTATCTAAAGTGACATCAGTTTTATTTTATACTGTGTTCCCGAATACTGGAGGTTTCTTTTTTATTTAAAATTTTACCTGTTCAGCAACTTATTCCCATATGCGAATAAAATCTAGTCCTGAGGGAGCGCACGGTGCTGCCAATGTAAGTACCAAGGAGACACCTTGGGCAGGTAAATAAATATACAACATTGACCCATTCTCTAAACGTGGATTCCTCAGCTGTCCCTCTAAATTTTTTATAAACCCCCTCCCCAACTCCCCTCCCCCCTCCCCAATTTTTTATAATCCCCCCTCCCCTAACTTATAACTCCAACCGCCCAACCCATAGCTTGTTTCCTGTTTTGTTTTGTTTTAAATTACTCGTGCCTCGGAACCAGCATTGAAAGGTTCGTAGTGTTAATTATTCCATTGTATTAGTGTTAATTATTCCAGTGTACTAATTTCAAATTTACTATATGTAATTTAAAAATAGCTTTTAAATTTCTGGTTAATTTTATATGTAAATTTTTATAACTTTGAATTTAACCCTCTTCTTTTAGTCTTTTTAAAATTTGCTTTTACTGAATAGGTTTTATGGAAATTATTTTGTCTTGTTCACATTTATTTATTGATTCTAATTTCATATTGTTATTATCTAGCCTGATGATGAGCGTATTGCTCGAAACGTTGCGCATTAAAGAAGACTTTTCATGGCATTTACATTCCTCCTTGTCATTGGATTTCTCCTAAATATTAAATTGAAGCTTTGTAGAAGCAAACCGCATGATATATATATATATATATATATATATATATATATATATATATATGCTCCAGACACAAAGAGGTCGTCCTTGCGCGGCTTCGCATCGGCCATACGCGCCTCACGCACGGCTATCTTATGTTCCGGCAGGAGGCTCCTCGTTGCTCCTGCCAGTCGCCCCTCACCGTCTCTCACATCCTTGTGGAATGCCCCACCCTGTCGTCAGTACGTCGTCGCGCCTTCCCGTTCCTTTCTGATTTCCCCCTCCCCGAACGTTTACGCCTTATGCTCGCTGAGAGCCCTCTCTTCTCGCTTGACAGTCTTTTCCTCTTCCTCTCCCAATCTCGCATCCTATCTGAGCTTTAGGTGACTTCTCACCTGTAGTCCGCTGTTCTCCCTTTTCTAGTGCCTTTTCTCCGTCTCCGTTTCTCTTTCTCGCATTCCGCCTCGCCATGATATCCGCTACCATATAGCGGGAAGTGGCGGTAAACGCCCCAAAAAAAAAAAAATAAAAAATATACAGGGCGTCCCAAAAAAATGTATACACACTTTAAATACTTATAAAGGCAGTGTTTATTAAAATACATTTCATTTTCAAAATGTAATAGAATCTACAGACATTATTTAATTGTTTTGTCAACGCCTATTTTCAAACTGACGTCCGTTCTGGTCCAGGCACTGCTGATAACGCGAAGCAATGGAATCGCAAACATCACGAAACATTTCGTTTGGTATTTGTGTGCATTCTCGTTCAATGGCTGCTCTCAATTCAGCGACTGTTGCAGGTTTTATAGCGTAGACTTTGTCTTTTAAGTATCCCCATAAAAAAAGTCTAGTGGTGTGAGGTCTGGTGAACGCGGAGGGTATTCTACGAAACCCCTTCGTCCAATCCACATCCACATCCACATCGTGCCAAGTACCACTCGCAATACTCCACTCTTCGGTCCGGATCATCTTCATTAATAGCATGGACTAATCTTGGAATGTAACTTTTCCATTGACAGCGCTTCAAAATGCGTTGGACAGACGATTCTGAAATTCCTACCTCACGACTCGCTTGCCGCACAGATTTTCTTGGACTTTGGTGATACGTTTCCAGTTCTTTCTTGCTTTGTGGGGCTTGTCGATGTCCGTGGTCTTCCGGAACGCTTCTTGTGGACATTCTGAACAGTTCCATCGGCTTCAAACTTATCTCTAATTCGAGTGATGGTAAGTCGCGTTGGTGGATCTGTTTGAAACTCCTCCTAAACTGTCTTTGCACTTCAACTGCGTTTTCACACTTCCAGTAGCATTTTAGAATGAATTTCCTTTGTTCAAAGCTTAGTCTGACTGCCATTATTAATTCTAATGGGTTTAACTTGGAAAGAAAGAAACATCAATTAAGCTATCAGCTGTTAAAGTGCGTGTACATTTTTTTGGGACGCCCTGTATATATATATATATATATATATATATATATATATATATATAAAACCTTGGTTAACCTTGCATTTGCTTCTGCCCGAATTGTTCATTTTGACGAAGGTCAAGCTTGTCATTTCACCTTAGACCTACAGTTTAACGTGGAATCCGAACCACGCCCCATCAGCGACCCAGCGTCTTAACCACTAGGCTACCCATTTATCTGGCAGCCAATTTTTATTGTGTGGAAGAATGAACAGCTGGGTTTTGCTGTGCGCCGGTTGCCGTCACCAGGTCTCGATCCCGGAGCCGATGGATTCGTAGTTAGCGACGCTAACCACTACACCACCAAGGTGGTATACAGTATATATATATATATACAGTATAACAGAAACTGAGCGTGCATAATAGTATTATTTTATATTAAACATTTTTTAAATTTAAATCCTTGTCATTATTGTGGAACCAATATTTTCAATGCCAACTGTTTTTTTCACTATAATGGCGTTGTAATATGTATTATTTATAGTATATATTGGCATTGTTCTATATTAAACTTTATTTTTGGAAATGAAGTCATTGTTATTATGTGTAACTAATATTTGTATTACCTAATTATTTTGTTCACTAAAGGCGTTGTAATATGTATAATGCGTGTATAAAGGTATTATTCTAGATTAAACGTTTTTTTGAAAGAAAATTATAAATGCCTTTTTAAGGTGTTTTTACTGTCTATTTTGAATGTTTATTTTTGCCTCTTTAATTTGCCTACTTCTTTTTAAGGATTTTTAGTGCCTAAACATCCGGGCTCTACTTATAATTTTACCGAAACTCTTTCAAGTGCAGTTTCTTGTGGTTAAAATTTTTGCAATTTGAGCGCCTTCGCAAGGATTGTTTCTCTGTATGACCGTACCTGTTTCTTCGTTTCATGCAGTGACACCTTCAGTAAGAGATTCACGAATGACGAAAACACATCGTAAGATTGATTGGTTTCCAGTCTTAGCCAATACATCAAAAAGGAAATTTATTCCAACATCGCCATTTACACTCGTACCTGAAAACAGTCTACTGAGGGATGGGTACAGTAAAAGGATAACAAAATAGTACCGCACTTACATTTACAAATATATTTTGAAGACTTTCCTTAATTCAACCTGGCTCTTTTGTCCGTACCTCTTAACTGTGTTTCCAGGTAGTAATTAGTTACTATGAAGGAGTTGCCACTTTACTCGCAATTGGTACAGAAATGTTTGTTGACTTAAGAACATTTTCCTAAATTGAACTCTGAAAATAAATATAAAGTAATTTTAGATCTTGCTATGATTAAATTCAATTGTTAGCAAAAACGTAAATTCATTTATTTGTGTTTTAACATGAAATGTCAGTTTCAGTAAGGTTATACAGTATATACTGAAAAGTATTCTCTCTCTCTCTCTCTCTCTCTCTCTCTCTCTCTCTCTCTCTCTGTCATAATTATTTTATCCTGATAATATATATTCTATTTCTAACCCTACAGGGAACCTGCACCCCTACCTTCCCTAATGGGCAAAACCCATAAAGATTTCCCATAAGTAAATATGAACTCATGGATGAATATTCGTATTACAGCGACAAAATTATATTTAGAAAAAAAAAGACCAACATTTCCGACAGAAAAAATATTAAAGGTCTTAGAAGTTATTTTATATTGTTCATTTGCGTCAAAGCTTATTATATTATATATTATTATTATTATATAAATAATAGAACGAGAAAATCTGCGGAGGAGGCAGTGACCTACTAAACAGAAATAACAATAATTTTTTAATGTATTCAGTATTAATAATCCACATATTAATAATTAATTGTTTATTATCAATTAGTGTTACAGATTTTATTTACTATTAAATTAAAAGTGATTTTGTTACAGTATAAGTAAATGTAACAATTTTAACAGAAATAAACAAACTTAAAATAATGATTTTTCAGAAAACATTTCACTGGAATGCAAAATTTAATTAAAAATAACTTTTACCATATACAAGTCAGTAGCTGTACTAGATATACAGTATATATATATATATATATATATGTGTGTGTGTGTGTGTGTGTGTGAGAGAGAGAGAGAGAGAGAGTTTCAATAGTTCATTAGTAGTTCCCGGTAACAAACTTTAAAAAAAAAAAAATCGGTGGTTTTCCAGTAAATTAATGTTAAATTTACATAGTGAGAAATTTACAAAAAAAAAAAAAAAATTATAACACGATACTATCTGGCCGAGGGGTATTACAACCACGTTAGAGTGTTCGATTGGGAAAAATTCTGTTGCAGTCATTAACGTGTGCGTCGATCGTATTGAGTCGGTGCACCAACTTGCATCAACATTATGTAGGTCGACAGTGACAAATTCGTCGATTTGTTGCAACTTTGAAAGTAGGATTTTGCGCAATATGTTCAAGTAGTGATTTCTGTGAACAGTAGCTGGCATCCCCTGATCATATCTTGGAAAAAGCAGGGACCCACGACCCCGCCTACCCAAATTGTGATCTTCAGCGAATGTAGCTGTTTTACTCTAATTAAATCTGGATTTTGGGTTGCAGAGTAATAGCAGTTGTGCCGAGTAACGTACCCGTCCAAATAAAGGCGACTTTCGTCCGTGAACATGATTTGATTCAGCAGTTCGTCACTCGCATCCAGCATTTCGACCATGTCTTCCACAAACTGAAGATTTTCAGCATGATCCAGTAGCACTCTTTTAGAATACGACTGATCGATGTTAAACTGATGCTAATTTTGAATGACCTCAGACGCTATGATGTTATTAGGTTTTTACGAAACTTACAACAACCGCAATATCATTTGAACGACCTATTCAACGTCAACCACTACGTGATGGGTCAGCCATACCGTAATCTAGTGTAGAGTATGCACTAGGGGCCAGTGATGGCGAACCACTCACCCGCGGGTCAAATACTGACCTACAAGGCAATATTTAGTGACCCACGAGCTCTTATTTAAGTAAAATATGACTAATTTTTAATATTTTCTGCCTTACTGTTTTAAAATTATTTTATTCTCCCACCGAAATAAACAGCTGATACACATTGAAACGTTTTTAAACGTATAGTATACGTATGGAATTAGTTGACTTTCAAGAAAGTGCAGTATGAAAGACTAAATTTATTGATCTTAATCTGAAGTTACAAGAAAAGGCATTGGAGTCGTCAATTTTGGGTGTAACCAGAAAAAACAATCAATAGAAAGAGTAAAGAATCTTATTCTTGCAGAATGGAACTCTTTACCAAATTCTTTTGCATCAATGAAAAAGCTAGCATTAGTTCTGCTAACAATGTTTAGTTCATCTTATTCATGTGAACAGTTGTTTTCCTCCATGAATTTCATCAAACCCACCACTAGGAATCGCCTTGGCACAGATACGAGTGCCGCATGTGTGGGACTAAAGACAACTAAATATAAACCTCGGATCAAAACATTAGACTAAAATCCAACAAGAAGTTTCTCACTAAAAATAGTAAGTAAATAAATTATTGTGACCCAATTTCGTTTTTTTTTAAATCAAAAGTAACAAAAATGACCCACCAGCAAAAACGGTTCGTCACCACTGCACAAGGCTTTGTTGTTAGTTGGGAATGAAATGAAGAAAATTGAAATTCTTTAAACTATGTCCTCTGCAGCAAAACAGAAGATTTCAAACAATCCAGTCAGGCTGCCATCTTAGAAAGTGCTCGATGGCCACGTCGTGAATACATCGTAACACTGATTCTCGTTAGATTAGCGAGGTTGAGCAACGTTGAGTCTGGTCAGCAGTTGGATGGGTTACGTCCTCTGGTTCAGATGTTGTAGTAACCTGTGATTCGGATTCCATGTAAAGCTGTAGGTCTCCTCTGTCATAATATAACCTTAGATGTTACGAAGAGGTTAAACAACCCCAATTATTATTACTGTTATTACCCAGCCTAATTAAAGCCTAGGCTAAGTTGCTAGCCTAAGCTAAGCTAAATTATTAGTGTTGTTAGTGCAAATGGAAATTATATGTACCTAGGTGGTGCAATGGTTAGTATCGCTAACTACAATTCCACCGGCCCCGCGTTCGATTCTCGGCGAAAGCAGTCGGCGCGCAGCTTACCCAGCTATTTAACCTAGTGGTTAAGACGCTAGGCTGCTGATCGGGAGGTCGTGAGATCGAGTCCGAGCAAATACTTCGTAATTTCTGACCACCCGTGGTGGGTCGTGGTTTGGATTCCACGTTAAGCTGTAGGTCCAAAGTGGAGAAACAAGCTTGACCTTCGTGAGAATGAACAATTCGGTCGGAAGAAAACCAAGGTTAACTAAGGTTATGCCTGAATTTTTCAATGTTAGATTTTACGCAGCCACTTAGTCTATTATATGGCACTATCTATGATACACCATGTAATTTTTCAGTTTGATGTTTAGCCTCCTTCGCAACATCTGCTGTAAGGTCATATGAGGGAAGGAACCCAGTGGCGGACTGGACCCCATTAGCGAACTTTGCCATTTCAGAGGGAGGAGGCCTTAACCATGCAGATGAGCTTTATTGGGATACCTAATCTCAAAAAATCAACAAATAAGGGGTGAAATAATAACATAGAAATTGATTTTTTCTCTCAGAACTTTATTAGCATCAGAATATAATAAAATAAGAACACAATAAAATAATAAAAGTTTACACTCCCCTAGGACCCTGGTGTAATAAGCACACACTACAAAGAATACCTACCTAATGATACCAAAAAACAGGCGCAGTCTGTTTGATCAGTATAACACAAACAAGAGAAAATCCGAGCACGTCCGTCCAGCTCCGGGTCCAGTCTAAAATTAACATTGTATCATGCCAACTTGTACAGTTAATTATAGACAAGACAATACCCTACTTTCGCTGATAAGCGAAAGATGTACGGTTTGGTTGAATAAATTGATAAATAATGAATGCTACTTCAAGAAAATTTTTGTATTTTTGTTAAAAATGGTTGAGGGAACCTACAACTTTACTTGGGATCAGAACCATGGGTCACTACATAATCTGGACGCAGAAGACGGTCCCCTATTTATTAGTGCCCAGACCTAATGTGAGATACCATATATACATATATATGTAGGTAATTGTGGCTAAAGGTTTATATGCTTGTACTTTGCAACATCACTTTAGTAATGTCTGAATAAACCCAAAAGAATATTAAACTATGGTAGCCACAATGAGAATAGTTGCTGCAATTTATATGCACTGGGGGTAAAGGCATGTAGATGCGTGAGGTAGTGGAGCATTGAGGAGTCGAATTAAAATCGGTTTAAAGTGGTAGAATCAATGAGAAATACATTTTATAAACCAACTACTTGTGGTGGTGGTGGTGTAAAATTTTGGGATAAAGCGCCGTTTTTTTCTACCGGTGTTTCATTGTTGCTTAGCTGTTGATTAAAGGTGTGTTAGTAGTTAGTCTCTACTGTTTGTGTTAAATATATTATGTTTAGGAATTAGTTTTTCGAATTAAAATTTAGTCCCGCAGGTTGGAAATATTACAATAGGGTTTAGTTTCGCAAGTTTATTAATCAAACTTTTCAAAGAATTAAAGTGACTTCATTGTTCAAAGTGGGTTGATTACTTTCGATTTAATATTTTTGTCAGAACTCTGAAGTAATCGTTTTTCAGGTAAATAGTCTGTCTTCATACTTGTGTAATTTGGAAATACATGAGGAAAAATCCTATAGCAAAAGTAGTAGTATAGGAAAAGTAGCTTTAATGGAGAGTATGGTCTCGGTAGGATTGACATCTATTTACAGATTGGTTTGCTGACCAGAGGCTCGTGTTATTGGTCTTGAATCCAGGTTACCAGCCATGCTCAACAAGTACTTTATTTGAAAATGTTTATAATTTGATTTATTGTGGAAAATAGTTGCGTATAAAGAGTACGAATTAAGTTAGGAATTCACTGTTTCGTTTTGTCAAGGCTTCGTTCATAACTACGTTGACGTCCAATTATAGCGAAGTTGGAATACCTGTTTGGTTCCTTGTATTGAATTTGCCCTCTGAACTCAATTCGAGATCCATAAATTTTTATATTGTTACTGAAGGTAGGTGAACTCAGGACTGTAGGATATTAGTGCCTATATAATTTTTCTGCATTGAAAAGTAAATCATAAATGTGTATATACTGTAAGTTGTCAGACTGGTTATTCGTCAGTTATACTTAAAGTAGATAGTATTAAGGGGTTAGTTTATATATTTTGGGTATAAACCTGCTAATAAATTGGGAAATCTATGGTACTTTTCGGGGTTAATATTCGTTTTAATGCTCCCTTCGTTTTCGATAGGAGACATTCTATGATAATTTAACATATAAATTTGTATTCAGGACACCTTGAAACCTCGGGGAAACTGATAAAAATCAAGGAAATGTAATAATTATTTTTTACGAAAAAAAAAAAATCGACGTCGATAACCAGCCATTACAGGCCATTGATCCAGTGTTTATCTTTCCTCGGTTAAAATTTTGCCGCTCTTCGTCCTTCAACAATCTAGACGTCGATAACCAGCCATTACAGGCCATTGATCCAGTGTTTATCTTTCCTCGGTTAAAATTTTGCCGCTCTTCGTCCTTCAACAGGTTTTATGGGGAGACATCTCGCGGCGACATTTGGAAACATAGGTCAAATCAGCCAATTAAATCTGGTTTTTGTTTCATGTGACCTTATCCTGACCAATCAGAGACGTGCATTTTGAATCTCCCATAATGCATAGTTGCATACTCATTTCAAAATGCTCTTTCAGTTCGTCTTTCGCTACGGCTTGCGGAGGTTAGGTAAAACACTTTTTTCTGGTGTTTTTTGGTGTTTTTTGTTTAAATTTAGCCTTCATTTCTTTGGAATATGAAAGTTTTTGAGAAATTTTGAAATTGAAAATTTCTCAAAAACGGCTCATTTCCCAAAGAAACGAAGTTCAGATTTGAACAAATTACACCAAAAAACACCAGAAAAATGTTTTGGTCCAGAAAGGAGAGGGAGCACTAAAACGAATAATTACCCTTTTCAGTTATACCCCGGCAATTTCTTTTCCCGGTGAAGTCAACTGTACGCCCTTGACAATTGGTTAGGTTAAGTCGTGATATTTTCATTAAAATATTCGTTAGTATTTCGTTAAAATATATGTTTTAACGAAAATATAGACTTAACCTAACCAATTGTCAAAGGCGTACAGTTGACCTAACCGGGAAAAAAGAAATTGTGGCGATATAACGGAAAAGTACCAAATCTACTGTCTCAATTTCATTGAGCCTACATGTTTTTTTTAATTAAGATTAAGTTTTTCTTGTCTGAAATATCACTTTCTTAGTTTGTCCTTGATAGGTTTATGGGCTGAGAGTAAGAGTATCTGAGTCAGTCTCTTAATTTTATCAGTTTGTGTTTCCGCACAGACTCTTGGCCCATTAATTCATTATGTAAAAGCATTCTTTACAATTACCTTGAGAGAGAGATATATATATATATATATATATATATATATATATATATATATATATATTTAGTGATGTAGCGGATGTCATTTTTTTCACATCCATTTTCGTTATTTTTTAGGATATATTCGAGATTTGTTGTGTTTAACGTATATAATAAGTTATTATATAGAGAGAGCTGTAGCTATAATGTAGTATAATTGATTAATTGTACAATAATTGCTGTACTTTTCCATGAACATATAAAATAATAGCAAGCATCTAACTAATATAGAAATCAATTAGTGAATTCGTCTGCAAATAAATTCGTTATATTTTGTTGAGTTTCAGCCACAATTAGAAACCATAATTGTGTTACCCGACCTCTTTCCCCAACCTCCACCCTTATAGAAAGAGATCTTTATTAGCTTGATAACTATTTATATTAAGTTTAAAGTTTTATTAGGCATATTTATAAATGAGTAATTAAAATAAAGTAAACTAAGATGTTCATCGTTTAATATTCAAACTTAATTATAGGAAGGTTATGCTTAAGGAACATTAATTTTTCTGCCTTTTCTGCTGCCAGTCTGTTTCTCTTTTCATCATATATTAATCAGCACTGCTAATAATCTCTCGCTTGGTACGCTTGTTGGAGGACGTGCTAAATGTTTCCTTGCAAGTTTACTCAAGTATGGATAGATATTCTGCGTATTTTTCCACAATAGGATTGTCACATGCAGCCAGGCGTTTTTCTTGGTGATAGCTCTCGATCATTTTTACTACATCTTTTGACATCGCGTAGGTCTCGTCATCGCTGCTTGACTCAAGAAACTGAGAGAGAGATTCTATGATAGATTTGCTTGTTGAAGGTGTTGGTTCTGTCACTGAAACTTTTATTCTTTTGGTGGGTGGCGAAGCGACAGATTCAAGAGATTGAAGCTCTTCAACTGCTTTGCCAAGTGATGATTTAACTCGTTCTAATGTACTAGGTGAAAATAACTTAGCTTTGTAACGTGGATCTAAGTAGGTTGCAAGAGAGTAACTTTATACAAGAACAGCCTCTCGTCTTGTCGCTTGCATCACTTTTGCGCACAATGAACTAGTTCTATTATTATAGCAGAATTTGATAATTTCCGCTTATTAATGACGTTTTATCTCAACGGTCCACATCCGCAGTCCAAAGTGCGGATACGGATGCGAGAAAATGCGCGGATGTTCCGCGGATGCGGATGTGACCTACATCACTAATATATATATATATATATATATATATATATATATAATGAAAATAACCACGAAGGAAAAAGGAAACAGAATGGTGCTCAAACGCTTTCGTCTAATGACATCCTCAGGAACACACTGTTATTTTCATCAAATAATTTTCGTGTGTGTGTGGCGAAATCCATGGTTTTGGTAGAGATATTTCACGCAGAAAAGGCAAGCAGGCAGGAGGAAGGCTGAGGGGACTAAAGCTCTTCTCGGAATATTAAAATTGGGGAGAAAAATTAAGGGTTCCACTCCATTCCAGAACACCTAAAAAAAATCACGACGATTAAAGGGGGACCAAATCTTCAAACAAATTTACCTTCAATATATATTTGCTAAACATCGTAACAAAAATTTTGTCGCAAAAATCTTTCGGCGAGTCCATCACTCACATCAGTCAGATATTTTTCAAGAAGTTCTTTTCTGTACTCAATCAGTGGATCTTCAGGGGCGTCACCTTGATTTCGCCTAACTGATCGAGGCAAACTGACGCTGACACCAACTGTTTCAGCAAGCTCAGTTGAAGCTTGGAATAGTCGGCGGAACTGCTGATCTGCATCGCAGATTTGATCATTAAACTAATTTCGCACATTGTCGATGATGATGCGGCAGCTTATGAGATCCAGGCTCTCCTACTGAAGGGCCTTCGAAACGTTTATCAACGTTGAACTTGCGTGATTGAGCACAACTAGATTGATAATGAATTCGAATGTCGTGACTGAGAGTGATGCGATCTGCCTAGTTTTTATCTACCGATGTCCCTTCGAGGGACAACGCTTCACAACTAACTGTGGTCCGGTAGAGTCGAATGAATATAATTATGCAATCATGTTAATCAATTACTGAATCAAAATATCTGGAACAATAAAACATCAGCTGGAAAAAAAAGTTCAGCCCCCACCAAAATTTTTTCTGGCTATGCCACATACACACGAGCGCGCACGTGTATACAGTGGTGTAGTGCTGTGGGAACGGCGTTCCCTTACTTTTTTTGATAGACGGAACGGCGTTCCCTCACTATTTCAAATAAATCCGAACTTACAAATCTCTAACGTCATGAAATTTTAATTCCCACCCCTAGAAGAAATATGAGAAAGAATCATTAACCGTTTCATTTCTTTTAGCTTCGACTGAGGCAATGCTACCTATAAAGATCTGGTGAAACAGTCACCACGGCGTACCAGTTGTTAACTTTTTTTTAGTTAATCATTCCAGTTGTTAGCTATTTTTATTGATCGTACTGGATGTCATATATCTAATGACACTGGAAATACTGCATCTTCAACCTTGGAATATATCCTAATATCCAGTGCATATGACCTCAAAATATCCCTGAAATTGGTCAGATTTCAAAAGATTTCCGGGGGGCTTACAGTGCCCCCGGACCCCCAGCTGTATGGGCTCGCCGCGCTCGCCATTGTCTCCCCCGCATCTGAGTAACACTTTCAAAATGCGTTCCTTCACTTCTTTATTTAGCACTACACCACTGCGTGTGTATATATATATATATATATATATATATATATATATATATATATATGTGTGTGTGTGTGTGTGTGTGTGTGTGTGTGTGTGTGGGGTTGGAAGACCACAGTGACATTTAACAAAAATTTCAGCTCTTGAGATATGGTAGAAATGAGGAAATTAAACAGACTGCATATTATGCTCCAGATACAGGAAATTCAGAGAAGCATGAAAGCGGTCGACTTGGCGGTAATAATGACCGATGATGCCAAATTTGAGACACAAATGAGATAGCAATAAACAAAGGAAAAAGTCGTGAGACAGGTACCATACTAAGAACGTTCAAAAGGAAGGACAAGACCAGAGCATTTTTTAAACTTTTCCCACTGGGCGACAAAGGCAGATCGGGAAGTGGGGGGATTAAGGCGGGGTGTGCTGCCAATTTCTTAACAACCGGTTCTGATACAGATAAGGGTGTAAATCGGCAGCGCCAATGGCGCGAGTAACTAAGCTGGGGGGTCAGCGGGCTTCGGGGCGGAACCCCGGAAGCCAACGCATTTTAGTTTTTCCAAACAGCATTTTGTAACATTTTGGCAGAAATTACTTAACATTCTTTATACTCACTAATGACATAATTATCTAAAAATAAACTAATTTTTCATAAAAAAAAAAAATATTGAAACTACCACTGCTTGTGATACTACCTATATTTTTCTATAAAATCCTGAAAAAATGAAAAAAAATTTAGATAGAGATAAATTTCTACGGACTGTTAAATATTTGTTAAAAACAAACAAACAGTTCGGTGATCCAATAAAAATTTAACTGGTTCGGGCCAACCGGACCGAACCGATCTCAGCACATCCCTGGATACTATGGATCCGGATGTTCCCTAATCAAGTCACCATCCCCGTGTGGTCTGAAATAACACTAGCATTATATATATATAAATATTCAATGTAAATTTCATATTTACATTTAGGAAACAGTTCTAATTGTGGCATATTTGCATTTATTATATGTATTTATATGGCTTCCAAGTCAATGCTCCCAAGACAATTCTATTTTTACAAATTTTGGAATGTCCCTTTCGCGTCAGTTTTACATGCTTGAAAGTTAGAAAATCACTTATGAGATGGACCTTGTCTCATAAATTGAAATATTGTATACTAAAACATGTCATGAAGACCAGAGGTCAAGGGTTCAAGACTGGTATGGAGAGAAAAATAGAGTTTAAGAATTATTCTGTATTTCTTGGACCAGTTTTTAAATATGCAAAAAATACAAAGCTTACACATTGCCTCTATATAAAATTCACTTAATACTATTATCTCTCATTTTATTAATTTTATATATCTTTTTCAAAATACTTTTACCTGAATCAAATGCTCTTAATTTTATCAGTTAGAGTAGACGAATGCAATCGCAGTTGGCACTAATCTATTTTCTAGTGATATTGCAACGACTTTAACACTGTTTACTGGTTTATCCTGAGAAAAGACTGTAAATTCATAATTATTTCTTTAACTCGTGTGTATTACCTTATTAACTCACAATTTATAGGGGATGATAAATGGGTAGAAGATCGGAAATTTACCCGGAGAAGCGAGGCCACGTCGAAGTACTTATAAAAGCCCATAGTCAAACAGGCAGATATCTGAAGTTGGGAGGCTATCTCAATCAGCTGTATGTAATCAGGAGGTCAACCTCTTTATCACTAATGTCCGGATGACAGATGCAGGAGCTCCCCACTTTAGTCAGTAGAAGAAAGCTTCAGAGAGAGTAATTTAGTAGTAAGACCAACGAGAGAAAAACTCCTAAATGAAAAACAAAAACTCCTTTTTAGGAAGAAATATATACAGCACGAGTATGTGCTGACTGAACCGCTGAACAATGGGTCAAACTTCTGCTCATCGACGAGAGCCAGATCATGCAATTTGGAAAGGATCATCTGTGCATCAGGCGTCCACCCAGTCAATGACACCCTTCCAAATCCTCTATTGACACCGTGAAACTCTCTCCAAAGTTGAGGGATATTTTGGCCCCCAGAACACAAGGAAAGTAGTTTCATCCAAATCATATGACCGTGAATTCCTGTGGAAACTTAAACATCCTCGAACAATATCCTCTGAGGAAAATGCAGGAGGGTGGATAATCTTGGTTTCAGCAGGATAGGGCACCTTGTCAAGTTGCCACACGGCTAAAAACTATGAACGAGTGATTTATGAAAAATGCATTTCAACTTTCTCTCCCAGCCTCAAACCGATTGAGAACCTGTGGGAACTTCTGAAGGCGAGTCTCTGAAAAGAAACCAAGTTTCCACGAAGAGCTTTGTTCCAATATGCAAACAGCAACGTCACTACAAGGACCTTGAGAAAATGTAATACGAAAAATCTTATATTCTATTATGAGTTATTGAAGCTGTGTTATTCTTCAAGTAATTCAAACACCAAAAATCGATCGCGCAAATGAAGAGTTAAAGTTGAAAAGAAAATAGTAAAATGTGTTAAAACTTTTTTCATTTAAAAAAAAAGAGTTGGAATAATTTCTTCAATTTTTCGTCCATTAAACGTAAGGTCATTCGCTTGATCTCGTGCTGCGTATTCCAGACATTCGCATACACACAAATGAACAAAATAATGAGCCACTGTCAGAATTACAACGGTATTCACTTAAGAGTTACCCAAAATTAAAAGGTTATAATGGGTCGCTCGTCTCTTATATTCTACATGCAGCTTTGCTCTGTATGTCATTATGCAACGTCGATGGTACGATGACAATTTTATACACTGAATAATAAATAATCGGTGGGGAGAGCCGGAAAATGGGACAGCGCTCAGGCGAGACAAATGCGGCCCCCCTCCCCTCTATTATTATTACCAGTACCATTGGGAGTCGAACTCCAGACTTCTGTGTTTTCACTTTCAGGAAAACTGTATTGCCCACTAAGCCACGGAGGGTAAATATATGCAAAAAAAAAAATATATATATATATACACACACACACACACACACATCGGTTAACGATATATTTCTCATATATACAGTATACCTCGTAGAAGTTCCACACGTTAATCTCCAGCCAGAGATCAGGCTTGTGGCTCCACCTCTAAAACTGGTAGCTTGGTGAAAAAGTTTCTCATCCTCTCCATCTCGCAGATGGGATTATCCTGAACCAGGTGTCTAAGTCTCGGCAGTGACAAAACTATTTTCTTTGAGTTCAGCCTTGTCAAACCTCTAGTTTGAGAACACTATACGAGTATATTCTTCCTTTCCTATTTTCCAGTGTTGCTTGGATAGTTTTAAGTTTCAGAATGAACTTAGGAACTAGTTTATTATTCTTCATGTGCAGAGACGTACGGACAAATTTTCTTGGGGGCGGGCGGCTCTAAATTTGCCTGAATAAAACTTTATAAATACATATACTCAGTGGTGGGCACGCGCAACGATTTTTGTAGCGCCGCAACCGCAACCGCAACTCTGCTGAAATAGTTGCGCCGCAAGCGCAAGCGCAACCCTTTTCAAAAAGTTGCGCCGCAAGCGCAACCAAAAATGTTGCGCCGCCACTGCCCACCTTTGCATTTAACGTATATCTGCAGTGGTGGGCACGCGCAACGATTTTTGTAGCGCCGCAGCCGCAACTCTGCTGAAATAGTTGCGCCGCACGCGCAACCCTTTTCAAAAAGTTGCGCCGCAAGCGCAAGCGCAACCAAAAATGTTGCGCCGCAAGTTGCGCCGCAACTGCCCACCTTTGCATATACTGTATAGCAGGGGCGTCGATTGCTCTAAAATAGTGGGGGGGGGGGGGGGGGGGGCAGTTCGCCTTCAAACAGTGAATGAAACAATACTCTGAGTAATTGTTGCGTGTAATATATCACTGTCGTAATTTACCATTTACCCATTTTTGTACTTTTCCCAGCATGTTGAAAAAAAACTACTTAATTTTTTTTAAACTATTCATAATATTTAACCATTCATGTAACATATCACACTTGTGCTTAACTAAAATAAATCTCTTATTACCTGTAGACAACAGAGGTCAGTGTACATAAACTAATAACAAAATATGTTCATGAAATATAAAACAAATAAACTGCACTTTGATACTGAAAATGATACGTAACAAAAACGTTTATTTAACATTGTTCATGACAATAATTTATAATATTGCTATTACATTTGCATGCATATACATTTAATACAACATGTAACGTCTTATTAGGTGCCATTAATAGTTAGCATTTATAGCAATTCATCCACGAAAATGGGGGGGGGGGGGGGGGGGGGAACAACTGGTAGGTTGTCCCCCCTTTGTAAATAGTGGGGGGGGGGGTATGTCCCCTGCGTCCCCCTACAATCGACGCCCATGTGTATATGGGATTTCACAATTAAACACGTGAAATGAATGAACGATGCAAACCCAAGGAAAAAGAAAAATTATTCAAGTTCTTTCGTGTATTGAGCAGTACACCTCGTCAGGAAACTCCCTGACGAGGTGCTGCTGAATACACGAAAGAACTTGGAATAATTTTTTTTCCTTGTGGGTTTGCATCATATATATATCTCATGATTAACAGGTTCAGACCTTTTGCCAATATTGAATATATGATATAATCTAACGTGAGAACACATGAAATATTGCAGCAGCTAAGAACACAAAAAGGCTCATCGAAACGAATAAAGTTGCCATCACTTTGCTCGAATCACAGATGTCATCGTCCGAATAGATTTATTTTCTGCGAATTCTGGGGGAGGAGGGTGGGTGCTACTGGCGGCCATATATGTATATTTATATTTATTTATTTATTTAGTGTGTACCAGACTCTTTTCCCGCCTACGTCGTGGCCAATGTCGAAATCTGCCCGGCTGGCAAATTGGATAGTATGCAAACCCGCAGTCTGAAAAGTTGCTGGTTATTCACCTACAACTAACATTACTTTTAAAATTATCACCAAAAAATATTTATAAGTTTAGCAACCTGAATATTTATAACCCTCTTTGTACCACCTAAAAGCGCTCCGCGTACAAGTTCGAAATTGCAGACCTAAGGCGATAGGAACATTACCGAGAAATACTGGCTTGAAAATAGGGGGTAAAGGATTCGAGACGAACCTTGCGAGGATTTCCCAACCCCTTACCTCTAAGATGGTCGAAAGATGGAATAGCCTTTCCTAAAGGGTTGTGGCGACAATTTAAATGTTTATGCTTCAAAAATACCACTTTTAATGTTTTTAAACTTACGATAAAGGGATGATAAAGGAGAAAAATCTCGTACATGATGTACACTGACCAGCTGGAGGTGCCTCTGGATTAGTATTCCCTTATCTAAGTAATTCCAGTACGAAAGATGGCAATATAAATAATTTTGAAGTTAGGCTCAGCACAGTGGCCTTTAGCATTCATGGAAGAAATAATGTGATGATGAAATAATGGATCTCTTGTAGAGAATAAATTAAAAAATATGTACTTTCCTATGGGGGTGAACGATGCGTTTGAACGTGAGAATGGAACCATGGAATCTAATTACAATCAATTAAACACAGGATCACCGGCGGGAACATCTTCAAATTACACATCTCGATTGAATTTTAATTTCAATGAAATTGTCAAACTAATGTCTCGCTTCCATTGGCAAATACTTCCTTTCACACACCTCTCACTACAATTACCTTATTTAACTATTAGTGAAATCTATTTTTCACTTCAACTCGTTTGCTTTGTTTCATTCGTTGTTTCTTATTTACTTGCCATTTCCCTTACTTCTTTCTTAAGGGGGTAAACTCAATCTTTGATTATACCCACCCAACAGTGAATAAACATCAGTGATTATTCAATCAAAGATTCGAGTCAACGGCCAGAAATCTCGGGACTTCGATCACACGATGACTTTGATACACCAAGAGTTTGAAACGTTGAATGTGCTGGAACTGTGCTACGCTATTTGTTCGGTGGTTCAAAGATGCAACGTGTGTATTGAACATGGAGAATACCTTGAATTATTTTTGTAGTAAATGATAAATATTATTATTCACAAGGTGATTCCATTATTCTCGGTAAACCGACTTATGCCGCACCCTGTATATGTTATACTAACAAGAATTTTTGTACATTAAATATATATCAGACATGGTGTCTATCACTGGGTTTCTATTACTATTAGTTACTTTTGATTTCTTCTATTACTTTATTTTTCATGTATTACTATTACTTTTGTATGTGTGGTACTTCACTCATTTGGAAAGGATCTTTGTCTATTTAACTGTAATTAGAAGCAGTGTGTTAACAACAGATATTTGTTTCAACCAGATCATTACAATTTCAGAAACTGTAGATCTTGATAAATTTTACTTTATTGAAGGAAAAATTTGCCACAATATTAGTTTTTGGTGTGTAATAAACAAGCATGATATAGTTGGTTTTTGTTATTCCCTTGTCAAAGAAAACGGTTTGATGACAGCAGTAACTATGAGAAAATTTTCGACAACCCAGAATTAATGACGTGCCACTGTAATAGACTATTATCTATTAATATTAAGCAAAAAAATTATGATCTATTACTTGAAAAATCCTGTAATAGTCCATTACTATTACCCCATGTCTGATATAAGCACACCGGACAAAAAATTAGTCACCCCTCTCAGAATGTACCTAATAACGTGTGACGGCGCCTCTGGCCTTGATAACCGCACGAATCCGGCGAGGCAGAGACTCTACGAGGTTGTGCATGTACTGAACATCGATTTGCTGCCACTCGTTCATCAGCGGTCCCGAAGTTCCGCCAGAGTCCGTGGGTGTCTATTCCTGCGCTTCACTTTCTGTTTCCAACCTGAACAACACCTTCGACGCATTCAGGATTAAAGGCTTCATTGGACCTGCGATGTACTCGTCGCCTCCCATCATTGGAGAACAAACAAAAACGGGACTCATCGGACCAAATTACACGTTTCCAATCTGCCGCAGTCCAGTTTTTGTGCCTCTGAGCCCATTTATAACGTGCCAATTTGTGACTTGCTGTTAACAGCGGCCTCTTCCGTGGTACCCTGCTCCAGATGTCCATCGCATGCAGTTCTCGTCGCAATGTCCGTTCGGAAATTGTCGCTGGAGAACCTCATTGGTTTCTGGGAGCAATTGTTCTCTGGTTTGAAAACGATTTGCAGTTACTAGACGAGAAACATGGCGGCGGCCCCTATTGTCGAGAATTGTTTTCCGGCCACAGTTACGCCGTCGATTGTCAGTTGATTGCGAACTACACCACTCTTTGTAAACTCGCTGGACAGTACGCGTTGACACACCAACAAATTGGGCTACTTCAGACATTTTGTGTCCGTGGGCTCTGCCAAACACGATGGCTCCTTTTTGCCACTGAGTAACGTCTGCCTCACGACCCATTTTGCAGACTATATCCAACACACACACTGTTCTTCACCACCTCACGAAACAGATCTGATCCTGTGTGCTACGTCACCGCTACTTGTCACTTACCAATGCTACATCAGCGCCCTGTGTGACCTTGAACTTCCTACTATCGGTGCTATTAGGGGTGACATTTTTTGTCCGGTGTGCTTATATAATATATATTATTTATGTATTTTAAGAATTTTATACTATATATTTGTTGTATATTAAAATGATACACTACAATAGATGTATTATCATTTTAATGTGTATAAATTGTATTGCATGTCAATAAAAGAATTAACTGAAATGAATTTAATTTGAATTGGTTACTTTTTAGCAGATTGAATTAAATTGGAATTGATCTTTAATAATAATTGGCGAAATTGATAAAAGTGAAGTGAAGTGAATTGACCCCCCAAGTCTGTTTTGTATGTACAGTTTGAGAAAAAGTTTGCCAGAAACAAAATTTTCAAAAAAAAAACAAATTCACTAATCGAGTTTTTTTTTTTTTAACCAGGAAAAATAAAAAAATTAATTTTGCTTTTAATTAATTTTGTTTCTAAGCAAACTTTTTCCCGAAACTGACCATACTACAAGTTTTCAGGCGTTGTACATATTTGTAAAAATAAATTCTCCCAAATCATGACGAAACTGTTTACAGAATCCACTGTCCATCTATGATTCCTTCAAAACTTTATTCTCTTCCCTCGAGAATTTAAGAGGACGAGTAACTACTGACGTTCATTAACAAAAATATAGTTTTAACGACTTTTTCGCATTCTCCACAACTGATTATACTTTGTAAAAGATGTTTTAATAATGAAATATCAAGAAACTCGTCATTTAAAACAATAAGTTTTACATATTTTATACATCAATGATTCTATAGTAATTGACTTCAATAACATATGGCTATGGTGGATCGCATGAAGCTACGCAAATCGAAGCATTGGTGCCTCCGAACCCAAAGGAATTGGAAAGTGCTATTCTTAATTGTTTCGTCTGAAGCCACGGTTTCGCTTCATTTGCAACAAAATCTAAATTTAAGCCTGGACTTGGTTCAATTAAGTTTATTGTAGGAGGAATATACCCTGCATGACAAGCTAAAATTGTGAAAATGGTTTCGATGGCTCCCGCGGCGCCTAGTAAATGTCCAGTGGCGCCTTTTGTTGATGATACTGAAAGGTTTTGAGCGTGAGTTCCAAACAGATTTTTAATCGCCTGAACTTCTATTTCATCTCCTAAAGGTGTTGAAGTTGCGTGAGCGTTGATGTAACCAACGTCACAGACGTCTATGTTCCCTTCCTCCAGGGCCCTTTTCATGGCTCTCATTGCCCCTGCGCCATCATTGCGAGGGGCTGTGATGTGGTGGGCATCCCCACTCATTCCATACCCTAGAATCTCCGCATAAATACTGGCTCTCCTTTTTATTGCGTGCTCATATTCTTCGAGAACCAAAATTCCTGCCTTCGCCCATGACAAATCCATCACGATGAATATCAAAGGGTCTCGAAGCCGCTTCGGGAGACTCGTTGAATTTGGTGGAAAGGGCTCTTAACCGACAGAATCCTGCAATTCCGAGGGGGTTTACACTCGCTTCCGTCCCTCCGCATACCATGACATCCGCGTCGTTGTTTTTAATCATTCGAAACGCGTCGCCGATGGCGTGGCAGCCCGTTGCGCATGCTGTTGATACAGAATGATTCGGTCCTTGGAAACCATACTTGATACTGACTTGTCCCGCGGGCATGTTAGTGAGTATTCTTGGGACGAAATAAGGACTCACTCGACTATATCTCGTTTCTAAAGCTTTGCCAGTAGCTTGGACATCATCAAGGTCTACCATTCCCATCCAATGGCAACGCCAGTTCTCTCCAACGAATTTGCTTCATCTGGAGTCCAGTTGGCATCTTTTATAGCTTCCTCAGCAGCAACCATCGCAAAAGTTGTTGCAGGACTAATAATACGTAAATCGCTTGCAGTAAAATATGATTCCAGATTAAGTTCATTTTCTTGGTTTCCTCGAGGAATTAATCCAGCAACTTTGCATGGCATCTGCAAATAAGAAAAGAAATCAAACAATGTGCATTTTAATATGAGGCCCTCCCAGGAAGAAGTGGCTAAGTAAATAATAATTAAAAAAAAAAAAAAACAGAAAACGCAGTTATTAAATATTCCAGTTTGAAAGTGGAATAACTTTTGAAGATATTTCGAAGTAGAAATATCTTCAAATGCATTTTCTGCCATTTTTTACTTTTGTCACAGCCACTTCTTTCTAGGAAGGCGTCATATAAAATCTTACTGGCATAAAACACATTAATAAATTGTTTCATGATTTTTGGTGAAAAGGAATGTAGCCTAGTGAGTATGTATAATTCAACAGCTCTAAATATAGAATCAATGCAAAATGGAGTATCCTACTTGGTTAATAATCTCATCTAAGTAAGTTACAATACCTTACCTGTACTACTACTGAACTAAACAATGCTTATTTTATTTTATTTTATTTATAAACAATACCTACTAAAGAAATTTATACCTCGAGATATTCTACAATCTCACTCTCTCGTTAAAATTCATTGTAATGAAAGTGAATCCAAACTGAAGTTCTCTTCCTTTCACTTCAATATACAAAAGCTACCCTCGGGTATTTCACGAAATTCTCTAAACTTGTTAATCACCAAGTTAAAATACAGCTATCCCAAATGAAACCTAAAAGAACCTCAATAACTGCCATATACCTCGAAAATATAATGGAAAAATAACAGTAAAAATAATTTAATTGGCAAAGTAAAAAATACAGAAACTACAATAATCTTGTTTTGCTCCTCAAAACTTTTAATGGGTGAAAGGCTCTTTCAACTGTAGAATGGAAACTGGAATATAAACTGGAAATTCATACTGAGATTTCCTTCCTAAAATATCCCAATGTAAAATGGGAGTTTTAAAATTAATGAAAAATAAAAATAAAGGGCGTATTTTGAAAGTTTACTAGCTTTTATTTCTTATAGCAATAGTAGTAGTTCATTGCCTTTCATTTTATGAAGTTAAAAATAATTTTTTCAAATTTCTCCTGAAATCTTGCAAAGCACCAGCATTTTTGTCCTTTGTAGAATTTCAAAATTAAATGCAAGATTTCCATCCCTGCCTGTGCAATGCTAAGGAGTGTGGTTGTCTTCATTGTTATTCTCGTAGAAAACGTTACTATCTTAATGTTAAGTTGGAACTTGTAATTAAAAAAAAAAGTTTCACAAGATTTTTGCAAATGATGCCAGGAGAGATTTACCCTTGTACATCAACATCTATTTGTAGAAAGGTATTTATGAACTTAGTCTACAGTAAGCATGAATGGGAATATTTTAACAGCTACAATACTTCCACTTTGTGGTGCTTGTTGATGTGTTACTGAAATTTCTCAGCCTCTTGATTCAAGTGGTAGTTCTTTGAACAATAAACATGTTCATCAAAAGATCAGCATTTAGTTGAACCTACAATTTTAAAAATGTTTTCATCTAAAATGTTACTATTAATAATACCACACAATTATGCTTTGTACGGGGAATCTATACTACATATTCGATTGAGGTTAACTCCTGGGTTAACCAGTCATTATCACGGTTATGAAGACCCAGTTTCATAAAATTTTCCAGTGGAAAAAAGAATAAAATACCTGTTTGTAAATGGGATTTGTCAGTGGTTTAATTCCAGAAGCTCCACTCGTGATCTGTTGCCAATTAAAGGGTGTTCCAACACCAAAAGGTGTCACTAATCCCAAACCAGTGACAGTAACACGACGAGAAGCCATTGCCACAGTTTTACACTTTGGATATAAATGGGTACTATATTTCACCTAAAAAAAAAAAAAAAAAAAATTCAACCTGCTATTTCTGACAGCTGTAGGTTTGCATTCCATCAGTTCCATTTTGCTAAATAAATTATATTGAAAGCAGTCAACTAGGCCAAAGCCTAAATGTTTATTTCTGTTAGAAAAAAAGTTTTTCAAAACTAAACTTAGAAAATTTTCATTGCTTAGCCTCCCCCCCCCCCCCCCCTTCCTTCATAAAAAAAAAGTCATGCTACTACCAACAGAACTTCTCTAAATTTATATAATATACAATTATACAATTATAAGGAACAAATCCTAAGAATTGGTTAATGAATCAACAATTTTTTCATTGTAGAAAATTTTTTAATTGGTAGGGATTGAAAATTAACATCAAGCATCTGTGGCTCTATTGATTGATACAAAATATAGGCCTGTATAAAAGTTACTCTCATACCCTATTTAATATTAAAACAGATAAATATTAAGTTTTGGGAACACCAAATTTTTGGATCTTTGATGGGCCAAAAGTTGATGATGGAAATAGCTAACCAACCTAGAACCACCACCAAATATAGTGTAACTTAACCTGGCTTTAAGTTATCCTGATTGGCCTGAAGTATGAAATGGGTGGATCACCTGTTCTTTAAACAAAATTTAATAGTAGCAATAAAATAAAAGGTATATTAGGAGCACAACTGTTTCTTTTTCAAAAATATGAAAATTCCTTTAAAGATTTTTTATGGTCATTCAACATTTTATACTGAGAAAAATTGGCAAAACTGAAGAGTACAGTACAGTAATCCCTTGTTTTATGCAGGGGTTCCGTGCTTGTGTGACCCATGTATAACAAAAATATGTATATGAAACAATATATTTATATTCAATTTACCCCAATACATCCATTTACAAGTTACATGGGCCTATATATAGCTTGATTTAACCTTATTAACAAGTATATTAAGCTATAAATACAGTTAGTAAATATAAAATAATAATAATATATAAATAATATGTAATATAATAGAAATAAAATTTTACTAACCAAAAACAATGATGGTGAAGATTGCTGTGCAGTAGTATTTATGAGTATTTATGAGTGATGAAGACTTGATGAGATGTACTGTACTGCACAGCACAGGTCTCCTTTAGTTTTCTTCAATGTACAGGTAACTGGTGCTTTTTCTTAACTTTAAGTGCATGTGGATTTTCAGATTTGTATAGTAAACCAGGCTTAATTAGATGACCAGCTGCATTCTCACATAAAATTATAATCTGTCCTTGGTGGCCTTAAATCAAGGTGCTGATCTTTCTTCTTTGCTTATGCCAGTACATTCAGGCATTCTCTTCCAGTACAAAGCAGTCTTATCAGTGTTAAAAACTTGTTCAGGACAGTAGCCTTTGTCTTCTATAATCTTCTTAAAAGTAGGTTTAAAATTATCAGCTGCAACTTGATTGGCTGATGCAGCTTCACCAGTTAATTTAATATTGTGGAGAGAAAATCTTTTCTTGAAATTTTCAAACCAGCCTTTGCTTGCTTGCTTGCTTGCTTGCTTGCTTGCTTGCTTGCTTGCACTAAACTCAGCACTAGCAGTGTCATGTGGGACAAAATGGCTGTAGATCTGCTTGGCCTTCTCACAGGTAATTGCACTGCTTAATGGCGCATGTTTTCAATCCATATTCTCAATCCAAATGTTCAAAGCCTTTTCCATTTTCACTAGCACAGGATCTCTAACAATTTGTGCAATTTTAGCACTTATGGGGTAGACGATTTAACTGAATCTTATTTTCCCTTCATTTTTCCTAATTGTTTGCACTGTTGATTTCATTCACCCCAAACAACCTACCAATTGCTGCTGCTGACATGCCTGACTTTAATTTATCTAACAACTCCACTTTTTGCACTAGTCATTATTTTTCTTGAACTTTTAGCCTCACCCTCTGCAGAACTAGCTGGACATTTTGGAGGCATATTAATCAAAAAAGTAGACAGTTATAATCCTGGAGATATAATTACACACGCTTGCACAATGAAGGCTGACATACAAACTGGGTGACCAGCCATGGTGCGTCACTAGCAACTGTGTGGTGTCTGACTCACTAGGTGTGCTGCACAGTATGTAATTGTACTACACGTGGAACTGGTGCACAATATTTATCTGTTCAAATTTAGCATTTTAGGTATGGCATGGCTTAACTTACCCATGTATATGCAAAACTGCATTTAACATAACTGTGTAAAATAAGGGATTACTGTACTCCTCAAAACTCTATATGGTTATTTTTAATGCCAGTGTCAGTAGCTATAGCTGTAGATGGTTCAAAATAAATGCTGATAATGAGATCAATAAATTTTTATCTGCACATGATGCTTCTTGCTTTCAAAGGAAACTTGGCTCTCTAACAAGAATGCAAAAATTTAAACAATATTAAGACAAACTACAGAGGAATAGCTAACTGATGATAATGAGGTTATCACTGTGGGTAGACAGAATAAAAAGGAAGGTGTAGCTATAACATGGCACTCACAGTTGGACAGGTGTATAGATCCCATTAATTTTAATTATGAGTGGGTTGTAGCCATAAAATTAACTTAACTATTGATAACCAAATGCTGTATATAGGTATTCAATGGTTATATGCCATATGAGTGTGCTGAAAATGAGGCGGCATTTTTTAGATACTGTGTAGACTAAATGTTTTGCTAGATGAACTGGACTCTTGTTACAATGGTCAGTGATTTCAACAGCAATATCAGTATATACCAGATTCAGGTTTTACTAACCTTCTTATCAATTACTACAAATTTACCAGTGAACTGCTACTTCTATAGAACTAATTTCTGTACTTTAGTGATGCCTGGGGGACTCGCTCATGGCTAGACCACTGTATAATCTCCTGTGATAGTTATAGTATAATAAATAGCATTTTAACACTCTGTGATATATTTGAATCTGATCACATCCCATTTGTAAGAGAACTTGATTGTATAGTAACACCAGACACTGTGATAATGCTGATTACTACAAGGTTAATTGGTCAAATCTTAGCCACTGTGCAGACTGATACACTGCTAAAGCTTGTGAGGATTCTTGCAGAAGCTTTGGCTTGTAAGAGTGTACCCCCTGTGGTGATGTAAATCATATATGTAAACCTTATATATGCAAACTTTAAGTATTATTGTGGGCTTGTACATGCCATTAAGACTGTGAATTGAAGGTAGCTTTAAGAATAAAAGAAAAGAAAAGAAAAGCTAAATGTCAATCCAATAAAAATCTTTGTGCTAAATCTAAATATTTGAAGCTTGCCTAGGAACTATAACTACTTATTGGCCCTTTTGAAAACTTATGTTCTTTGTGGAACCCATATTGATCTGAAAGAAGATTGTGAGAAGAGAGGTGTTTAAGAATGTTCCTATTAAGGATAGATTCAAATACTTTAGAAAGGCAAGAAATCAAAGCAATTGGACAATAGTTGGGGGGGTTAAGAGCAGTCACCATTCTTTGGACAGGCTGAATGAAAGTGAACCTCCAGCAGGAAGGAAAATTTAGTGTGTAACCTACCTACCAGCCAAATATTAATCCAGAAGAATATACATACTGTAATTTCATTGCTAGAGTCAGAAACAGCTCTAATGTGTTACTATGCAATGTCCTGTCCTCAGATACTGTGTACCTTTGAGACATTCCATGTCAAGTGTACACACTTTTTGGTGATTTCTGCTACTCATCTCACCAATTTCAATGATTTTTGGTGTGGTAGTTGGGTATGATGAGTAATGAAGCGTGACCAAATTTTAGCCACTTGGGTCAAATAGTTTCGGAGTAATTTTTTGTCAGTGGTATGAATGAATGTAATTTTTTAGTTCCTGGCATGGTTCTTGCTTTTGATAAAATTGGATCTAAAAATTCTCTCATATTTGAGTATTGTTCTTGTGTTGCAAAGCTAAAAGACATTCGAGTCAATTTTAAGGAACAGAAATCAAAAAGATCTTTTGGGGATAGAATTTGATTATCATATGGCCTACAGAGACTTTCTTTTGATGCTTCCCTTTTGATGGTTCCTCTGGCACCATCTGATGGTCCTTTGCCATGGCTGGTAGCAAAAAAGTGCTACTCTGACTCAGCCTTAACTCCAAATTGTTCATGGTGGTGGCATAAATTTTAAAAGTTTTTGCAGTTTTTGTATTGACCTGTGCATCCATCGGTAAAATAGATAATTCTGTTTAGTAGCTGAAAATTTGACTTAAGATGATTTATTAAAACTTTTATGAATAGATGCACTGCAACAGTATCATGTGTATTACACTCTGAGATAATATTTAGAGAGCTGTGATTTACTTTTTCTTGCTCTTTGTAATAATAAACCCATGGATGAAGAGTTGCTTGGCAATTATTCCAATGAAATCCTTGAGCACAATCTTGGACTACAAAGGAATAGTTTTTGGAAAAGTCCCCAATCCCCAAAAATAAAAATTGCCTTCATCCAGTTCATTTTTTCTTTTTTCTAAATACTTGGCTTGTTGTTTGGCAATGAAATCATGATGCCTTAGTCGAGTTAGTCAAGAAATAAAGGTATCTAGGAAATCTTCTAAATTTTGAATAACACAGTCCAGCTATTGGGTCCAAACTATTTGACCCAAGTGGCTAAAATTTGGTCATGCTTCATTACTCATCATACCCAACTACCACACCAAAAATCATTAAAATCAATGAGATAACCTGACATAAGGTGTGTACACTTGACATGGAATGCCTCCTTTCACCTATATGGCAGTCTTGGTTCAGACAACTGCTGGTTGTCTGCATATTAGGTTGTGTTGTAAATTATAAATGATCCACAATGAAGATTTTATTTATTTATCTTTACATAATTTCACCATCAGTTTTTATGCAAGTGGTCTTTCCATTTGGTGTAAGTAATAATATCCATATAAATTAAAAAGTGGGTAATATAGGCCCTATAGTAGGGTAGTGTGAAACACAGGCAAAAAAAATTTGGAATCTTAAATTCTATATGCATGCAAAAGTTACCAAATGACAGTACTAATACAGGATTGAAATATATTTGTGCTAAACCATCATCTTCAAGTGCTGCTGCGACCTTGAATTTTTCCCACTAACACAACATGTAAAGCCTAGAGCAGTGTCTCCAAACTTTTTTGATCACGCACCCCTAATGAACATGAAGATTTTTTATATATATATATACAGTGGAACCTGGTTGTCGAGCACCTCGGAACTCGAGTTTTTCAGCATTCGAGTGTTTTCCAGAGCGAAAAATGCCATCGGAACTCGAGCATCCACTCGGGTCATGAGCGAATGAACGAGCGAATGAACGAACCCGGACAAAGGGTTCTCGAGTCAGTTAGCGTGTGTATCTCGAGCTGTGAGCATCTCTGCCAAACTTTCATTATCATTTTAGTCATTTTTGTGCTTTTTATTAGTGTTGCCGTGAAATAAGCCATCATGGGGCCTAAGAAGGAAAGCAAGAGTAAGAGTAGCCCAAAGAAAAGGGTTATCACCAGAACCACAGTGGAATTTAAGAAGGAAGTTATTGCAAAACATGAAAATGGTGTTCATGTGGCCGATCTTGCCAGAATGTACGAGAAGTCAACATCAACAATATGTACGATATTGAGCAAAAGCAAGGAAATTAAAGCTGCTGATGTAGCTAAAGGAGTGAAAGTTTTGAGTAAACAAAGAACTCAAGCAATTGAAGAGATGGAAAAGTTATTGATAATATGGATAAACGATAAGCAGTTAAAGGGAGATAGCGTGTCTGAGGGAATTATTTCCAAAAAAGCGAGGCAGTTACATGACGATATTGTTAAAAAAATGCCTGGAACGAGTGATTCAGTTGAATTTAAGGCTAGTAGAGGCTGGTTTGAGAAATTTAAGAAGAGAAGTGGCGTTCATAGTGTGTGAGGCATGGTGAGGGTGCGGTGGTGATGCGAGTTCGGACAAAAATGCAGCTGAGGAATTCGTGGAGGCTGAAGGATTCGTCCCCCAACAAGTGTTTAACTGCGATGAGACAGGCCTCTTTTGGAAGAAAATGCCAGAGAGGACCTACATCACCCAGGAGGAGAAGTCTATGCCCGGACACAAGCCCATGAAGGATAGGCTAACCCTCTTGTTGTGTGGTAATGCTAGTGGGGACTTAAAAATCAAACCTTTGCTCGTATACCACTCAGAAAATCCGAGGGTATTTAAGAAATACAATGTAATAAAGAGCAAATTGAATGTAATGTGGAGGGCTAATGCTAAAGCATGGGTAACCAGACAAATATTCATTGAGTGGGTCAACGAAGTGTTTGGGCCAGCTGTGAAGAAATATTTACTGGCCAATAAGTTACCACTCAAGTGCCTCCTGGTAATGGACAATGCTCCTGCTCATCCTCCAGGCTTGGAGGACCAATTGTTGGAGGAGTTTAGCTTCATTACTAGAGCCCGGATGTTTAGGCACTAATAAAGTCCAAAATAGGCAGGCAAAATAAAACGTCAAAATAGGCAGCAAAAAAAGGCATTTATTTTTTAGACATTTGAATATATAGTAAACAAACAAATAAAACAAATACTGTAATACTTTTCGAGTCTATTCTGCTTGATTGCATCCAATGACCAGCATTTTCCTTAGGTTTTCGAAGGTGAACCCATGTCGTCTGTCAGACAAAAGATGTTTAAACAGTGAGAAGGATCGCTCCACTTCCACTGATGTAACAGGAGCGTATTTGAAGCACAAAACGTACAGTGGATCCATATCCCGGTATTAGTATCGTTTTCTCCATCAAGAACTTTTCCGATATTTTAATTTTTTCCAGGTCTTTGTTTGCAGTAATTACCCGGCAACATTTGTCGCGCACAGCTTTGCCCTTATCACCAGGCCCTGACAAATGTCCACAACGATCGTTTCAAAAACGTCAGTGCGTCGACTAATGGCACATTCCTTTCCTCAAGAGCAGTTATGGCCTCTGGCAGCCTTGAATAGTAGGTAGCGATAAATGCAAGATCATTTCGAAGAGAATTCTCTTGTAACAGTTGTTGGACAATGCTAATTGCTGAAGCATCTTCGGCATTGAAACTTTTTACAACTTCATCAAACTTGTCGAAATTTGATGCATAATATAATGCTGCGGAAATCCATGTTCCCCATCTCGTCAAAATATGTTGTGGCAGCATTGCGAGTTCCGGCGCCATTTCTTTGAACAACTGACATCGTGATGGGGCCTTAAGAAAAATCTTCTTGCCATTCGAAACTAATTTGTCTACGTTAGGAAATGATGAACGTACTTGCTCTGCTACACGATGAAGTGCATGACCTAAACATGTCAAATGTAGCATTCGCGGGTAAATGACCTTGAGTGCCGTTGCAGTCTTCTTCATGTAAGGCGCCGCATCTGTCACGAAGAGTATGACATTTTCATGTTTAATGCCATCTGGCCAAAGTAAAGCCAGTGATGTCGTGAACAGTTGCGCTATTGTTGAACTGTTTGTCTTTTGTAGTTCCTCTGTTGTTAGTAAATAAATTTTCGGTTTCATGGCAGCTTCCAAGGTACCAATAACCACATTGGCAATATATCTCCCCATTACATCTATTGTTTCGTCTACCGAAATCCAGACTTTCTTATCTTGTACACCCTCCCAAATATTCTACAATGTCAAAGCGTAGTTCATCTCCACATAATTCTTCCTCAAAGTAGACTCGCCTGGAATCTGTTGTTTTGTGTACTTTTCGAGAAATGATTTCAGAGACTTGTTTTCTAACTTCCACAGTGGTATTCCGGCATCAACAAAGGCTTTACACAAGTCAAGCGAGAAGGAAGACTGACAGCTTGATGATGCAGCAAATGTAGTCAACAGGTTCATTTTCTTGCTTCCTGGCTTCAACTTCCGAGCAGCGTCTGTGTGTCTACCAGTTTGGACGTGTTGCGACACAAAGTACTTCTTTTCATAATTCACACTTTTTTCACAAATCTTGCAAAACAGTACTGAACCATCGGTAGAAAAGACGTCGCTGCCAAATTCACGGACAAAAGTGTTCAACTTTTTTTTCAGTGGACACACAAACCTTCAGCATTTTCACAAAATTCGTTATAGAATTTTCGCAATTTCCTGAAAATAAACAATAAACAATGATTGAAATATTAAAAAATAAACAAGAAAAGACATTTTGCCTGCACATCCAGGCTCTATTTATCACAAAGGTGGAAATCATGCTTCCACTTTATTCTATATTAAATAAAAACAAAGACATTTTCACAAACTTCGTTACTGAATTTTCGCAATCTTTTGAAAATAGGCAAAATAGGCAAGAAAAGGCATTTATGACATTTTGCCTGAACATCCGGGCTCTATTCATTACCATAAAGTTCTTGCCCCCCTAACACGACTCCTCTCATCCAACCCATGGACCAGCAGGTCATCTCAAACTTCAAGAAACTGTACACCAAGGCACTCTTCCAGAGGTATTTTGAGGTAACTAATGACACAGAGTTAACACTCAGGGAATTCTGGAGGAATCACTTCACCATTCTCAATTGTATTAACCTAATAGACAAAGCCTGGATGGAAGTGACTTCTAGGACCATGAACTCGGCCTGGAAGAAATTGTGGCCAGAATGCTACCTAGTAAAAGACTTTGAGGCTGAGCCAGTGCCTGTGGTTGAGACCATTGTGTCTCTTGGGAAGTCCTTGGGGTGGATGTGTGATGGTTATGTCGAGGAGTTGGTGGAGGACCATAGGGAAGAACTCACCACTGAGGAACTCCAAGTCCTTCAGGAGCAGCAGCAACAGGTGGTAGCAGAAGAGATTGCTTCAGGGGAGGAGGAGGAGAGAGGGGAGGATGTTCCTTCTTCAACCATTAAAGAAATGTGTGCAAAATGGGAAGAGGTACAGAGCTTTATAGAGAGACATCACCCTGACAAAGCTGTAGCAGGCCAAGTGATAAACATGTTCAATGACAATGCTATCGCTCATTTTAGAAAGATCTTAAAACGCAGGCAAAAACAAACCTCTGGATAGGTTTTTGATAAGAAAAGCATCCAATGAGTCTAGTGGAACTTTAAGTGCCTCTAAAAGGAGGAGAAGGGAACAAACCCCAGAGGAAGACTTGCTTCCTAAAGTCTTCATGGAGGGGGACTCCCCTTCCAAAAAGTAACACCTCTCATTCTCCCTCCCCCTCACCGTCTTTCATACGCCAACAAAAGTCCTCTACAAAGGTAATGTGAAGTTAAATGCTCATTTATTCTATTTATTTGTCTTATATATTGAATGTTAATTTATTTTTGTGTGTAAAACCATTAATATGACCAGAAATATGAATTTTAAAAAATATTTTTTGATGTCAGGAACGGATTAATTGCTTTTACATTATTTCTTATGGGAAAATTCGTCTCGGAACTCGAGCTTTTCACAACTCGAGCACTTTTCTGGAATGGATTATGCTCGTGATCTGAGGTACCACTATATATATATATATATCCTTTCATTATTTACTAGTAAATTAATAGTATACAACATAAATATGATAGGGTGAAGATATACTTACCAATATAATTTAATGAGAACAATGTGGCTGACTGTGCTTCATAATTTCTGAAAATCTTGGTTTGACACTGTGATACAGCGATTTGAAGGTCTGGTTCCAAGGTACAAAACCTTGAGTGATTAGTTTGGTCTTATTCCTTGAATATTAGCCAGGATAATTTTTGTTCTCTCTTTTTTGTTGTTGTGGCGGTTACACCTGTTTTGATTGAAGTCTGAATAAAAGTGGTATTACAGTAAAAATCCTGCAGTTAACCAGTTTTAAATGGTGCTGATATTGTGAGTTAATTGATAGTGCATAGTGTATTTCTTTTTAAAAAAAGTAAAAATCGCAGCATATATCAAAAAAAGTAAACAAAAACAGTGAATTAATATAGACAGCATTTTTTTTTCTCTGAGTCTGTGAGGAAAGCTGGTTTTTGAAGTGCCTGCAAATACACACACCCCCCCATTATCCCTGGCAGCCACAGTCGAGAGCACCAATCAGTGAGAAGTATACAGCGTGCCACATTCCCCATCCCCAGCCCCTGGAGTAACGGAGAATTCTTTCCTTCACACAGATTGAATCATCTCCCACCCAATACCTCCCATAATATCCCTTTTTGTGTCAATTCAGCAACATGGAAATGAATATAAACCTGCAAACTCTGTGGTATCTGCAATGATGCAACAGATGAGACAGGGGTGATGAGGTGTGATTTTTGTCAGCTACTTTTTGATTTTAAATGCTTAGAATGGGAAGATGAAAAAATCTCCCTTATAACGAATGCAAAGCAACTTAATGGGATAAAATTTTTCTGTAAAAACTGCTTGACCAAATTAAACTCTTTTACAGTATTTAAAGCAGAGAGAGACTATGAGAAGAAAATGAAAGAGGAAAGTGGGAACAAAGAACAGTGGAAAATGAGAAAGAGAAAGGTGAAATAAAAAAAAATCAAAGTCACAAAATGAGGCTGAAAACATGCAGGCAACAGTGTGTAAAAACAGATAGTATAAGGGCAACGAAGGACATCAACACAAATAAGAAAAGAGAAGAGGGCAATCAAGAAAATGGAGTGAAACTGTCCCCAATAAAGAGCAAAAAACAAAGGCCCTGAGTAAATATGGGGAAAGAATTATATACAGATATTATGTAAAAGATAATTGCAAATTTAAAAGAAGACATGGCAAAAAAAATTTTTTTTTTTTTTTCTAGAATATGAATGAAAAATATGTATATTATCTAATAATGCTCTGTGAATATATGCACATTATTGCAAAATCTTTCATTTCCTTGCCATTTTAAGTTCACTATGTCAGCATTGGAAAATTGAGGCACATTGGAAATTTTTTGGCCAAAATGCAAGCTGCCCCTTGAAAAAATGAAGCCTTTACTCCTATGGCATTAGCAAGTGGCAATATTAAACTGTCGGCTTGTTCCAGTCTTGAAGTTGGGTAACTTGGATTTGAAGATTGCAGTATTTGCTCTTTTGTGAGATTTCATCAAATTATATCATAACACATTCAGACCTTTCTTGTCACATGAATATGGGAAATTATGGGTATAGTTGATGTTTTCTCTCATAAATTAGTACCTATCATTAACAAATTTTGCAGCAATCTGTCACTGTTGATTCTTTGCTGATAAGCAAAGGCTTCAGCTCAAGCCTTGCCTGCAAAAAGATATCTTCAAACACCAGCAATTTAATAGTGCCTTTCAGCATAAACACCAAACACTGTTACTGCTGATGGCTATGTTATTTGCAACTTGCCAAGTACCTTCATGAGTCAAATAATAATAAGTACTCCTGCAAAATGAACAAAACTTAAAGTTGGCATGCAGTTATGTCTGGGCATAGGCCACCTAGGAATAGGTAGAACTGAGGCCTAGACAAAAGTGCAAATTATGACCTGCCTACCTAGTTTGTACTGTTCCTACCCTAGGATTTAGCCAACATTAAAATTAGGTGAAACACTGCATAAATAACATCTTATTAATTTTAGGCTACACCCAGCTTTAAGGAGTTTTAATTAAATCAAAATGTAGAATTTACCATGAACTTCAATTTACATAGTTTTACCAGTCTAGGAAACCTTTGTGGTAAAATAGGGAAATAGCTAAAATGATTAAAAAATAAGAAAAGGGAATTTAAAAGCAGTAATAGCCTTGTGGGTTTGGATAATTATAGGTAGTTAAGAAATAAATTAAATAGTTTGATTGGGAAGAGCAAGTCATAGTGAAATATATCTAGCTAGAAATAGCAAAAAAGATCCAAATAAATTCTTTAGTTTTTATAAATACAATAATAAAAAGCATAATAGGATTGATCCATTAGAACATGATGATATTTAAAAATGATAGGATATTGTTGGTATTTTTAATTATTTTAGCTCTGTTTTCAGTGAAGAAAATTTGAATAACTTTGCTAGTTAAAGAATTAAAATTCTTGATAAAATTCTTGATAAGATTCATATATAAGGAAGGATGATTATTTTGTTTGCGAGGTCTATTAATTATATATACAGAGCAGTGGCATAACAAGCATGGTTCAGGTGGTTCACTGGAACCAGGGTCCCAAGTAATCTTGGGCCAAAATGCCACACGCTCTGCTATCAGAACATCAGCAGTTTATATTATATAAATATATAACAATTTTTATTTAAATCTATTAATAACTTTATTTTTATAGATTATATTTAAAATGTAAAAAATATTTAAACTTATGTTATAAAATTTCCAAATATGTAATTATTAATTAAAATATTTATATTATCAGTTACAGAAGTAAAATGGCCATATTTGAAGTGTATACAGCTATTTGAGTAGTAAATTATACAAGGATTCTCTGACCATAAGATTATTTATCTAAAAACTATTAAAGTTAAGTAGTTTAGCATTATTTTCTATGCGCCTGTATGTGTTTATTTTTTTGATAAATCAATAAATAAATCATTTTTATGTTGATGGGCCCCATTCAGATGTCCTGAACCAGGGCCCCCAACCTGGATGTTATGCCACTGATACAGAGGTACCTGAAGAATAGGAAAAAGCAAATGTAGTACCCATTTACAAAAAGGGTAGTAAAAAGGAGGTAGGAAATTATAGGCCTGTTAGTTTAACATCACTGGCAGGAAAGATACCAGAATTATAAAGAATACTACTAAAGATCATTTGGAAAATTTTAATCCTATTTCAAGTTCACAATATAGATTTAGATCAGGAAAGTCTTGTTTGTCTAATCTCTTAGACTTTTTTAGAGTTTGTAACTGATCAGGTATGATGGATAATGGAAATGATGTAATGTTATTTATTTTAATTTTAGTAAGGTATTTGACAAGGTTCCACACAGGAGACTTCTATATAAATTGAAAGCTCATAGGATATTGGGGTTGGTTATAAATTGGGTAGAAAAATGGTTAGAAGACAGAGAATAGAGCAATTCTAATTGGTCATGAATCTTGGTGGCAGAAAGTGAAAAGTGGGGTGTCACCATTAATTTTTTTATTTTATATCTAAATGATTTAGAAATAGGAGAAGGTAGTAGTTTCTAAATTTGCAGATGATACAGTAGTAGTTGCCCCAATTACAAATATAGGAATCCTTATAAATTACAAAAGATCTTAATAGATTAGTTGCCCGGGCTAATAAATAATAAAGGGAATTCAGTGTTTAAAAAATGGTGACCCATTTTGGTAGAAATACTGAAAACTAATTACGAGTTGCAAGGAAGCAGGTTAGAGGATGTTAGACAAGAAAAAAGATCTTGGCATTATAGTTAGTAGTGATCTAAAATTTCCTAAGTGGTGCTTAGAGACTAGAAATAAGGCAAATAAAATGCTAGGTATTATTAAATATTAGTTAAGAGAGTAAGGAAATCATCCCCAAATTATATAATCCTTATGTTAGGCCTCACTTAGAATACTGCATTCAAGCCTGGTCCCCTCACCTTAGACATAATATTGATATGCTTGAAGTTGTGCAACATAAAGAGTATAACCAAGCTTAAGAAGATTGGAACACACAAAGATTGAAGGAACTAGGTATGTTTAGTTCTGAGATATATTGTTTGAGGGGAGATATGATACAGATGTTCAAAATGTTTTCAGGTTTGGACAGTTTAGATGTTAATCTTTTTTTATTAGAGTCTGATGGAAAAACTCTGATGGCATAATAAGAAAATTAGAGAACAGTCTTGTAGACTCAATCTACAAAAATACCTTTTCATGGTAGATTTTTGGAATGACTTGCCATATGATGTGGTAAATAGTAGCTTATTAATTAGTTTTAAGAAAAATTTAAACACTTCTGAATGAGACTTTATAAGGCGATAAATAATTTGGGACACCAAAATAGGATAACAATTAAAAAATAAACAAATATCATCCCAAATACAAGTAATTGGCAAATATGTATATTTAGTCACTTCCTGAAATGTATGATAGTGCAGTATCCCATGATGCACTTGTCTATATATTAAAAATAAATGCTCACATTTTTTGATAAAAGTTGCTGAAAATTAATCAAAACCTACGTGAAAATTATTGACTGCCAGGTTCACAATTCAGTTGACCTAACCGGGCATTCCAGCCACGTTTTTTCTCATAAGAAATCAACAAAAATGACTCGTCAAAACAAAGCTAATGCTGTGAAATAATTTGGGATGCTACTCGTTTATTTTTGGTTGGTTGAATAATTTGGGACGCCAAAATAGGTTATTGCCCTTTATAAATTGTGTATTTTTTTGAGCTTAAGTTATGTAGGCTACTTTGCTAGCTCTGTAAATATTTTCATGCTAACTAGCTGACTTGAGATAGACATTTTGCAAAATTTTATTATAAAATATAGCTTATGACTTGGATAACCTCGATATGCCTCAGTGGCTTCTCATTTTCCAAATTAAATTTAATGTAAAAGCCTACTACAGTAGTAGGCTTAGTATAACCAAAGTGTTGGGCTTCAGGTATTTTCAGCGTACACAGAAATGACTAAATCAGCAAGTAGCCTCCAGTCGCTCAGTGACTTAACTTAGTTTCACCCAAAGCAGAGTCACCACTTCCCAGTTTTCTTTTTATGGTAATATATATAACCATAAAAAGAAAACTGGGAAGCGGTGACTCTGCTTTGGATGAAACTGAGTTAAGTCACTTAGCGACTGGAGACTACTCGCTGATTCACTCATTTCTGTGCAGGCTGAAAATACCTGAAGCCCAACACTGGTTATACTAAGCGTACTACTGTAGTAGGCTTTTACATTAAATTTCATTTGGAAAATGAGAAGCCACCAAGGCATTTCGAGGTTGTCCAAGTCATAAGCTATAATAAAATTTTGCAAAATGTCTTAAGTCAGCTAGTTAGCACAAAAATATTTACAGAGCTAGCAAAGTAGCCTACATATATATATATATATATATATATATATATATATATATTGTGTGTGTGTGTGTAGTATATACAAGCGGTAGCTCCCTATCCCTCGCGACCGTTGTACAACTCGGCCCTCTGGGCGGGTAGCACTGTGATCCAGCTGCAAAATTTAAAAAAACGCCATTACCCCCACCCCCACTCCCCAATTACCCCACCCCTCTCCCCCACTACCCCCTGGCGAGTAGCACTGTGACATATACTGCTACCTGCCCTCCGGGCGTGTAGCAGTATATGTCACACAATGTGAAGCTCAAGATTTTCACGGCTGCGTTCTTTTCTGTAGTTTTAGCGCGGTGCTGGGGCTTCGGACCCAGTAACCGGTGACCTAGGACCGGGGAAATTTGACAGAGCACATCGGCAGCTCATGGGATATCAGTTGGTGGTGGTTGCAGAATTTTCCGATATGCCGTTTAGGCTGTGCACGGTTCCGAAGAAAGCGAACAGACAGACACATTTTAGCTCAATAGTATATTAGAAGCGGTAGCTCGCTATCGCTCGCGACCGTTGTACAACTTAGCCCTCCGGGCGGGTAGCACTGTAACATATACTGCTATATACGCCATTACCCCCACCCCCACTCAGGGCCGTAACTAGGGTTTAGAAATTAGTGAGGTCCAGATTTTTTTCGAGCGCGGCGGGACGAGCAAAATTCAGACCAAAATGACATTTACAAACACAACCCAAGCTATACACTAAACACAAAACCCTTGTCTATAATTAAATACTGTACAAAGGGACCTGTTAGCAAAAATACTTTTATTAAAGTTGCACGGAGAACGGTTCAGTCTCTTTTTTTTTTTTAGGAAATAATTACCGAGGTCCGGACCTCGGTGACCTCATAGGTAGTTACGGCCATGCCCCCACTCCCATTTGAGTAATGACGCCAGCAATGACGTAAAAAGTAAATGGGGGGGGGGGCAAGTGACTTTCCTTTGGGGATCAGTCAAGTCACTAAGGGCCAAAAGCTGCTCGCTGACCCGGTCAGATTCCTGCGCAGGCTGAAAATACCAGATGGGTTGATTGCCTGATACCTTCATCCGTTGGAAATTTCCAGCAGACTTCAGTGGAGAGTTATCGACAAAAGCCCGATGTTTTTTCGTTAGAGAGTTGTGTATGTGTAGGTCTTCAAAGGACCTCTTTATATTTAATTGTTTTCGGTAATTCTAGCCTCAGGATTTGTAATGCCTATATGTGAACGAAAGAAAGTGTCCCACCTTATTTTCGCTGGGCCTTAGTTTGCTTCGATGTAGGGCCGTTACGATGGAGTTACATAATGAGTTCACTCGATGTAACTAATATAGGCAGTCACTATTTAAACACCTGAAGGAATAGGCCTATCCTTTTTATAGTTATTAGGTTTTATATTATAAGGAATTCACTCAGAACTTTAGGGAAGACAAAAGCACATCTTCCCTGTTTAAAGCTTCGCTGTAACATAAAGAGCTCCGAGCCAGCGCCGCTATAATATAATCTTCGTATTTTAGTATAAATTGCTGATTTGGCAAAGGTTGTTGACTCGTTTCTCGATGTAATTCTCATGAGTTGGCAATGGAAAAGTTTGGACACGAGATCATAATTTGGTTTCTGTTGTTATGCAGGCCCCGAAGCCTACATATGGTTTCTATGTACGTATGGCAATCATTTCATTCCCAGTAGGCTTTGTCGCCAATCCCGAAGCAATTTTGTAGATATTTAATTCAATGAATTAATAATTTATATTTAATTAAGAAGTAAAGGTATCACATACGATACCATGTTGTAAGCGCGTATAGTTTTCCCATATATATATATATATATATATATATATATATATATATATATATATATATCCCCGCAAGGGGGTTCTAAGCTCGTGCTCTTGAGCGCTCTTTGTGCTCGTTTGCAGTGCTGGGCACTTGCGCAAACACTTGCGCAAAACACAAATTGCGCAATTGCGCAAGTGTGATTTCGGTTGCGCATTTGGGTTTGCGCCAATTCTTGCGCAAACTTACGCATTTGCGTTTGCGCAAGTACTTGCGCAAACGTGAAAAAAAAACAAATATTAAAAATAGTGGATTTAGCTCATAAACACGTGACTGCCAGACAGGTGGCGCCGCCAGACAGCAGTGAGCACTCAGTATACCAACAACGCTAGTGAAACACGTTTGTTTGATTAGTTGATTTTAATTTTATTTCAGAGTTCAAACTACTAACTACTCTAGTAACTTCTAGAAACTTCATAAGTCATAACTACTGTCTATGACTAGTGAACCATGGACAGCCTCAGACACCAGTCTCTGTCCAGCCCCACCTCTGCCCCTAGCCCGGCCGGCAGCGTGACCAGCCATAGCTCAGAGCCTCACCAGGAGGAAGAGGACCTCAACAACCCCTGGCCCCACCTGGACACCTTCTTTGGACCTAAGGAGCTTTGAAGTGTTTTTTTTGTAATATTGTAATTTCTTTTTTTTTTTTATTATTATTTATTTAACATTGTAATTTTGTATCTATTCTTTATTGATATATCTATGGATCGTGTGTCTGTTAATAAAGTCTTTTGATTTGATTTGATTTGATTTACTATAAATTTAATTTTATACAGGGTGTCCCAAAAAAAACCGCACCTAATTTTTTTTTTTTGGAAAACCCTGTATATATAAATAGTTTGCGTTTGCGCAAGCGCAACTTTCGAGAAGTTTGCGCATTTGCGCTTGCGCAAGGTATGGGTTTGGGTTTGCGCTTGCGCAAGTGAATTTTCGTTTGCGCTGCCCAGCACCAGGGTTGCCGAAATTTTTTTGGCAAGTGTACCAAAACTTAAGTCAAAAGGTACCAAATCTCGCAAAAAGGTACCAAATAATTGAAAAATGATAATAAATGCTTTAAAACATATAAAGATGTTAAACTAACCTTATTTTTTAACGGTCAATCTCACGTTTCTGCCATTATCCAAAACTTTCGTTCACAAAAACACTTTTTTATATATAAAAAGACGATATATTTTGATAAGTTGAGACAATAAAATAAAACTAAAATCCAGCAATTAAAACAAGATTTTTATTTTGGCGACTTGAACAATGAAGGCATTTTCCAGGATAATTCTGGCCATTTTGATCCTAAAGATCTCCTGCACCAAGATCGTAGTTTATAATATATTGTAATTCGAATGTACCCTGTACCGACCATTCTTTCTACTACGAGACGAAACAAAAATTAAAATCCATCAATAATAATTTTTTCTTTTCCATTCAATAATGAACCAAATTATAGTTTTCTAAAGGCTTAGTTTTTATACATACATAGCGGTTTTTGTTTGTTTCGACAAAACTTCAAATAGTACCAAAATTTTCGGCCGTCGTACCAAACGTACCAGAGGAGGCAAAAAGTACCACATTTGGTACGAACGTACCAACTTCGGCAACCCTGCCCAGCACTGCTCGTTTGTACGCGCTTGTTCCTGGAGGTTTCACGTGCGCCCTCCTGGCCCTAGCACCCAAGGATGATGGGGGCTCGACCTTGCAGTCCTTGTCATCCTTGGTCTTTTTCCACTTCGACTGTCCCCTCCACCCTTTCTTTTTCCTCTGTCTTTCCTCTCACTTTTTCTTTGTTTTTCCGCCGAGATATGCCATTTTAAATAGAGGCGAATCGGTTCTTCCCGAACTTACATATATATATATTTTATATATATATATATATATATATATCGTAAAGAACGACGCTTGTATAGGAGATATTCCGCGCAAGACGAGAGAGAGAAAACGGAACAAATGAAAAAATGAAGTAACCACCTGGGAATCGAACCCGGGATCTTCCGATTGCCGGTCAGACGCGATACCATTACACCATGGACTTCACTCTTCCAAATGCCGTAATTCTTCTACATACTTTGGAAGAGTGAAGTCCATGGTGTAATGGTATCGCGTCTGACCGGCAATCGGAAGATCCCGGGTTCGATTCCCAGGTGGTTACTTCATTTTTTCATTTGTTCCGTTTTCTCTCTCTCGTCTTGCGCGGAATATCTCCTATACAAGCGTCGTTCTTTACGTTATTTATACTGCGTGTTCTTTGCAGTTGAATGTATATATATATAATATATATATATATACACACACACACACAGGGTGGGCCGAAAGTCTGGATCCATAGGAAAATATTTATTTTAATACATAAATTACAACAAATGGGAAATACTTAAAATGAATATCAACTTTAACTCGTAAATGCGTATCCGTGATACTGTACAGTAGTTCGTACTCCAGTATAAATACTCAAATACTTTTTTTTATTTCAGCCCAGAAATGGCTTCGAATCTAACAACAGAAGACCGGGTAGAACTTGTGCTCATGTACGCAAGACAGGGCGCTACACACAGAGAAGTTGCTACCGAATTCAATAGAAATCATCCTGATAAGCATCCAGTAACACATGCGACTGTTGGCAAGTTGTTTAAACGTTTCAAAGAAACAGGAAGTGTACATGATCGACGGCGTTCTGGTCGTCCACAAACTGCAACTGATGAAAATACCTCTGCAATGGTATGTGAAACTTTAACGAATAATCCAGTAAAGTCAACAAGAAGATTATCAAATGAAACACGCATCTCGAGAACGTCAATTCGAAGAATTATTAAAAATCATAAATTCCATCCCTAAGTGTCTCGATGTCAGAGGCCGCCAATTTGAGCATTTGTTATAATTTGTTGTTTATACTGGAGTACGAACCACTGTACAGTATCACGGATACGCATTTACGAGTTAAAGTTGATATTCATTTTAAGTATTTACCATTTGTTGTAATTTATGTATTAAAATAAATATTTTCCTATGGATCCAGACTTTCGGCCCACCCTGTATACTGTACTATATGCGCGCGCGCAATATTTCCTCTGAATAAGGGCTTTTTTTTTTTTTTCTCTCTCTCTCTTCTCTCTCTCTCTCTCTCTCATAAAATTCTGGTACTTGGAGAACAGCTGATTGTGGTGACGTCAGCTCGCTCTTGGAAAAATCTGATGGTTGCGATTGTTTGAATATATGTACAAACACGTATACTGTTGTAATGTAATTAATTAAGAATGTTGTAAGAAATTTACGACACAGTCTTGACGGTTTTTTGGTTAACCTTCGTAGTTATAGGACGTACCTAGAATTGCTTGAAAACAGAGTTTAAATTAGATTACTGAAACTAGTTAATGGAAACCGCTGAAATCAAATAAAAGATCAGGTCGGTTAACCTTCGTAGTTATAGGACGTACCTAGAATTGCTTGAAATCAAAGAGTTTAAATTAGATTACTGAAACCAGTTAGTTTCAGCTTGGTTATACATTTCATACCCTGATTGTGTAACCACCAAACTTAATAATCCACTTTTCTTACATTAAGTGCAGACTCTAAGTGTCACATCAAAGGGCCAGGCTTAGCCAATTAGGCCTAGGCTCATATACTGAGATTCGTACTTAAAACTTCTATCGATTGTTAATTACAATTTAGACTTTATCACTTTTTAATTGTAACCTCCTAGTCTCTGAATAGGATAGGTCCATTGTGTTAAGGGTCCTCGGCTCGGGCTTTTGCCTAGCCTGAGTACTGGGGATTTACCTGGTTACGATATGGCTGCCAGTTCGGGCCTCGAGAGGTTGCATGAATCTGATTCAGAGGAGGATGTCTCTCTTGCTCCATCAGTTATTCGGGCTCATTCTCCTTCTTTGCGTTCGCCCCCACCAAAGGTTCGGAGTAGAGAGGTGGATGGGCCTTGTGAAGCTGGTGTGGTTGGAGGAGATGTTTCTCCCCAATCTGGTCTCCAGGGACTAGATAATGTTGGGCCTAGCTGGGCTCCTCCTACTGCGCCTATGGCCCCTATAGATTCAGAGCCCTCAGACCCAGTGAGGGCATCCTTTTTATATAAAATTACTCCCAAGAAACAAGATCTCTCTTTTGCGTCAAGACCTTTGGCCTTTAGCATAGCACTAAGGGATTCGCCTTTCCATGGGTTGGGTATGCAGGCACCAGTTTTCCAGAGACGCTCTGGCACGGTGCAAATAAAAACTACCTCTGCCCTTCCCTCCTAGTTTTTGGGAACTCCCTGGAAGTTGGGCCCATGGGAGGTGGATTGTTCTTTAGTTAACGATACTCATATTGTGCATGGTGTTATAGGACTTATAGATTTGGAGGAAGATCTACTAGCTATTAAGGATGAGTTAATTCATAATGATTATCCAGTAGCAACTGTCAGTAGACTTACAAAAAGAACAGGTTCAACATATATTCCAATTCAACAGATTAAAGTTTCTTTCAATGCGCAAGTTCTTCCAGTAAAGATCTATATAGCATATATACCATATAGAGTTTGTCAGTTTATTCCACATCCAATTCAATGTTTTAAGTGCCAGGTATTTGGTCATATGGCTAAGTCCTGTAGGTCAAAAACAGAGATGTGTTTATTATTCTGGAAGTCATGTCTCCTCTTGTCCAAAGACTACTAAAATTTGTGCCAATTGTTCAGGTCCCCATACAGCTAGCTTTAGTGGCTGTTCCTATTTTAGAACAGCACGGGAAATAGAGGCGCTCAAACTTACATCTAATCTCTCTTATAGTGAAGCTAGATCTGTTCTCCGAAATCAGGACTCTACTGTAGTTTCAGAAAGAACATTTAAAAGTAATGACTTTCCTGTTCTACCAAAACCTATTATGTCAAGAGAGGAGACTCGAGGCTTGGGTGTGGTGGATCCCTCTCCCCCCCTTCAGAATTCTTGGAGTGGGGTTGTGAGGGGAAGACCTGGCTCGACTAAGGCAATGTCCCAGGGGCCACCTGGGGTGGGGGTGGATGGTAGGGCTGTGGTCCCTGAACCCTCTACCCCTTTTGGACCTATGGCTTTGTCATCAGACATCATTAAAGTTCTATGTTTAAGTTTATTCAGCTTCACCCTTCAGAGTGGTAGTAGTCTCTCCAAGAAGACTGAGTACATTATCCAATTTTGTTTCTTTATTTAATGACGCTTTTCACACTGACCTCAAAACTGACCAGCTGACAAAATTCCTTGATAAACTGAAACCTAAGCCTACACCCAAACAGAAACGTCATGTCCAAATTCGCAAACCCACTTAACATTTCATATTCAAAGGTTTCTAATCTCTTGTTTGCTCAGTAGAATGCCTGCAGTCTCCAATCTAACTTGTCAGAATTTAAACTTTTTATTTGCACCAAAAAACCCCATTTAGTGGCAGTTTGTGAAACCTGGTTAACCTCTAGACTCCAGCCTACTTTTATTAATTATACTCAGATCAGAGCAGATAGGGTTGGCTGAGGGGGTGGGGGTTTGCTATTTCTGATTCATTCAGATTTGTGCTTTTGACCATTACCTCTCCATCCCTTTCCAGTAGGAGTGCTTGAGGTCCTTGCTTTATCTTTAAAAGTAAACAATGGTACTTTAGATATACTCACAGTTTACAATCCACACCTTTCATTAACTACCATAGAAATTGAACACTATGCTAGTCAACTTGGTCAACAAGCTTTTATTTATGGTGATTTTAATGGTAGACACAGGGCTTGGGATACAGGTATGTTAGGTTCTCCACCACCAACTGCCTTAAATTTATTTAATTTTATTTTTTCTTCGGATTTTGTGTTATTGACTCCAGTAGATCTCCCAACAAGATTTAACATTAATAATGGAAGTTATTCAATGTTGGATCTCTCGTTATGTAGAGGTAGGTTTGCTCCTAACTGTACTGTGGCTGTTGGTGGAAGTCTGAGTAGTGACCACTTTCCTGTCCTCACTGCTCTGCAAATTTCACCGGTATCCACTCCTCATAAATGACGTCCAACTTGGAAACTACGTGACATAGATTGGAGAATTTGGTCTAGAGCACTTCCGGATGCCCCTGCTATAGAAGGATCCTTAGATGAGAAAATACAGCACTTTACAGCCTTATTAGTGGAAACAAGTACCTCTACACTGAAGAAAACAGGAAATTTTGTTCCTAAATACCACAAATGCTGGTGGACAGAGGATTGCAGTGTGGCAGTGGCCACCTGCCGTTGGGCTTGGCATTTTTATTCTCATCACCCAACTCTATATAATAAGATCCTCCTAAATAAGGCAACTGCTATAGCTCATTGTACTATTCATCAGGCAAAGCAAATTTCATGGAGTCAAGTTTTGTTCAAACCTCATTTTCACTATACCTTCCTTTGAGGTTTGGACTCAAATTAGGAAAATCATTAAGGGTACAAATTCACACTTCACTTACCCTATTGCTGTAAATGGTTCCATACTAAGTGATGTACGTGACAAAGCAGAAGTTTTGGGGGCCTTCTTCCATTCATTTTTTGGGACTGTAGCAGTTATTGAAGATGAGGAATTTTGCAGGGACATGCAGTCTTCCTTATTTCTTGATTACAATGAAGATTATAACCTGGACTTCACATTGCAGGAATTACAATTCTCCTTAAGGCAATGTGAACATGCAAGAGGTGGTACAATAGGACGGGATAATATACATAAATATTTTCTTAGTCATCTTCCATTGGAGTACTTGCCATTTCTATTATCAGCATTCAATGATAGCCTGAGCACAGGGGTCTATCCTTCATCATGGAAACAGGCAATCATGATTCCTCTCCTCAAACCACAGAAAAACCCTTCAAGTCCATCTTCATATCGTCCCATATGCTTATGATCCTGCTTGGGTAAAGTACTAGAGAGGATGGTCCATCAGCGGTTGTTATGGATTTTTGAAATGTCACATTTTTCGAGATTCGCAGTGTGGTTTCCGTAAGAAGAGAAGCACGGTGGATCAACTTCTGAGGTTGGAAACTTTCATACGCCAAGCTCTCCGATGGAATAAATATGTTCTTATATTTTTTGACCTCAGTCGAGCTTTTGATACCATCTCCCATACTGGCCTACTTTATAAGTTGGGCAATTTGGGGATTCATGGTAGATTACTAAGATGGTTGGACAACTTCTTGTCTAACTGCACATTTCAGGTGCTAATTAATAGTGGTGCACCAATTAATCAGTATTGGCACTTTTCATGCTGATTAATGGCCATGCAAGGTATTTTCCTAATACAGGCATCCCCCGTTATACGATTGGGATGCGTCCCTAAAAACCCCATCGTATATCGAATGATCGTATATCGAACTGAAGGCCTTATGGGAAAAATAGGGATATGTTCCCAAACATTCTGGAAGACCCCCAAAATTTGCAGATTCCACTATTATTTTGCTATATATTTTACTGTTATGTACAAACAGTGTCTCCATCTCTTGGATAGTTGAATCCTGGCTCTTCATTATCCTCTTGGCAGATAACGACGACACATTCTCGCCAGCTGCCAGGATTTTGTCGGAATTCTTGATCACTGTCGACACAGTGGACTGAGCAAGTCCAAGAATCTTCGCTATCGAATTAGCCCCTTGTCCATTCTTGTGATGCTTGACAATGTCAAGCTTAACCTCCAAGCTCAAACTCTTGCGAGGCTTCTTAGCAATACCCGAAGCACCAGCACTTGGCCTTTTCTGAGACATGCTTTCAAGTTGGAGATCATTAACGCGAAATAAGGCAATTGTAAATCGAAAGATGGGGGTACTTTTTTAAAATCGTTAATGTGGGAAATCGTAAACCGAACGATCGTATAATGGGGGATGCCTGTATTGGCATGCCAGGTGCTGATGCCGATTAATCGGTGCACCACCACTAATTAATGATGTCTACTCAACACCTTTCCCCTTTAAAAAGGGTGTACCCCAGGGTTCAGTTCTTAGTCCATTGTTATTCACAGCATATCTCTCTGATATGCCAAGTATTGATCCAGTTCAATCATCAGAGTTTGCTGATGATACAGCTTTCTATGTGGCAGCTGACACCCCTTTAGAAACCTAACAGATGTTGCAAAAAGCAACATATAAGTTCTCATCTTGGTGCAGAACCTGGGGTCTTTCCTTGAATCAAGAAAAATCTAAAATTATGTTCTTTACACATCAAAAGGTTTCAGTGAATCCTATTATCCAAATTAGTAACACCCCAATAGCTATGGTCACATCCTACCAGTTTTTGGGAGTGGTCCTTGACAGCCCCAAACTGACTTGGTCTTGTCATATTAACTACCTGGTAACATCTTGTACGAAACGTCTAAACTCATTAAAATCTGTTGCCTCTCATCGATGGGGTGCAGATCGATCTACGCTTCTCACTTTTTACTGATCATTTATCTTAGGAAAAATAAAGTATGCTGATGTTGTTTATGATTCAGCCTCTTTCACCTTGAAGAAGAAACTGGAAACATTGCATAATTCTGGCATGCGCCTTATTTTGGGTGCCCACCCATCAACTCCTATTATTGCCCTGCAGGGTGAGACTGGTCTCCATGCCCTTCAGTATGATAGAGAGATCTCTACACTGAGGAAGTACTTCAATATTCTGGCTTCCCCCTTTTCCCACCCTTTACGTCAGTCATTCGAGGTGGATTATCCTTTGATCCTTGCAGTGGACTGGACTGTGGCAAATAAGTCACCTTTCTTCTTTAGAGCTACTGGACTTCTTAATAAGTATCAATTACATTTTACATTTTTTACAGTTCCAGTATTCCCTTCTTTCCCACCTTGGAGATTGCATTTGGTACCAACCTGTCTCTCTCCCATTTTTATATGAACCTCCTGTTCCCAAAGAAGTGATTGTGCAGTGTTTCACAGCATACTCGGAAGAGAAGTATCCAGATTACTTGTATATTTATACTGATGGATCTAAGATAGATGTGCCTGGACCATCTTGTTCATCAGCTGTTTTCATTTCAAATCATAAAAGGTGTTTTTCCTGGAAACTATCCCCCAATCATAGTATACAGGCAGCAGAGTTATTTGCCATCCAATAGGCAGTGTTTTTTGGTATCCAGAAGTAATGCTTGTAATGTCCTAATAATTACAGACTCCCAGACCTCTCTTCACCTGATCAACTCACTCACACTCAGTACATATCTGGCTTTAACAACTTCTATCCATTCTTTACTGAAGACCCTCTCTGTTTCAGGTATTCTGGTTTCCTTCCAGTGGGTTCTGAGCCATGTTGGAATTACAGGTAATGAGATGGTTGATACGCTGGCCAGGGCTGCTCATTCTCTCCCTGCTATAACTTCGCTATATTTCCACCCAGGCGAGGGTTTTGCAGTAGCTAAAGTGGCAGTGCAAAATGATTACAAAACCCAATGGGAGAGATTACAGCACTCAACTCTCTATGAAATGTTTAAGCCTTCCTGGGGCACAAGAAATTGGCCTGTACCATCTTCCCACTATAAAGCTTCTATAATATTTAGATTCTGTTCTGGCCATGTAGGCCTTCAGGCTTACTTACACCGGATTGGACTAGCCTTCTCCTCATTATGTGTTAGTTGTAATTTACCAGAGACACTGTCCCATTTCTTTCTTTTTTGTCTGTTATACTAGGCAAAGGAAAAAATTAAGATTCTCTCTTTTGCAATATGGTGTCTGGGACTTTACTTTATCAGTCCTATTAGGTGGGGATAGTTTTTCTCCCCCATTGATACACTTCACTATAGACCAAGTATTCAAATTTGTAGTGGCATCTGGGTGGTTGAAAGAGTTTTAAATCTTGCATTGTATACAGATTTTCATTCCCACAGGTTTATTAATCAGTTACCTCCTAGTTACTCCATCTGGCTGTTACTGTTGACTTAGTACTTGGTTCCATTTTTCAGTTCATGTTCATCCCTTTTTGAGTGTTCTGGAATTGGCCCCAGAACTGAAGAGGGTAATGGTGTGCTTTCTCTATTTCTGTCTCATCCCAATAATAATAGACCCAGCACTTAATGTAGGAACAGTGGAAGTTCTCCTGTGGAACAAGGTGTTTTGGTCTTGGAGGATGTAAATAGCTTTATTGGCTGAGCTCCTCCATATAAAACTTCAAACAATCAATCAACACTCCTGACCAATTTGACTGCATGTTCTATGATTTTTATATTTTGGGTTTCTTTTTATTCAATTATTGAGTTTTTTCTCCATTTTTTGGCAACCCCTAGCACATTGTGCCCAGTGAAATTACAGCATAACCCAGCATAATCTTTCATTGTATTCTGATCTTCTTAGGTTACGCATAAGCTAATTATAAAATATAGCTCATGACTTGGATAACCTCGATAGGCCTAACAAGAATTATCAGCAATCTTTTGTTTTAGGTACACAAAATCGAGGCTACAAATAAGGCTAAAAAAATTTAGGGATGATCAGTAGTTTTGGATTTTTTTCTTTATAGCACCCCAAATTTCTTTTCAGTTAGTAATAATTTTGACAATATTTTTGTTAAAACTAACAAAATATGACAACCTAACTAATTATCAAGGGCATACAGTTTACCTAACTGGACATCTAATTAATCTAATTAGTTGGTAAGGTTAGGTTGTCATTATTGTCATATTATTTTCACCCACTCACACATGGTTAAAACAGTACAATATATTGAATTGCCATTCAAAACTAAGAAAATATATATCTTATGTTGTGCAAATTTGTTCAAATATATTTTTTTTTAATAAAATATATTTCCTGTTTTGGCTATAATACAAGGTGTCCCAGAATTAACTATCTATTTCAATGAAATCGGACAAATTTTTTAAAAACACTTTTATTTATGTTTATCATGTTTAATATATGTTAAAAATGTATAAATTTCTAAATTTTTTTCATAATTTTATTTTCATAATTTTTTCATTATCTGGTCCAATGAAAGACCGTCTGAAGTCATAGAATGGCAGAGAGACTCTCCAAAAGTTAACGTGTGGCTTGGACTGACCAAATCCAAAATTTATGGTGCTCCATCTTGTTGAAACACACAACATTATCAAGAATGCCATCATCAAGAAGCTGTGGTTCGAGAAACTGCTGAAGCATATCAAGGTAGATGGTACCTGTTACAGTTGCTTCCGCAAAGAAGAATGGGCCATAAATTTTGGATTTGGTCATTCTAAGCCACACGTTAACTTTTGGAGAGTCTCTCTGCCATTCTATGACTTCAGACGGTCTTTCATTGGACCAGATAATGAAAAAATTATGAAAATAAAATTATGAAAAAAATTTAGAAATTTATATATTTTTAACACATATTAAACATGATAAACATAAATAAAAGTGTGTTTTTAAAAAATTTGTCCGATTTCATTGAAATAGATAGTTAATTCTGGGATACCCTGTATACTTTTTTTCATAAAATATTTTTCCTGATTGGGCTATTTTTTCGCTACTCTGCGACTTAATTAGTTGGTTGGGTTTTGTTCTGGCTATTTTTTTTTTTTAATTGGATTCAGTTTAGTGGTGTTTGTGATAGAATTATGATGTGGCATTCGTGTGATTTTGACTTTGAGAACTTAATTCATCATGTGCCCAAGATGAAGACAAAGGATTGGATGTTTTTATCAATTATAGTGTTATTCTCTCATCCTTAACTTGCCTGAAATATGACAGTAAGTGCCTAATATGAAAAGATCAGAAGATATTTACGTGAAATAACCAATATTAACCTGTTAGGTTAATTGAATGCCTGGTTAGGTTAATTGAATGCCTGGTTAGGTTAATTGAATGCCTGGTTAGGTTAATTGAATGCCTGGTTAGGTTAATTGAATGCCTGGTTAGGTTAATTGAATGCCTGGTTAGGTTAATTGAATGCCTGGTTAGGTTAATTGAATGCCTGGTTAGGTTAATTGAATGCCTGGTTAGGTTAATTGAATGCCTGGTTAGGTTAATTGAATGCCTGGTTAGGTTAATTGAATGCCTGGTTAGGTTAATTGAATGCCTGGTTAGGTTAATTGAATGCCTGGTTAGGTTAATTGAATGCCTGGTTAGGTTAATTGAATGCCTGGTTAGGTTAATTGAATGCCTGGTTAGGTTAATTGAATGCCTGGTTAGGTTAATTGAATGCCTGGTTAGGTTAATTGAATGCCTGGTTAGGTCAACTGTACGCCTTGATGATTGGTTAGGTTAAGTCATGATATTTTCATTAGTTTAAATGAAAATGATGAGAGCAAACTTTTCTGGTTAATTTTGAGGTGTTTTGTACGAAACTACCATCCATTTCCTGTGCAAATGTGTAGTTTTCAAGATGACGATATTTCAAAAACTATGCATTTGCACAGGACCATTCCAATTGCATATTTGTAAAGGCTTTTGCGATTGGTACTCTGTGCAGTTTTTGAAAACTGAAGATACTTTTCTGCAATTTAATCAGTTTTGTTACAGGCAAATAATTTTTTCTGTTAAGCCTAAATTTAAATTTAGGAATCAGATTGTGTATTGTGCATATTCTGAAGGCTTTTTTTATTGAACATTTATTGAATTAAGAGAATAAAGTTGGTAAAAAATTGATTGATTTAGAAATGGAAGGTTTCAGCCTAAGCTTGTGCTTCTAGTAAATCAATTTCATTTAGTTATTTTATTTCCTGAAAGTTTTATTAAAATATTGTAGGTAATTGTAATGTTTGCATATGGTCAGTGAATCAGTGAACTTGTCTGGATGGTCTTTTAATTATAAATAGCTAGTACCACAACTACTGGTGTTGCAGAAGCCAAACACCCACATTTGGAATGGAATTAAATACTGGTATCTGTATGCCAGCATGTACAGGGTGTCTGAAAAATCACTATCCAATGAGAATTACATTACTTAATTTCATTAATTAATTACAATAATGTGTTTTGAAATGATTGGGGAACATTATGAATATTATGATATGGTTGCATAAATGTACTTCCCATCAGGTTGAGAGTTTTAACGTACCTATTTTATATTAGGTAGAGACCTTTTAGACACACTGTATGATAGTGATAGGTTTTTCACTATCCAGACCCCCAAATCCAGTACAGTAATAATTACAGCAATAATAATAATAATGTCCATTAATTGTTGTTTTAATAAAGTAAAATATTAGAAATTTTTAAATTGTCATACTTATTTCATCATTCCTTTATAGATAGCTCCTAGACTTGTTCATCTTTAAAATTCCAGTAAAATAGTTTTTAGAAACAAGTGTCTACTGTGAGTCACAATGGACCAACATTTGAAGGGATGGTTTACAGAACTTTCCCCTATGTGGCCAGGCCAAGCATTTTCCCTCAAAATTAAAAAAATGCTTCTTGAGAAGAAAAGTAACTTCCAAGATATAAAGGTTTTTGAAAGGTGAGAAATAAATAATCCTCTGAATTAGCTACTAGACTAGATTAACCCATTCATTACTATAATGATGCATGGTGCACATATTTCAGGCAGATTATATTCAGTTAGGCTACCTCAAAAGGGTTAACAAAACCCTCTATTTATTTTAGAAGTGAACCTTCAATCTGAACCAAAGATCCAAGTAAGAAATCGAGTAGGCCATTACATTATGTCTAGCAATAGTTATAATGCTGAGAAAAATTTAATTGCAGGGGGGGGGGGGGGGGGGGGGGCTATTATTTTTTTTTTCTCCAATTGACATGTATATAAATCCAAAAATTAAAGTAAAGCTTAATAAAAAAAATTAAAGACTAACACTATAACTTAAAAGGTTAAGCTAAAACATTAAAAGCCAGTAAGCCTTTTGGAGAGCTTATTCTCCTTTCAGGTAGTAGGAACAAAGTGAGGAAGAGGGGGCAAGGAAGAGATGGAAGTAGAAAAAAATTAGATATCACATGAGGCAGGCAGAACTTATTCAAAATGGGATTTAAAAATTATTCTGTTTGAAAAGGGTGTCATTGTGAAATTGACTTTTGTTTACATTAAAATTCTTTATTTTCATTCAGGATGAATTCAGATAATCTTTCATCTGTAGGCACCTCAGTGGTGTAGTGGTTAGAGTTGCTGACTACAAATCCATCAGCCCCAGGATTGAGACCTGGTGATGGCAGCTGGCACGCAGCAAAACCCAGCTGTTCATCCTTAAACACAATAAAGTGGTTGGTAGATAAATGGGTACCCTGGGTGGGTGGGCTAGTGGTTAAGATGCTGGGCTGCTGGTGGGGTGTGGTTTGGATTCCATGTTAAACTGTAGGTCTAAGGTGGAGTGAAAGGCTTGACCTTCATCAGAATGAACAACTCGGGTGGAAGCTAACCAAAGGTTACCCGTATTCAATATTTTGAAGCGTAGTTGGGGGTCTTTAGTGGAAATGTGGTTATGAAGAATTTTATGTTGGTACAAAGCATAATAATTATTTCCTGTTCAAAGATCATAACCATGTTTATAGATCCTATTTTTGAAGTTGTTCATTTCACCTTTGTAGTGTCACAATTTTTTCATGTGATTTTGTAAAGCCACTGTTATTACTGTGTGGATTGAAATGGTTATTTTATAGTGCATAAAATTTTTATTACCATTTATATTTTCAGGAAGGTTGTCTTCATGGATTTGATATTAATTTTAGATTTTAGTTTTGATCTTTTACTTCACTTTCATTTTGGTGTATATATATATATATATATATATATATGTGTGTGTGTGTGTGTGTGTGTGTGTGTGTGTGTGTGACATTTGGGGGAGGGGGAACTTGAAAATCTTATTTTTTAATGTAAATCTCAAAACTAATTTTATTTCGAATATAAACTTAAAAATGCAAACAATGCAAAATTCTACTTTTGCTATATCTTAGGATCATATTAGCTCTGACTGTTGAATATGACAAGTAATTTATTATGATTAATTTTTAATGAGGCGTGATCAATAAGTTTTGGGACTGGTTTTTTTTACCAACTAATCAAAGGTATTGCCTTCAAAGTAATCTCTTCCTGCATGGATGCACTGATTCCAGTGGTTCTGCCATTTCTGGAAGCATGTTTGGTACTCTTTTGTAATTGCCTTGGTATCAGTTAATTGAACTAGTTTTGTGCATCACAGATTATAAAAAAAAAAAATGGAATGGCAGACTTGACTCACCATAGAGGACAACCTGAAGATTTGCTGAAGCAGTATTCTTATGCAGTCATCATGCAGTTCACACACATTGTGATCACCCTCATAAACCTAATCCACAAATATAACTACATAACCTAATGCTTGGTTCAGGGTATAACAAATTGAAAATTTGAGGCAAATCATGGGTGTTTTGACTTTTTTGGCCATAGCTGTGTATACAGTATATAATCTACTTAGCCCACAGGTTACTGTAGTCATCACAAATTTTAAAGCTAAAATTTTGACCTAAATAACTAGTAGGTTTGTAGGACTGTGCATTAGGGGGGGTCAAAATTTGTATTCTTATTCTACACACTGCTTGGAGTTTCCTTTGGGCCCCTAAACAACATACTGTAATTACACCACTATGTGCCCCCCCCCCCTTTTAAATTGAAATGAAATTGAAACCAATTCTTTGAATAAAAAACCTGATAAATGACAATGATTAAAGTAAATAATGATACAGGAAGGTCCCGGTTATCGCGGTTAAATGGTGCAAGCAGAATACCGCGATAAGTGAAAACCGCATTAAGCGGGATTGATATAACATGTAAAAATTGCTAATGTTGCCAACGCAAGCAGAATACCGCGATAAGTTGCGTAGCCGCATTCACCGGGAAACAATATAACATGTAAAACTGGTTAATATTGCCAAGTTAAAAAAAAAAAAAAAATTTAGACTGTCGACTGACTTGTTTTTATTACTATGTACATACAGTACAGTACATTATACAAAGGTAAGGTAGTAAATAAATTGATTCATTTGTTTTAAAGTTTATTGAAAAGCACATGCATGTGTACAAAAAATGAATGATTATTTTTATTTCTTTGTAAAATAACGTAAAAGTGAGGCTTTGTCATTGTCAATACACAATGTATCTCAACAGACTTTCATAGCACGTTCCATATCAGGATCTCTATTCATTAATTTCTGTTTCGCATTTTCAATATCGCGAAGGAGACTCGCTTTTATTTTGCAAATAAAATATTTTTTCCCGCGATAAGTGAAATTATACCGCATATAACGGGATTATGGTCACAAATTATAAACGCGTAACATCAAATACTGTGTTAACCGAAACCGTGTTAACCGGGACCTTCCTATATAAGTAAAGTTAAAGTAAGTTATATATATATATAAGAAATCTTTCTTCATATATTACTTAAAGAATCAATTGAAGCATACTAAAATCAAAATATTCACCTTAAGAAATTTAAAATCGTAAATTACTGACACCACTGGCCTTTCCATTGGAACATAGGTAGCTTTTTTCTCAACTCCAGTACATTCAAAATAAATGTCTATTTTCGTAACCAATTCTATCTTGTGATGCTTCTGTTACCACATTTACAGCATGTTCTACTCCCTGGCTGTGACAGGGAAAAGGAATAAGCTGAAGTGGTTCATTTGAACTTTAAGATCATCATTTGTCAAATTCTGTAAAATAGGTGGAGGGGTGATGGTTTCGTTGTCCCAGGTGATCATGTTAGGATAATTGTCTGCTTCAAAGTTGTGTTTTTGGAAGCTCAAAATTTCTCGCATTGGTGCTCCTAGTTCTTGCTCGAATGATATGCTGAAGAGCCAGCTCTCTGACCTCTCTTCTTGTGTGTGTTATCATTGAGAGTAAGATATTCTCTGGGTGGGCAAAATAGGTGTTATTTCTGAGGACACGCTCCATAATCATCCGATACTTTTTATCTAAGCCTTTAAGCAAGTGCATGATATACCAAAAATTAGATGCTCCCTCATTTGCCTTTGGATGAGACTTTATCCAAAACCAGCCTGGAGCGTAAACCAACATTATAATTTTTACTAGGTCTTGGATGTTTTTGTCTGGATTTTGTGTAGAGACACATAAGTGCAGGATCCTGTTTGCTTGTGTTAGCCATCTTGCATGATGGAGGGCACCTGGGGATCTGGTGGTTAATGCTTGTGAGATGCATCCAGATTGTATGCTAATGCACATTTCATACATATATTTTTGGTCACTGCTGAAACTTTTAGCAATATTGGCCGAAACTACTTTAATGTTGCTCTCTACAGGGGTATAATCAACTATATCCAGTTTGGTCAAATCCTCTTGGAGTTTATTTCCAAGAGGAGAACCTTTGAAGGTGTTTGGTCCCGAAGTTTTTCCATCAATTTCTTCAAATATGTGCCTGAAGGGCAGTTTGTTTGTATGCAAAAGGCAAATCAGCTATTGTACCAGCCTGTCCAGATATAATTCAATCAATTTTAACACACTGCCAATCCTGCCAGTGTTCACTAGGGTGCCATCGCATAGCAAAGCCTTGAGGGATTCTTTGCTATTAGAATCAACTATAAAAGTTATTATTTCATCTGCAATACAAAAGCAGTTTCGTTATCTGGAGCTATATGATCCATGTAAACATCACCAGGTTCTTTGACTATTACATAATGTTCTTCGTACTTCATTCCCTTCTTTGTCTTAGTTTGATCTTTTCTACCATCAAATCCGATGCCTTCAATCTGTGTGTTCTCTGATTTCACTTTGATTATGTTCTTTTTACCCACACATTCTTTCTCTTTCCACGTTTTTCCTATCCAACATATTGGTTTTGTCTAATATTCCCATATCCTTCAAAGCTGCATTTACTATAGCTGCAGTAGCTCTGTAACTTACACAGTATCTATCTGCTGTTATTGTTAAGTTATCATAAATAATTCTGTTCTGATGGTTTTTTCTTGGCTCAAAATCTGGAACAAAGTCAATATCATCGCTGTCATCATCAATTTCCATGCTCTCATCTTCCATAATATGTAAAGGGTCCAGTTTGCTGGTTGAGGTGACATTCATATCTTGGCTCATCTTTCTAATCCTTTAACTCTATCGTGAGTCCTTTTTCTTGTGGAAGTCATTACTCTGTCGATTGGTCCTAGTTGGTTTTTTCTTTGTTTCTGCCCCACGCAATCATTGGGACTCTAATATCACATCTGCAATCCATTCAACCAATATTTTTATCGTAACAAGTACAAGTGCAAATATCAAACATTTTATCGAATGTCTCCACCTTCTGCTGAAAACTGTTGTTTCTTTGTTTTAATGGTACTTTATTTAGCTTTGCTGCAGATTCTATCAATCATTCAACTTTTATAGCTATTCCTTCAAATCCTATATGTGGAAAGGAAAACTTCTCCCAAATGGCTTCCGCATCTTTAGTGACTATTCTGTAACATTCTTTTGCTGTTCTAGAACCTCTCGAAATCAGTTCTCATTTCCTCACCAATAAATAATGCCTAAATACGTCAGCCTTTGAAGGAGTCATTGAAGGTGGAAATTCTGTAGGGTGACCAAATGTTGAATTGTGCATTTTGCTCCTTGTCACCATGATTTCACTTATTTAGGCCTAGTAGCATTAATAACAAGAAACTAATTGTTAAATTCTAGCAATTGAATCATTCAATCTGAATTTAATAACTCATTCGGAATTAAATCATAACTCATTCAATCATAAACAATCTGGAACTAAACAAAAAACGTGACAATAATTTATATAATTCATCTAATCTATCTAAATTAAGCTATGTAATCTATTCAATCTATCTAAAACTCCATCTAAATAATCTATCCAAATTAATCTAATCTACTTAATAAGACTTAATGTAATGCATGATTGTCACATTTGGGGTTTATATCTGTAGAGAGAGTAAAATGGGGGGGATGCTATGGAAGGGGTAAGGGGGGTCGAATCTATTCATTTTTTTACAAGATGTTGAGATCATAATTTCCAACTATGTGCATACTGTGGAACTGGAGAAACACTCTTTTTGATATGTTTCGACCCCCCCCCCCCCCCTACTGTGCATTGTAGTTTGTTAATATTTAGTTCTGTTACTGTGTGTTATTAGTTTCCATAGTAGTTATGTAAGGATGAATTTGAAACATACTACAGATTTTTATGCATTTGTTACTTTTTACTAGCACAAATCATGGTCGTGTTCTTGTATTAGATGGAGTCATCCAGTTTAGTGAACTTGATGAAAGTTCTTATCAGGAAATGATCACATTTCTTCCAGTTAATTCTCATCCAAATCCTGGAAAAGTAAGTATTTTCTTTACCTCAAGATACTATTAGGGTAGATTCTTCCCAAATAATATTGAAATGAAAGTCCATCATGACCATTTGTTGGGTTAAATTTGGTGTGCAACTCTTGTTCATGAACCATCATTATTAAACTGATTAATATATAAAGGAAGTCATCTGAATTGTGATAGTCTTCAACAAAACTTTTTTTTTTAATTCTCAAATACTGTATACATGTTTTTATAGTATAATATGGCACTAATAAAGGAAAGTTTTTCAAAATATTTGGCACAATAAGTGGTTTTTATAAGCCTGAACCTGTTCATCATTAAGTTTCTAGTCATCAGTCAGTTGCATATATACCTTTGCTTTCCTTTCATCCTTTCAAATGTTCCATGTGATGATTCCTCATTTCATGAAGGTCAAGCTTGTTGCCCCCTCCTCTCAAGTTGGCCTGGTGAAGTAGTGAGTTGGTTTCTTGTACTCTCCACCTCACATAGCCAGATATGTTATAATGTTTCAGACCAACAAAGACCCTAGGATCCACTCATGGCTGGTCTACCTAACTGTGTTTGTAATGGTGTATTGTGCATGTACTCTGTGGTGGCAGAGGGGACCTACAATTTTATGTGGGTTCCGAACCACAAGAACATAAGAAATTTTTATAATGGGCATACTAGGGGTCACTTCGGCCCATCGAGGTGACTCCACTATGTAAAAACTGCCTGTACATTGGCAATGACCAATTTTTACAAAACTAGATAAGTACAATTTAAAACTAAAGATAGAATCTCTAGATCCAGAGGATCAAGTCATAATAGACTACTATCCACAAATATGTCACTCTATATCTATTTATAACCGACATGCAAATATATCAGATCCAAAGAATTCAATTTCATTACGGTATCCATCAATACCAGTACCTTGCCAACCAAAAATAAGTCACGGTCCATATCAATTGCGGACCAAGTCACAATTTACAACCATATACATTAGAATATATACAGGTACTCCCCGACTTACGACGGGGTTACATTCTGACAAACCTGTCGTAAGTCGAAAATAACCACAATGGTAGTGATGTGCATTAACATATACGTAGTTCAATCAAAGTAAAATAACAAAACACACAAATTATACAAATAGTAGTAAATAATACTGTAAATAAATAAATAAAAAAAAAATTTAAAGAAATGATTAAAAAAAAATGATTAAAAAATAAAAATTCCTTTACACTTACCATTAATGTAGTCAGCTGAAAGCACACCAGGCCCAACTGATCGGAATTCAAATTTTTCGTTGTCTATTATTTTTTTTAATTTATTTAATACAACAGTCGTCGTCGTAAGTCTGGATGGACGTAAGTTGGATGGTCATAACTCAGGGAGTATCTGTATACTTAGGAGAAAAAGTGTAGGTGTGGCTGTAAAGACTGTACAGTAATGTAGAAATGTGTGTGCACATTTAAAGGTGTTTGTGGGGCAAGTGAAGATCATGAGTTTTTCAATACCTCACAGTACTATGGGGGGCACCACTCGGCAGAGGAATCTCTTTAAATGGGGTGTGTAAGGACAGAGTATCCCCTAACCCAAGATGCTACCTCCCTATATCCCACAACACTTGTGTTGAGCTGTGGGATCTATCACCTAAATGTACATAATATATATGAAATAAACTAGTACCATTCATGCAATAAAAATGGGCTTAAACACTATCACCAGATGTCCCTTGCAGACATCAAACTATCCAATCTTCTTTTGAAAGAATCAAGTGTATCTGAAGTCACCACTACTTCTGTCAGACTGTTCCAAAACTTAATTACTCTGTTTGTAAAACAATGTTTTCTTAAATTTGTTCTACATCTTGGCTTAAATAATTTCATACTATGACCTCTAGTCTGGTTATTGTGATCTTTAATGAAAAGAGAATCAAAATCTATCTTATCCAACCCTTAATTTTACTACCTTAAACTATACCCAATCTATCAACATATGCGTCTAATTGATTTTTAAACATCTTTATAGACATGCTGCTAATTACTTCTACCGGCAAACTATTCCAGTTATTTACTATTCTATGCGCAAAAACGTTTTTGGCAACTGCTGTTTCAAACCTTCTACTTGTCAACTTACACCCATTATTTCCAGTCCTATTATATTGAGATATTTTGAAAAAGCTATCTCTATCTACGTTATTGAATCCATTCATAATTTTGAAAATCTGGATTAGATCACCCCTTAGCCTCCTAGTCTCGAGTGTAGTCAGTTTTAACTCTTTAAGCCTATCCTTGTACGACTGACCTAAGCGACAGAATCATCTTAGTTGCTCATCTTTGAACTCTTTCGATTTTGTCTATATCTTTGCGCATATGTGGATTTCAAAATTAGATTGTGTACTCCAAATGGGGTCTAACTAATGATTTATAAAGAGGAACCATAATATCGCGCGATTTGTACTAAAAATTCTGAGCTATAAAACCTAACACTTTGTTTGCTTTATTGACCGCTGCTGTACTTTGTTTCGCTACTTTTAAATCACCAGTGACAATAACTCCTAAATCTTTTTCCTGCTCTATGCTTGTTAACTCCTTCCCTGACAAACTATACAAAAAATTACCATTATGCGAACCTATATGTAAAATTTTGCACTTAGCAACGTTAAATCTCATTTGCCATGTGACTGACCAATCAACGATTTTATTCAGATCATTCTGGATTTTACCTCTATCTTCGTCATTAATCACCCTACCACCCAGCTTCGTGTCATCCGCAAACTTTGAAACTGTACTGACTATGCTGACATGTAAATTGTTAATATATATAAGAAAAAGCAAGGGGCCCAATACAGAACCCTCAGGAATGCCACTCGCTACATTAGCCCAACACGACTCCACTTCATCAATGACCACCCTCTGTTTCCTACCTTGCAACCACTCTTCTATCCTATTTATTACTACACCCCTGATTCCATGAGCCTTAGTTTTCTCAATGAATCTTTTGTGTGGTACAGTGTCAAATGCTTTTTGAAAATCTAAATACACTACATCAACTGCCCAATGATTATTGTAAACATCAACCATGCTTTGAAAAAATTCTGAAAGATTAGTTAAGCAAGATTTCTTTCACCGAAAACTGTGCTGCGTATTTCTAACTAAGTTATGCAATTCTAAGTGTTTGACTATACAATCCCTAATTATTGATTCCCGTAGCTTACCTACAACAGATGTTAAACTGATTGGCCTATAATTTCCCGCTGCACCTTTATCGCCAGGCATTTAATCTTTTGAAGATGTCCACTGCAACACCACTCGTGTTCCTTAGTTCTTTGCACAGCTGATTAAACAGTCTTGGTCCTCTTGCAACAAAACTATTTTCTTCCAGGGTTAAGGATGTTCTCTGTCTAGCCTTTAGTTTGGGAACACAACAGTCTTCCTTTTTCTACTTTCCATTGTTGTTTGGGGAGTTATAGGGTTCACAGTAAGATTAGGGGCTAGTTTCTCCATTATTTTCCAAATGTAAATAAAGGTCTCTCTCTCTCTCTCCTTTCCAGTGAATATAGGTTTAATTCCCGTAACCTTTCCCAGTAACTGTTCTTTGTGCCCCTTGATCTGTTTCTTATTTTGTATTTCAAATTTTTGCATCATCAGTCATTACAACTCCTAAATCTTTTGCTTTAGAATTTCTCTGAATTTCCTGTCCATTTGACATATACTGTAGTATTCCATGGATTTTAGGTCCTCCCTTTTTCCGTACCATAATAGTTGAAATTTCTGTGTTAAACTTCATATTGTCTTCCATCCACTTGTAGATTCTGTTCATGTCTGTAGAGATCCTGTATCCTCTGGGCTTCTTATTTTTCTACTGATCTTTGTGTCATTGGCAAAGGATGTTACTGTGCTGTCTCTGGTAACAGCCTCATCTATGTCAGTTAGCATGATTATGAAGAGTGGTGGAGCTCATACGGTTCCTTGTGGTACTGAGCTGAGGACCTGTGATTCTGATGGATATTCCTTGTACTGTAATGACTTGCCTCCACTCACTAAGGAAATTGTATATCCATTTCCCTACTTTTCCTGTTATTCCCATATATTTCATTTTATGTATTATGATTCCATGGTCACACTTGTTGAATGCTTTGGCAAAGTATGTATATATGTATGTATGTGATCATTCTCTCCAACAATAATTATAAACTTAATGCTCTGCCTCCTGGTTCAAAAAATTACATAAAAGATTTTGCTTTGATAACAGTGAATTATGGACATTTAATCAATTTGTTTTTTAAAAAATTAACAGTTTATATATTGAAGGAAATTGTATATAGAAGTAAAATTTGCTGATAATTTATGTATTTATAGTTGTTATAGAAAGCAAGGCATATGATAGTCACAAAATTTCATTTAAGAAATTAAATGAAAGGAATGTTCTTCTGCATTTCAAATGTATATTAACATTTTGGTACACCAACCAAACTTTACAATTCATTTGGGTAATGTGATTATGGTGTGTTCTGCATCCTTATGCAGTGTTAGACAAGGCCCCTTGCTCTGCTTTGCTCATCTAACCCATTTGCTGTGCAACCCGTAATATCACAGGCTCTTGCTTCTGACCATTTCTGCGTAGCCCCATGGGTTTAAACTTTAAACTGAGCTATCTCTCTGCATAGCTGATGTTTTTGGCTTGACTCGTAACTAGGCACTCGCATAGTTAACAGGTTAATGTATGTATTGATGGCATAATTACTTCATTTAATAAAAGTAGGATGCTGCATCGATAATATAAAGGTGAATAACTTAGTATATATGCCAATGATACTGCATTGCTAAGCTTTTTCAGTTAAATGTCTGAATTCACATTGATTTTAATGTTGTTTTTCCATCCCAAAAAAGCTCAGAGTTGTGATATTTTGAAAATGAAATAGGGTTCAATGGAGCAAGTACGGAAATTTAGATTTTATATGTAGATATTTGAGTCACATTATCACCAGCCTTTTGAAATGATGATTCAGACATAAGAAAATAATATTGAAGTTTTTATGCTGGAACAAACATAATATTAAGGAACTTTAGGTGAAGCCTAAAAAAGTTGCTTTGTCATACTTTCTGAACTAACATTTATAGGCAGTGACTTTAAGCTAGTTATATAAAAAGGTACTGGCAGAACCCTAAATTTGCTTTATAACAGATCTTTTACACTTGCATAAGTTACCACCAAGATGCTCCATTAAGCAAATATTTGGTGATAAGTGTCAAGTCAGCTGGAGGTAACTGAATGTGGTCAATGCAGTCTAATGCAATGATTCCCAAAGGGTGTGCTATGGCACACATTAGTGTCCCATGAAAGCAGTAGAAGTGTGCCACAGGCTGCAAAGTTTGGGAACTACTGACCCAATGCAAATAATTCAAAGTTAAAATAATCCACTTAGCCAAGTTATTCATAAGTGTTGTTATGCATCTTCCAAACTGAATACTTTTTGGTAGGAAAATGCTTGTAGCTCTACTTATCAGTAATGTTAATTTTCATATATGCTCACTGCTTGAAGGTTGAGATGAACTTGGTTGTCATTAACTTTCAAGGAAAATAACTAACAGTGGAAAGATACCATATAATTATTGCATATTTTTCAATGTGTAGCGAGTTTGCAAATATTTTTGAAAATTAAAGGCAAGACTTCAACTTTGACATCTGGGATGTTTGATATCTCTGGGTAGCTGGTTGAATAGTTTTGGCCCTCTGACAATAAAGCTATTTTTTGGTTGAGAGTTGAGGATGTCCTTTTTATGGCCTTTAGTTTGGAAACACTACACTTCCTACCTTTCCTATTTTCCCAGTGTTATTTGGGTGGTTATGAGGGTCAGTTTGAGGTTAGGCACTAGTTTTTCTATTTTCCACATGTATATTATGGTGTTACCCCCCTCACCATCTTTGCAGCAAATACAGATTTAATTTACAAAGTCTTTGACAGTAGCTAAGTTCTTTGCAGCCATCGCTCTTAGCTATCACATTTCTGTTTCTTCTAGTGTATTGATTTCTTCTTTTTTATATGGAGACATCAAGACTGAGCACTATTCCAGTTGTAGTATGATCAGTGTTTTTAGTAAGGGAATCATTATTTCTTTGTCCCTTCTTTTAAAGGTTCTCAGTATCTGTCCTGTAATGTTTTGCCTTGTTTATCACTATCTGATTTTCTCACAAATTTCATATTGTTGGTCACTACAACTCTTAAATCTTTGTTTCTTTGGATTTTCTCCCTATTCAGGGCATAATATTCCATTTGGTTTAGCTCCTCAAGAGCTGAAATTGTTCAGTGTTAAATTTCATGTTTTCTTCTTAGCCAGGGGTGTCCGCAGGATTTTTCGCAAGGGGGGGCAAAACTAACTTATTAGTTCTTAGTTTTTATTAGGTAGAAAAAAAAATGCACTGCGACCACTATGAGTAAAAACCGTCATCTCCCTTTATCATAGCCTGCTTTCAGTGCTAAATTTATGTACTTAGTAATACTAAGTAGCCTACATAAATTTAGCACCGAAAGCAGGCTATGATAAGGGGAGATGACAGTTTTTACTCATAGTGGTCGCAGTGCATTTTTTTTTCTACCAGTCAAGTCCATTTTTTATATGTTATATGATACTATGATTAACTATAATCGTGTAAGTTTCAGTGAAATTGACCAAACACAAATTTCCAAGGGAGGGCAACTGCCCCCTCTTGCCCCCCCCTCCGGATGCCCATGTTCTTACCATTTGTATATTCAGTTTGTTTGTCTGTAAGGATTTCATATCTGCATTTCTAATTTTTCTGCTGATTTTTGTATCAGTAAAGGATGTAATGTACTATTGTTGGATACTTCATTGTCTATAACTTTGTTAGCATGATAATGTAGAGCAGTGGGGCTAATACTGTTCCTGTGGTACTAAGCTATGTAGCTACATCAGATTCTGATATTTTTGTTTTTAAGAACTTTGTCATTCTCTGAGGAAGTTATAGATCCATTTTCCCAGTTTGCCCATTATTCCCATATGTTTTATTTTAATTACTCTTATACCATGATCACATTTGTTGAATGCTTTAGCAAAATCTGTGTATATTACATCATAGTTCTCATTGTTTTCAAGTGCATCAATTATGTTATAATGATCTATCATTTGTGATAGGCATGATATTTGTGATTGAGAATCTTCCTGGTTCTCCTTGAAAAAAATACATACATATAAAATGAAGTAGAGAAACTCTTTATGCAAGTGTTTAAATTGAAAATTAAATTCTAATGGCACATTTCAGATTAATCCAACCTCACCAATTGTATGCCTAATGGCTACAAAAGGAGGGCTAACTGGATATTTACACTGAAAGTGATTTGGCTAAAAGCCATTGTACTAAAGAAATTTAACAACCTAATGAAACGTAACTAATTTAACTTAACCTGATTTGGCATTATGCAAGTATACCTTATTTTGGCTTTGTGCATGTACAGTATACACTTTGCAGTGTCAACCTTATGCAAGTGACTTCATGCAGGGCTAAAACTTATGGGTGTACATCTTGGGCAAGTATGGTATATTTTACGACAAACATTCAGGAATTGTATTTGAGAGCTTTTTATCCTTATTCCAGGTCCTTGTTGTGGGTGGAGGTGATGGAGGAGTTTTGAGAGAACTCTCAAAACATCCAAAAGTGAAAGAAATTTACCACTGTGAAATAGATGAAGAAGTAAGAGTTATTGAAATGTTGAGTGTTACCATTTAATTACAGTAGGCAGTGAACTAGATTTACTGCATATCATTTGGTTTTTGGGAACATAAACGCCTTTTATTATTACTGGTGTTTAATTTTGTAACTTGGCTCATGTTATGAATTTCTTTTTACCCCCCATTTTGCATTTATTTATATCAGGAATGATCTTAATTGGTGGGAAATAGCATCACTCCCTATTGTACTTGTTTCATTATAATTAGGCCTAACTGAAAAATTATCTTTTACAAATACTACAAGCTCGCTTCTTCTTTTTTCACTTGCTCAGATGTGAATAAAACTGTGTGTACAGGAACAGTACCATCCTATGTTATAAGTGGTGGAATCCAAAATTTTGTATAAGTTTTTTAATTTTCTGAGGTACCAAAAGTGTTGCCTCATAAAAAAAATTATTTTGTTACCCAACAAATTGAAATTTTTTGGTTTTACATATCCTACTATTATTGGCTTTTCCTCCTGTATATTTTATCCGTGTTTGTTAGCAAAGTTTTGTCTTATCCTTCTGCCAACTTTTGTACAGTCAGCAAAACGCGCTACAGTGCGTCAGTTGCTGGCATGTGCAATGTTGGTGACACTAACATTATCATCTCGTAAATCAGTAGAATTTTTTTCCGGTTCCCATTGCAGAGTCCTGTTAACTGAATGATAGTTTTTAAGTTTTTAGGATTCTTGTGCCTCTCCTCGCTATTTTGTCTCATTTTTTGAGGTTCTTTTCATTTTTCATTTGTCCTTTTACTCCATCATTTTATCGCATTCATTCTAACTTCTTCAGTGCCACAGCTTAATGTTGATTGTATTTTAGTTGTATATATTAACTTTTATACATACAAATCAGGCATGCAAAATGACGCCAGAAGGATTCCCAATCAATCACTATTCCTCATTATTTGTATCGATTGGCATTAGGATGCAATAATAATAATAATAATAATAATAATAATAATACCTGACTTTAGGAGAGCAAATTTCGATTTTAGAGCTTCATTAAATTTAATTAGGATCAGCTGTTAGTGGAAGATAGTGTTAGCGTGTGGAATAATTTAAAGAATCTATTCGTAAATTTGGACATGCACTGTACATTCAGTTAAGAGATAATTTAAATGCGAAGCCAAAATAGAAGAACAGATATAGGAAATTATGCAATCTGTGATAGAAGTGTAGCCTACAAGAGATACTAGTGAGCTCATTCGCAACAACACTTTAATATTTATATAGATTTAGGTAGAAAGGTTAAATGTTTAATTAGAAGGATGAAACGCGAATTGGAAATTAAAGTATCTAGTAAATGTAAAGAAAAACTTGGGAAGTTTTACGATTATGTAAACAATAGAAACCCTTTGAGGGACAATTATTGGGCAACTGGTGAATTCAAGCAGTAACTTAATAAATAACTATTAGGAAAGTTATAATTTTAAAACTTTTTTACATCGTTTACAGTTGAAGATAATTTTTATAGAAAAGTTAAAAATTAATAAATTGTCAGGTCTTGACGTTTTTACTCAAAACATTTATAAAGAATTAAAAAATGTAGGACTAAATTCTTTAGTTCAAATTTTTAATAATTCTTTATATGGGGCTTGTTCTTTTGGATTTTAAATTAGTTAATGTAGCTACATTTTCTGAAAAAGGGGAATAAGCAATAAGCGGGAAATTATAGACCTATTAGTCTAATTTGTATTATTGGAAAGCTTTTGGAATCAGTTATTCGAGATCGTATAGTTGAACAGCTTGAAAGCTATAATCTTACTAAACAAAGATAACACGATTTTCTTATAAATCTTGTTTAACAAATTTATTAGTATTTTTCCATGATGTTATCGGTATTTGATTGTAATATACTGTATTTAGATTTTTAAAAGACCTTTGACAAAGTTCTGTATAAACTATTATTAAAAAAAAACTCAATTGGTTTGATGATAATTGGTTAACTGGTGGAAAACAAAGGGTGGTAATTAACGGGGAAGAGTCAGGGTGGGTTAATGTAACCAGTGGTGCTCCACAAGGGTCAGTTTTAGGACCAGTATTTTTCACAATGTATGTTAACGATCTGGATGTTAATTTATTGAGTAAAATTTGTTGATATGCTAACGATACTGAAGTTGCAGGTAAAGCAATTAGTGTACAAAATAGTTTGCAGAGCGATCTGGATAAAATTGATGGAGTGGTCTAATAAGTGGCAAATGAAATTTAACTTAGATAAATGTAAATTCATGCCAATAGGTTATCAAAACAATAAATTTAATTATACTATGGAAAATAATGTATTAAACGAAGCCTTTGAGGAAAAAGATTTAGATGTCAGTTACTAAGGATTTAAAGTTCTCCAAACATTGTTCTATTTCATATGAAAAACATCCCCACTGCATTATAGGATTGTTACGCCTCAGGGCAGGTATGAAATCAACATAAATGGAAGGTGCTCATTTCTTTTGTAGCCAAGTGTATATTGAAAAATTAATCATAATAAATTATTCTTAATATTTAACAGTAAGATTTATTTCAATAAGTATATGTCAAAGTTTTTGCATTGATTCATCACTTCTAGAATATTTTAAATAAAATTACCTTCCAGCAACATTTTCAATTATTTTTTACCCCCCACCCCCCATATATATATATATATATATATATAATATATATATATATATATATATATATATATATATATATAATAATAATTTTTTTTTTACAGGTAATAAATGCGTGTAAAACTTTTGTTCCTTCAATGGGGTGTGGCTATTCTAACCCAAAACTCAAGTCTTTCACTGGAGACGGAGCTGTTTTCCTCGATACCACAGAAGAGAAGTTTGATGTAATCATTACTGATGCTTCTGATCCAGTCGTCTCTGGGGAAGGCGAAGGCAGCACCAAAGATGGTATATTGATTCTCTGCAATTTTGTGCAAATGGTTTCACTGGTTTTTGAGGAAGTATCTGTATAGAATTCTTTACTGCTGTCAAATAGACCACCTTTCATTTTTGGTTTGTATGCATGTTAAGATGAAGTTGGTAAATAGCGTTTAACCAAGTGTGGGTTTATTCATATTACAGTTTAAGGCAAATTTGCCACATGGCATCTATTATTACTACTTTGAGAAGTCCAGGTTTTTTCCTAATGAAGACAATTTACTTTTCTTTGTCAATTGCATTCAAACTGGTTCATTTATGCAACTCTGTAACATTATTGCTTACTCAGTCGCACCTTTTATCGTATGGAATTAAAATATTTGAGAAAACAATTTCTGACTGGTAAAAGGAAAGTCTGGCATAATTGGCCAATTTTGTTTTATTTTGCACCATCTTTAAATAAAAAATAGGTATCCAACGGTATATATTATTTGTACGCAAAAACGGTTTTAATATTTGTTGTGCTTTATGAAGAAATAGATAATTTTATCGGTATCAAATTTTTTTGGTAAAGTAATCGTATCACCCGTGAGATTGAACGTAATATGCCCAAAATGGCTGAAGGTGTGATTGCAGTGAATTTCATTTTTAGGACCGGCCGTTTCTTTGTTCAGTGAAGACTATTACACTAAGATGAAAAGTAAGCTCAAGCCAGGAGGGATACTCTGCTGTCAGGTATTTATTGAGCGCAGATTTGTTCTCTCTATTTTCGTTCAGTGGAAACGTTATTTATTAACTAAACTTTTCGCATTCTTTTTAAGTTATTTTCTTTATCAGTATGAAATTAATTACTTTTCTTTCGCTTTTCAGCTCTTTCATAATATATATTAAATGTGTTCGTAATTTTAATGTTGGTTAAAGAAAAATCATCCCCGAATCATTTGTGGTAGAATAAAAACAATTATTTCCTCACTCAGGGAGAAAACATGTGGCTTCATTCGGACCTTATCGCTAAGCTTATTGAAAAATGTCGCACTGTATACCCTGTGGTTGAATACGCATACACTTGTACCCCTACTTACCCCGGGGGACAGATAGGATTCATTCTTTGCAGTTTAAATGAGGTAAGGGGTTTCTTTCGTACTTGCATGACACTTTTTTTAAACATGCAGAAACATTTCGAAAGATTTTTAAAAAAAATATTTAATACAATTTAATGTCATTCTAGTTTTTGTATTTTTAGAGATAATGCAACTTAGTTATTTATTGACTTATGCTTACATTTTTATGGAAATCGAAGGAGACTTTTTAAGTAAAATAGCCTAATACAGTTAAACTCCGCACTTTCGTCAATTAATTTTAAAGGGTACCATTAAGGGTGTGGGGGTGGGGTGGGGGGTTCATTCGGCTTATTTTAACGGTTTTCTAGTCTTATGTACTATAATATAATGTATTTAAATTTGTCATATAATTTGCGTCAGTGTAACGGTTTTCTTTTAATTAATGTCCTTTGGTAGTATATGTTCTTTCTTTCGCAGACAACTGACTTCAGAAATCCAGTTACGCTCTGGAATCATGATGACGTAGATAAATATTCTTTAAAGTATTACAGTGCGGAAATTCATCGTGCTTCGTTTGTTCTTCCATCCTTTATGAAGAAATTATTGAAATAACTAAATTTTTTAAAGCCATTTGCGAGTCACCTTTTTTCGAAAGTTCTTATTAAACTTTATGAATACTCGCAAATGTCTTTAAACTTTGTTAATTAAGAGAAGTGGCATTTTATATGAATGGAAACCATGTTGATCTTTTCGTTAATGATAATGGTAAGCTTTATTGGCAGGATATAAACCCCATAAAATAGTACAATATAAATAGACTTAATGGTAATTATTCGTTTGCCATATCATAGAGCAGCGTACAAAAGTCAGGGATCAAATATTTCATTCCACACCCAAAAGTAAGAATCTCAAAAGAACTAATTCTGAAATCAATGTTTCCATTTTAACATTCTCATTTTCATCCACAGTTTTTACGCTTCGGTCCAAGTTAGGTTAAGTTCAGTTAAATTAGGAAATATTAACCATTCTATTCTCATTTCGCGCCTTTACTCCGAATGCTAATACCTTTCAACCCTTCAAATGTTTTGTGCGATGATTCATTTCACGAAGGTAAAGTTTGTCGCCTCTCCTCTTAATAGGCGTGACATTCTTTCTCAAGAAATTCTTTCCTCAGACTTGGTTTTTTCACTCGCGGACCGGGAATGAGAATGTTGCGTGTAAACCGTGACCAAGTTTATTTTTTGTTAGTTTTATAGCATTTACAAATTAGTCTTCATGAAATAGCTTCATATTTTAAAATATTTGGGGAAAAAAATAAAATTTCTGTATTTTCATAAAAGATAATCTGCCAGTGACCAATTTAGAGAAAATTTATGGGTTTTAAGTTGTACTTAAATAAATCATTAATTTTCAAGTATTAGGTTCAGCTGCATTACCACTAAGAGTATGGCTTTGCCGACTTATCAGGGATGCTAATTTAACTTTGTTTTGTAGTCAAAGCACGGGAGAGAAATAGATATTAATTTATTTGTTTTAACTATAATAGCTTTTAAGATTTGATTTAAGTGAAATAGGAAGAACTTTGTTAATGTATGTAAAAGGTTATTGAGTGAATGTAAATAAAATAAGGTTCTTGCCACGTAGAGAGGAGGATAGTTTGCAGTGATTGGAGAAGCGATAAAGGTTGTGAAAGATATTTCGGGTATTTCACTAACGAGGTATAATTTATAATTATTGGTTTTGTTTAACCTCCTTCGCAACATATAAGGTCATATGACGGAGGGGACCTGTAGCTTTACGTGGAATTCGAACCACGGGTCGCTACATAGTCTGGACGCAGCGGACGGTCTTCCAACCAACTACTTTCCGACCCAATGTCGCTTAACTTCGCTGATCAACGGGAAGCGGTGTTACGACATTAGCTACGACGTAGCCCCACTAACAAGAGGTATGAGTACATCGAAAGCTAAAAGCGGAGTGAAGCAAACGAGTAACTCGCGCGTTTGACAAAAGCCGTAGTAGGAAGGAAGTGCCTGGATGTAAATACAGCACAGGTTTCATCAAGTTGTACTGATGCCAACACTGATGTATGGATGAGAGACTCATTTAGTATGATAGTTCACCGTAAAAAGTGAGAGCAGTTGAGACAAATAACTTAAGAAATATGATGAAATATGTGAAGTCAATTGGTCATTAGAGATGAGAGTAGATGTTAGTATGGTGAGGTGGAGAGAATGAATGAAGACAGAATTGTGGAAAAGATGTATTAGTGAGTGCGCAGGTTTGAAAAAACAGGAAGGCGACGTAAAAGATGAAAGAATGCAATTATTAAATGTGTGAATAAACGTGTTTATATAAATGTGGCGCAAGAGTGAATAAGAAACCGAGGAATGTTTGTGGTCTGTGTAAATGGAGACGTTGTTGGTCTCGCCTGACGTACCAATAGAGAGGTATACTCCCAACAACCTTGTCATGAAACGTAACACTGGATCCCTGTGGTTGGGGTGGTACGTTATTCCCGATTAGTGATCCCGGAATTGATTTGAGTGTTTTCAGACTCCCGATTCGAATGTCGTGTCTATCCCATAGAGAATGGAAAAAAGTTACTAGATTATGAATGTATAATACACGGTGGGAGAAAAATCTTTAAGGATTTTATACATACAGATAATTTGTTAATAATAAATAAATTCCAATCATATCACTGCAGTGTATGCGATACTTTTCAAAGCAACTATACGAGGCCAAGAATGACCCTAGGCTAGAACAGGAAGGCCCTACCCCCAGTTAGCGCCATGTCACTAAGGATGGAATAAAGCAATGAAGAAAAAACATCTTGTATCGTGGGCTATTTCTTATAATAATTAATTGTGAAGAAAGTTTGCGTTTATTTCAAGAAAAATATACTGGAAGCTCACACTTTTGGAAACGGAGTCTGGTAGAAGATCGTCCAAGAAGCGCAAGACCAGTAACGTCGACAGGAGACAACAAAGAAAATATGTCCTAGACAGTTTTCAAGTCGATCCAACAATTTGAACGAGAAAAGTCGCGGAGGAATTGGGTATTTGCAAATTTTGAAATCACAAAATCACAGGGTACCACGATTACAAACCCATTTACTCTCGGCTCGTATATGACGATGATTCTGATAGATGGTTGCAGTTTGCTGAAACAATTTCACCAGTGATCCAGATTTCTTTCGAAAGATCAGATTTTCAAATGAATGTGTGTCCTGTTTAACGAGTAAAGGAAACAAATACAACGTTCACTACTGGGCGAAAAAAAAATCAAAATTACGATTGGGTAAACCCGTTAAAATGGCTACACTAACAGTTTGGACGTGCGTTAGTTATTCAGGACTCGTTTCCTTTGACATATCGAGAGATATGATGGATGGAAAACGCTATTGCCAGGTATTGAAAAATAGCTTTGCCACAGTTTACTAATGGCGTTGTCAGAAATTCGCTTTATAAACATGATGGAGTGTCACCACATTACTTTGCAGCTGCCCGTGAGATTCTGGGTACTAACCTTGAAAGATGGCGGCTTGAGCGGCGAGGTCCCATCGAGTGGCTAGCCAGATCACCTAATTTAACCCCATGTGATTTCTGGCTTTGGCTTATTTGCGTGACAAACTCTACACTTCTGGTTTCATCTCCAGATGTGAATGCCCTTGGTCGCAGAATAGATGAAGAACTGAAAAGGATCCCACTCGATATGTTCAGAAGAACGATGAAGAGTTTCACAAGGAGGACCCACAGATGTATCATAACGGATGGAGAACACACTGAAGATTAAATTACAATTTAAAGTATTTGTATGAATAAAATTCTTAGACTTTGTTTCATCATTTGAACACCTTATCTGTATAATGTTAACTAAATAGTTGTATAATGCAAACACGCAAGGGAAAAGAATGATTCCAATGCCTTTCGTGCATTCGGAAGTACATTTCGTCAGAGAATGAAGAGAGAAGGCGAGATGCCCAAAATATATACAGCGAGACGGAAAAACAAAAAGATTAGCACATAATTAACGAGAGTTGGTGAGAGGTAAAAGGAATTTTTAGATTTCGAGTTATGCAATATCATGGATATTGGTACTAAATTATGTTATCCTATTTTATTTTTAGATAACTGCTTTAGGAAAGCCAAGAATAGGTATTATAGTGTAACTAAAGGAATTTGAGCATAAAAATATCCTTAGCCTACCTTACCATGTTAATTTTCAATATATTCCGACTTTACTTAAAGCAATTGGTATCACTGTAGTCTTTAAGTATAATAATACTGTTAAAGCACGCCTAGTAAAGAATAGCCCGGATAATGTGGGTGGTTGTGTGTGCGCGATCGGATGTACACAATATAACTCGGTATATATAGGCCAAACGGGTAAAACGTTAGATAGTAGGGTAAAACAGCATAAATATGCGTGTAGAACGGCAAATATTTCTAATGCATTGTTTAACCATATGTATAGCTATAATCATAGGATCAAGTGAGAATTATAAGGCGCTCGTTAAAAACAGATATATAATTGAAAGGAATATTCTAGACTGCATCTACCCATTTTAAAATTTCAATAACAGTGCGGGTATGTATAAAATTGACAATATTCTGTTAAAATTCCTTTTGCCTCATTAACTCTTGTTAATTGTTCTAATCTTTTTGTTTTTCCGTCCCGCTGTATATATTTTGGGCATCTCGCCTTCTCCCTTCATTCCCTGACGAGGTGTACTTCCGAATACACAAAAGGCCTTGGAGTCATTGTTCTTTTTTCTTGTGGATTTGCATCATTCATTCATTTCACGTGCTTAATTGTGAAATTATCCCAAATAGTTGTATTTATAAAATCCTTAGACTTTTCTCCCACCCTGTACTTTGAATTCATGATAGCAATTTATCAAATGTCTTCGTCTAAAATTAGCAAAATTCAAATTCAGTTATTTACATTACATTTTACTTGGAAAACATGAAGCCACTTGGGCCTATCCAGTGATGTAGTAGAGACCACTATGACCGACACCTAAGCACCCGAGACGGTCTCGAGTCCTACATCACTTGGCCTATCAAGGTTATCCAAATTGAGCTATATTTTATAATAAAATTTTGCAAAATGTCTGTCGAGTCAGCTAATTCACATAAAACTACTTAGAGACGACTTCACACTATTTGTGGACAGTGATGACCTAAAAGTTTAATTTAATTTCCTAATTATTATGTAGAAGAACCCAGCGTCCGTAGTTCAGTGGATAACGCCGTTGATAACGCTGTGCCGGTTTCTGGCCCATTAATATTATTATTATTATTATTATTATTATTATTGTAGAAGTGAATGAACAGAAACTGGTACATAGAAATAGTTCCATTTGCTTCCTTGCATATTGATTTTATCTTTTCTGGGAGGATAATTACTTTTTAGAACAAATTAGTTTTTAATAACATAACCTAGGTAATTTTAGCCTCTTGATAATATTATTTTTCATTTGAGTCACCGAATCATCTTTTTAGGAACATGCACAATAATGATTTATTTCACTGCCTTCATTATAAAATGAGTTGGTTTGTTATGTAAATTAGGAAGTATATATGAAGATGAAATTAACCCCTTTTTATTTATAATTTGTATTTAATCAATCAATTCAGTTTCATTAAGAGTTGTGGGAGTTGTTCATTAATGCTTCCTTAAGAGTTGTGGGAGTTGTTCATTAATGCTTCCTTTCAGGTAAGTTATATTCCCAATGTGCCCCATTTGCTAAAGTGAATTTGTACTCCACTGTCACAGAGTACGAAAGAAAATGTGTAGGGAATATTTTAACTATCCAAAAACAGACTTCTCTACATTTTGCTCAATTTCTTGATATACTATATTATATTACTTACTAAATTAAAAGTACATTAATATATTGATTTAGCATTGTTAAAATTTATTGCGCTAATGATGCACATATTTTTTTAAATTATAATAAATACAGACCACGCGAACCAATACTCTTTCACTTATAACCTAACGTGCTACCAGCATTTGAGCCTAATTCTAAATAGAACCTGACCATTAACTGCTATTAGTTATGTGGATTCGCTTGAAAAGTTGCAAGTGAATAGTTACCTTTGAACTAAGGGGTGGTGAGATAGTTACTGAAGGAACTTAAATAGAAACCTCTTGTAGCATGTCTGAAGGGAAGATGCCATTAGTTTTATCAGTTTCACTAGCGTATGATTTACTTAGATCATAAACTATTTAGTAGTGAAGGAAATTCGTCTTTAATTTTATTTTATTAGTAATGAATGGGAGTTATATTGTCCATGACAATGCCTGGAATTGCTTTAGAAAAGAAAATTACTATTAAAATGGACAAGTTTTTGAAAATATTGCCGACCCTTCAATGAGCGTAAAGCTCCAAATAGTAAAAGTACTCGTTGCATTATCATGAATTTTGAAAGAGGTGGTACTTTTACCGCTCAAAGACCCTCTTAAGCAAACAGTAAGACTGCGTAGCGCGTATATAGTGAAGAAAACCTTAACCTGTGCGAAACAAGATCCTTGCGGAGACGCGACACTAATAAGTATTCGTAGAATTGTACTTGTTAATAGAAGTCTGAATTTGGCACACGCACGCGCGCACACACTATTTCAGACTCAACAGGTACAAACATTATACAAGAGGTCCATAGAAGATTAAGAGATAGTTGTCTGGAGCACTGACTGTTTATAATGAACATACAATTGCCTACGCCAAAGCTTCCAGATTTGGGATTTATAAAATATATCGGAGACCAGTCCACTAACCATGGCTTCTCTTATCTTATTGACCGACTCACCAAACCTAGTGATAAATCTAAATGCAAAATTGCGAATGACACTGGCACAGTTAGGCACCTTATTGACTACAAACAGCATACTGACACGAGAAGGAGCACCATTTACAAATCTTTGAGTCCTTAATAACTCCTAAAAATATTATATGCAACATATAATTTCCTCAAATTATACATCTTGTAATTCCACCACAAATGAGCTGTATACATTGGAGTACAAAAAGTTTTGAACAAAATCAACTGAACATCTAATGAACACGCATAAAATTTTCTAACCAAAGTATTTCCCTGAGCATATAATTGTCTACATTGACTTAGAATATCAGTCGTCTGAAAGATTATCCATTAGTATGTGGCCAAGATACTTAGTCTGGGTTACTTCTGACAGCACCATACCATTCGATTGAAATTCGGAAAATTTTATATACTTGTAGGCCTTGGTCCTCATAATCATAACACGAATTTTATCAGGATTATATTTTGTCGTTATCCTTCCCATACCTTTCACACACCTTCAAAAGTGTGCTGAGCCCTTTTACAGACCGTGACCATACCAATCCCCCTACCATAAAGGCATTTTAGAATGTTATGTAACCAAATGAAGGAAAATTCCGAGTGGAAATAAAAAAACCGTTTGTGTGTGTAGATTATATAATTTAGTTAGTCCTCTCAGTACTGTATTCAAGCCTAGTCCCCTCCCCATAGGCATGATATAGATATGCTTGAAAGTGCAACGTAGGGCAACGAAGCTTATCCTTAGTTGAAGAAGAATGCGATACAGTGAAATATTTAAATTAAATTTCATTTGGAAAACATGACGCCACTTGGGCCTATCGAGGTTATCCAAGTCATGAGCTATATTTCCTTACATTTTACAAAATGTCAATAACCTGCAAAAAACTTTTTTTATACGTGAAGGTCAAAATATGATGATAAAAACCCACTCTAATAGACAGAGTTTATTTCCACAACAGTTTCGATGCCCACTGGCATCCTCTTCGGGTGGATACAGAAAAATGAATTCCATTCGTTTTTCTGTATCCACCCAAAGAGGATGCCAGTGGGCATCGAAACTGTTGTGGAAATAAACTCTGTCTATTCGAGTGGGTTTTTATTATCATATGTCAATAACAAACTATTTACAGAGCTACTTAAGCTAAGAATATACACTATTTACAATCTACGAACTCACTCTTTCATTCATGAAAGCATCCAAAATTTTCTTAAAGCTAAGGAGCTACTGTACTATTTACCATATCATATGGCAAGTCATTCCAAAAATCTACACTGTGACAAAAAGTATTTTCGTAGATCCAGTCTACAAGTCTGTTTTCCAATTTTCTTATACCCTCAAATTTTTCTATCCGACTCTAATAAGAAAAAGTTATTTACATCTAAATTGTCCAAACCTGAAAACATTTTGAAGATTTGTATCATATTTTCCCTCAAACAACATCCCTTAAAATCAAATGTACCAAGTTCCTTTAATCTTTCCTTGTACTGTATTTTAATCTTCTTAAGCTCAAGAAAAGCTTGGTTGACCCACGTTGCACACCTTCAAGCATATCAATAATAAACCAACTACAGTAGTTCCCTTAACTTCCCTACTTACGCGCAAATTTTTGAACCTTTGTTTGGGCGGCTGAATTAATCTTGGAGTTAGTGAGCCAAAATTTGATAAAATAATAGTTTTGTCAACAATTTAAAGGCATGTTTTGGTAATGGTGAGGTCAGGATGAGGCCTATTCTACCCTGAGGGAGAAAATAGCCTTAATAGAGTAAATAAGATTTGTATTTGCTGTCTTTCAAGTCTTCCGTTCTGATTTAATTTTAGGGGCCCTCATTCTACATTTGTGATTTTGAGATTTTCTGACCCAACAACACAAACTAAAAAAAAAAAAAAAAATCCCAAATTAGTAACTAGCCTGTCTACTATATTTCAGTTTTCAGAGTTTGGTGGACTCCTTAATGATTACCCATGGGCTAGACTACCTGGCCAGGCTTTAGCCACATTGGCCGTACAGCTAAAGAATCAGTGGGCTAAAAGTAATTTTTAGGCAAAATTCTAGAATCTAGATGCATTTCATAGACGGTTTATAATGGTTTAGTAATAGGTTAGACTAGCAAAAGGCTACGCGCCGATTTTGCTAGATCTGGTGCTTCGGCTGAATTGTGGGCCTACAGCGTATTTTATTTTGAACATCAGTAGCCCTTTATCTGGATATCATTCCTATTCCTCTCACCTTGGGCCTCAGTAATTGGGGTGCCTGCGGCCTTCCAGTTACTGGCAAACCAATTATTCATTCAATAAAACTACAGAAAAGAACGCAGCCATGAAAATCTAAAGCTTCACAAATCTTAATACAATGAGCTCGGATTTGAAGCCTAAGATTTTCATGACTGCGTTCATTTCTATAGTTTTATTGACCAAATAACTGAACTGACAGTAATTGGGGGCCCTGCAGCCCGCCAAATCATAGTTTTCATTGTTTCGAGTGCATCAATAATTAATACTATAAATACCCAGGAATGTCAGTCTGTCTGTGACTCTCGAAAAGAGAAGAAGATTCTTGATATATACTGTATATGGGCGATATTTGTATTTTAATGCATTAGAAAAAGGCATAATGAATTCTACTTTTAATTATAATTTTAAAAAGTGTAAAAAATATTTGCTTTTGCGTTCAGCTTTGAGCTGAAATTTATTCTGTGGCTAAGTTCAACAATTGGTAATTATGTGTTTTATCACACTCAGTCATTTTACACACCAAAATACATTTTTCTAGTAGTATTTGATGTGATTTGTTCAAATATGACCTCCATTTCCGTCGGAAATGAGATCCAACAAAGTTATAGTACTTTGAAGTTTGGCTCATTTTCAAGGGAAATGGAAGTCAAAATCTAAGCAAAACACATCAAATGTTACTAGAAAAATGTATTTTGGTATTAATTAACCTAACCTAACCTAACCTAACTGTGGCTAAACGAGCCTAACCCTGGCTAAACGAGCCTAGAGTATTACCTTATTATGGATTAGGTGGTGGATACAGACGAGAGCTCGTTTAGCCAGGGTTAGGCTCGTTTAGCCAGGGTTAGGCTCGTTTAGGTTAGGTTAATTAATACCAAAATACATTTTCCTAGTAATATTTGATGTTTTGCTTAGATTTTGACTTCCATTTCCCTTGAAAATGAGCCAAACTTCAAAGTACTATAACTTTGTTGGATCTCATTTCCGACGGAAATGGAGGTCATATTTGAACAAATCACATCAAATACTACTAGAAAAATGTATTTTGGTGTGTAAAATGACTGAGTAGGATAAAATACATAATTACCCAACAATTTACCAAATGAGTTCTTTTTATGCACTTTCATACTGATGCTGCAACCATTACAGACTAAACCCCTCCCCATCACCCCCACCCCTCCCCATCACCCCCACCCCTCCAATTACCCTCACCCCTCTCCCATTACCCCACCCCTCTCCAATTACCCCTACCCCCCAATTACCCCACCCCTCCCCCATTACCCCACCCCTCCCCCATTACCCCACCCCTCCCCCATTACTAAGGTTAACTGAATGCCCCCAAAATTTAATCTGTGGCTAAGTTTAAAAATTTACCAAATGAGTTCTTTTTATGCACTTTCATACTGGTGCTGCAACCATTACAGACTAAATATTTTTACGGCTCCCCAATTAATGAGGCCAAAGGCCCCAGCACCACAGGCATAGCTAAATGGGCCCATAGGGCCCACTTTAGCCAGTATTGTTATAGTGTTCCATTAGTTGTGATAAGCATGATCTTCCTGACTGGAATTAATGTTGGTTATCATGTTTTATTCTGAGTTTCCCCATTAACCCCACCCCCTACCCCTCTTCTCCATTTATCCCACCAGTTTTTTTTCTGAGTTTCCCCATTACCCCACCCCTCCCCCATTATCCCCACCCTTCCCCCATTATCCCCACCCTTCCCCCATTACCCCCAAGGGGGGAAGGGGGCTGGCACCTTGCAAAGGATTTACTTTAATTTTTTTTGGTTATATATATATCGCATCTATTTTTCTGGGTTATTATGTGTTTTATCACACTCAGTCATTTTACACACCAAAATACATTTTTCTAGTAGTATTTGATGTGATTTGTTCAAATATGACCTCCATTTCCGTCGGAAATGAGATCCAACAAAGTTATAGTACTTTGAAGTTTGGCTCATTTTCAAGGGAAATGGAAGTCAAAATCTAAGCAAAACACATCAAATATTACTAGAAAAATGTATTTTGGTATTAATTAACCTAACCTAACCTAACCGTGGCTAAACGAGCCTAGAGTATTACCTTATTATGGATTAGGTGGTGGATACAGACGAGAGCTCGTTTAGCCATGGTTAGGTTAGGTTAATTAATACCAAAATACATTTTTCTAGTAATATTTGATGTGTTTTGCTTAGATTTTGACTTCCATTTCCCTTGAAAATGAGCCAAACTTCAAAGTACTATAACTTTGTTGGATCTCATTTCCGACGGAAATGGAGGTCATATTTGAACAAATCACATCAAATACTACTAGAAAAATGTATTTTGGTGTGTAAAATGACTGAGTGTGATAAAATACATAATAACCTTTTTCTGAGTTTCCCCATTAACCCCACCCCCTCCCCCATTTTGTGCCAAAATTATGATTAAAAATGAAGAAATGGGAAGAACTGTACCCCTAAAAGGGGGGGGCAGGATTTATGTTAGGGAATTTTTTTTTAGCATGGGCACTGCACAATAAAAAGACGCATCGAATGGTGAAAACTGCATTGTTCTACACCAATTGTAGTGACCTGTAGGTGTGCGCAAAAAAACTGTTACATATATATATATATATATATATATATATATATAAGGCTTCATTTCTGAAATAGTATATTAGATTAGGCTATGCCCTAGGTTGGATTATATTACTAATCATGGACTCTCCAAATTGTGTGTGGATTCTGGAGTTTTACAAAGTTTTATATGAAGTGAGTAAAGTTCCACACAAGACTTTTGTGCAAATTAAAATAAGGGATCTTTGGGTAGATATTGAGTTAAGACACTATGTCAGAGCATGGAAATTACATATATCGAACTGTGGAATAAATTTTACAAAAAAAGAGGGTAATTATGTATAAAATCTTGTTTTAAATTGATAATTAATTAGTTTTGTAAAAATTGGTTGTTGCCAATGTACAGGCAGTTTTTACATAGTGGAGCCACCTCGATGGGCTGAAGTGGCCCCTAATGTGCCCACTATAAAAATTTCGGTACTTTTGCATTATCCTCCCAACACTAATTTTGGAAATTATTTATATTAAGGTCTCTACCAAGTTGACAATACTGGCTATTATCAAATGTTTCAGCATAACTTTAGGAGTCTAATGGTATATGTTGTTATTTGCGCAATTGCATATTTATAATGTTATAGGCTTTTAAAGAAATTATTTTCTTAACTCTATTTTGGTCATAATTTTTTGAATGACGTCATCATAAGTGTATCTACTTGGGTGGAAAAATCACATTTGGCTACAAAAAATGAGGTATGCGGCTAGTGTTTTCCATTTTCTTCATTAGTTGGTTTTCCAATAGGGCGTGTGAAGGATGTGAAATGTATTTTGAAGATGTAATTATAGATATTAACAATATTGATAATTCTGCTGTAGAGATTTTTGTCAAACATGGTGTGTTACAGTCGTCTTTTAAATGTAGCGTGTGTGGATCTGAGTGTTCCTACGATGAATCCTTTGATATTAGGGTTAGGTAAGTTAGGTTAGGTTAGGTTCTCTAGCAATTTGGACACGAATGCATTTTTCTAGTAGTATTTGATGTGCAATGTTAAAATCTGGCCTTCATTTTATGGGGAAATGAACCAAAATATGTTAAAACTTTGAAGTCTCATAACTTTTGATTGGTTCATTTCCGCATAAAAATGAAGGCCAGATTTGAACAAAGCACATCATACACTACTAGGAAAATGGATTTTGGTGTCAAAATTGGGTGGAAACCCTAATGTAAATATTTGCCCTAATTTTTTTCTACGTACAGGGTGGGCCGTAAGTTTCCATACATAGGAAAAATAAATATTTTTTTATGGACAATCATTTTTATTTATATAATATGCTCTACATGGTTGCCATTGTTTTGAAAACACATTTCAATACGTGTTCCCCACTGTTGATGAACACACATTAGCACAGTTGACGTTATGCTTGTAATGGCGTTGGTGATACGTTCCTTTAGATGATTTATGTCTCGTATCTTTTCCTGATACACCATGGCCTTCAAGTGCCCCCAAAGATAGAAATCAAGGGGGGGTGAGATCTGGGGATCTGGGAGGCCACTCCACAGGACCACACCGACCAATCCAAGCATCCGGAAACTGCTGATCCAAATACCGACGCACGTGAAGACCATAATTTAAATTTTCCTATGTATGGAAACTTACGGCCCACCCTGTATAATGGCTAATGCCTGCGGCGGGCTGTTTTTAACCTAACCTAACCTAACCTAACCTAACCTAACCTAATCCCAACACTAATTTTTTTATAATGGAAGGAAAATAAAGTACCATAACCAAAACCAAACCAACATTATATAAAAAAATTAGTGTTGGGAGGATAATGCAAAAGAACCAAAATTTCTTATGTTCTTATGTAGGTAGAGGAGTGACTATAAGTGTAGAGCTACAAAAAATCTACAAACTATATATGCATGGGCCGATACAAACAATATGGCCTTCAATGAAGACAAATTTGAACTAATTAAGTATGGACCAAATAAATCCCTTGAAGAATAATCCAACTACACTCGACTAACAGGAAAAGATATTGTACAAACTGATCATGTAAGTGGTCTTGGGGGTTATATTATCTGAAGATGCAACATTCAACAGGCACATTGAAAGTAAGTAACCTCATCATGCAAACAACTAATAGGATATATACTGAGGACATTCAGAACTAGGGACAGTATGACCATGCTTACCCTATGGAAATCACTTTTTTTATCCATGTATCAACTATTACTCTCAATTATGGTTTCCCCACAAATGGAATGAATTGCAAAAAATTGAGGGCCTACAAAGAACCTTTACCAGCAAAGATTCAGTAGAACACATCCACCTAAACTAGTGATGAAAATAGGTTTTCCTGGTGTATTTCATGCTGTTTCAATTGAATCTGACCTTCATTTTTGGCACAAATGCACCATTATGGAGATTCCCCCCCACCCTTTACCAGCTTTGAAGAAGGAAATTGTGGGCTAAAAAGGCCAGAATGAATTGAAACAGCATGAAATACATAAGAAAAACCTATTTTTGTCAGTAATATTCATGGCAAAAGTAACCTAACCTAATGAAAGTAACACAACTTAACCTAACCAATTGTAAGGGCATACAGTTGTAAATATTTACTATTACACCCGTCTTTGGTAGAAAGTTTTAAAAGCTGGTTTTCAATGTGCTGAATTAAAAAATGGGTAATTGTATGCAACATCCCCCTCATCTCAATTTTATGAAATTGACTTCACAATTGATGTACTGTAAAACCTTTACTTATAGCATGTCATTACTTTATTTATTTTCGGAAACCAACCTAACCTAACCTAACCTAAAAAAATGTATTTTTGACTAAAAAAGTGCATAACTTAACATGTTATTACATTATCATTTGTATAATTTAGGTCTTGGGGGTACAGGGGTGGAGCCCCCGTAAAGATCACGCATCACATAGTGAACCCTATACTGATCAATTTGTGATGCGTGATCTTTATGGGGGCTCTGCCCCCATACCCCCAAGACCTAAATTATACAAATGATAATGTAATAACATGTTAAGTTATGCACTTTTTTAGTCTTCATCTAGGGCACATGATGAATCAAGTTCTCAAAGTTGAAACCACACGAACAGCATGTCATAATTCTATCATAAACACGACCAAACTGAGGTATTACCCAAACTGAATCCAATTAGAAGAAAAAAAAAATAGCCAGAACAGAAACCAACCAACTAATTAAGTCAGAGTAGTGAAAAAATAGCCCAATCAGAAAAATGTCATGTCAAATGGATATCATTAATTAAATAATATCTCTAACTATGACCAAAAATTTTTTTTACTTAAAGGAAAGGTTTTATTTATTATTTTCTACGCATCACAGTAATTTTCATTGGAAACTGAGGTGAGGGGGATATTGTATACAATTACCAAAAAATGATACTCATTTCCATCGCAAATAATTCGTTAGAGTTATTGAAGCTTAAAGCTTTTAAAACTTTTTACCCTTTTTTACCTGGGGGACCCGAGTGGGAACTGGGAGTTTTTGGGTGGGGAGAATCACAAAAATGAGTGATTTCCGAAGATTTTGAAAGTCAGATTAATACAAAACACATCAAAAACCATAGGAAAAACAAATTTCACTTTCAAAATTGGCTGAATCTAAAACAACCTAAGCAAACCTAATCTAAAGCAACCTAACCTAACCTTTCCTAACTGCCACACTTTCTGTTCTTCACGAAGAGTACAATCCAAGTCACAATGAGGATACTTCACTTGAGGAAGAACACTGTGTGCCCGAAGAAAAGCTGTAGCTTTTTCTGAATTTCCATAAAATTTGGCGATACAGTGAAAATAATCAAAGGAGCATAGACCACAGGAAGCCATGTCCACTAACTGATTCAAATTAAAATCGGTGGAAGCGCCATTTTTTTTACCTTTTTCTCATTAGAGAGTTTAAGCTTCAATAACTTTAACAAATCATTTGCGACAGGAATGAGTATCATTTTTTAATTCAGCACATTGAAAAACATTGAAAACCAGCTTTTAAAACTTTCTAACAGAGACCGGTGTAATAGTAAAGAATACCATACAGTTTACCTAACATGACCTAGGCCAGGTTGGAAATATTATCAGTGCACTTATATTAAGTTCATTACCACACTAAGGACACGTAAGAGAGGTCTTGAGCATGCTGTGAGCTCGAAATATAGCGACAGCAGCGCTGGTATTATTTTTTTTAGCTCTATCTCGCTGTGTAAACATCAATATCGAGTTGGGTGGATGTGTTCTACTGAATCTTAACCCCCCTTTACCTTGTACAGGCAGTCTCCGGGGTTCGAATGTCCAACTTAGGATGTTCCGTACATATGAACAGACTGCTGTAAAGTCTATTATTTTAAAAATCTGAGTTATCTACAATGGTTCGTAGTAATGAATCGGCGCACTACTTTCGCCACTGCTATTTTAAGTCGGATTTTGTACTCATGAAGACGTTTGTGTGAATTCATATTCAATTTCTGATAACATGCAAACCTCTATCATGGCTCCTAAATGAAAATCTGATGCAAGTACTGGTGATGCACTTTAATTACTGTTACAAATTATCTTTTTTTGTTTTCTGTCTTAATAGCTTTTATAAATTGGGGAGTGTGTTCAAAGTGTTTAAATATACAGACTTGCAACAAAGAATATGGGGTTGATTGTGGTGGGTGTGCGTGCTCTAAAAGCCTATAAGAAATACGAATGAAGAATATGGGGATGTTTGTGGTGGATATGTGTGCTCTAAAAGCCTATAAGAAATACGAATGAAGAATATGGGGATGTTTGTGGTGGGTATGTGTGCACTAAATGCCTAAGATATACACATCTACTGAGAAGTCTATCATTTTTATAATGAAATTTGAAATAGAATTAAAAGAAACAACAAAAAAAACATTTATGAAATTATTTTCTATCACTACCGACAACTCATTCAAACCGAATTCCCACCCTACAGCCACGGTGGACATCCCACTTTTAAGCCTTTTAAGACATTAAGTACAAACTGTTCGTATTGGTTCCAACTTACGTACAAATTCGACTTAAAGACATCGTGAGAACGGAACTCGTTCGTAAGCCAGGGACTGCCTGTATATTAAACAACCTGATGAGCAACAAGTGAGTAAAAAATTAAATTACTAGGATAGGCTCAGAGACCTTGATCTTTATTCCATAGAGAGGAGGTTTGAGAGAAGCATCCTAATCTACACCTGGAAAATTCTAGAAGGGCTTTTAGTTGCCCCCAATACTGAACCAATTGTGTCCACCTCAACAAGAACTGGCAGAATGTGTCAAAAAAAATCACCTCCCACCAAACAGCCTGAGAAGGATTCAAACCCTTCAATATAAAAGCATCTCTAGGCAGGGTTCTTGCCTGTTTAACTCCTTGCCTCAGTACCTTAGAGATCTATGTAAGTGTGGTCCCAGTAGATACTTTTAAAAAATTTTTGGACATGTTTTTAGCCAATATACCTGACCAACCCACAGTGCCAGGGTATTCCTCTGCCAGACCAGCCCTCACAAATTCAATAGTGGACCAAATTGTATGGCAGGAGCAAGAGAAAAGAAGGGTGGTGACTACATCATGGCCCTGCCTCAGGAGGCACTGAGTGGACTTTGTGGGAGCAGCGCACCCTTGAGGCAGAAGCACTTCAAGGTAAATTCAAGGTTAAAGCCAGATTCCAGAATCTGTTCAAATCTGCTGCTTTTTACAGCATTGCACAAGGCTTTTCCCATAACATTCTCACTCTGGTCACACTTACCTTGAATTTACCTTGAAGTGTTTCTGCTTTAAGGGTGCACTGCTTCATATATATATATATATATAGTCCCCCACAAGGGGGTTCTAAGCTCGTGCTTTTGAGTGCTCTTTGTGCTCGTTTGTATGTGCTTGTTCCTGGAGGTTTCACGTGCGCCCTCCCGGCCCTAGCACCCAAGGATGATGGGGCTCGACCCTGCAGTCTTTCTCATCCTTGGTCTTTTTCCACTTTGACTGTCCCCTCCACCCTTTCTTTTTCCTCTGTCTTTCCTCTCACTTTTTCTTTGTTTTTCCGCTGAGATATGCCCTTTTAAATAGAGGCGAATCGGTTCTTCCCGAACTTAAAAAAAAAAAAAAAAAAAAAAAATATATATATATATAGTCATGCGGTTTGCTTCTACAAAGCTTCAATTTAATATTTAGGAGAAATCCAATGACAAGGAGGAATGTAAATGCCATGAAAAGTCTTCTTTAATGCGCAATGTTAACGTTTCGAGCAATACGCTCATAATCAGGCTAGATAATAACAATATGAAATTAGAATCAATAAATAAATGTGAACAAGACAAAATAATTTCCATAAAACCTATTCAGTAAAAGCAAATTTTAAAAAGACTAAAAGAAGAGGGTTAAATTCAAAGTTATAAAAATTTACATATAAAATTAACCAGAAATTTAAAAAGCTATTTTTAAATTACATATAGTAAATTTGAAATTAGTACACTGGAATAATTAACACTACGAACCTTTCAATGCTGGTTCCGAGGCACGAGTAATTTAAAACAAAACAGGAAACAAGCTATGGGTTGGGCGGTTGGAGTTATAAGTTAGGGGAGGGGGGAGGGGGGTTTATAAAAAATTTAGAGGGACAGCTGAGGAATCCACGTTTAGAGAAGGGGTCAATGTTTTAATAAAGAGATTCCAAAATTCTAAGTGAGTTAGGACAAGAATTACAACCGAGAATTTTAAAATTATCTAAAGTGACATCAGTTTTACATTTTATACTGTGTTCCCGAATACTGGAGGCTTCTTTTTTATTTAAAATTTTACCTGTTTGGCAACTTATTCCCATATGCGAATAAAATCTAGTCCTGAGGGAGCGCACGGTGCTGCCAATGTAAGTACCAAGGAGACACCTTGGGCAGGTAAATAAATATACAACACCGCTACGCAACGAATCAGGAGTTCGATCCTTCGCTGAGAAAAAGCTACCTAAAGACATTTTGTTAATAAATATAATGCGAAAATCAGTATGATAAAAAAATTTTCTTAACAACTTTGTAAATTTAAGTTTAAATTCTTTATTCATGGGACCCATTTCAGGTACCAGGAAATATTTTATATCTTTAGGCACTGAAATACAGGAAAGTTGAGGGCTATAAACATTATTTAAGAAAGATCTTATTAGTTTATCTACATATTGAACAGGAAAACTATTATTGGTAAAATATGATCTTAAATTATTAAATTCATCGTTTAGTAAGGTAAAACTAGAGGTCAAATTATATCCTCTGAACAAGAGTTTTAATACACGACATCTTATAGTTAAAATCAGTAAAACTAAAGAAATTCATGCCCAAACCAGTAAAAGTGGGTTTCCTGTAAACTGATGTAGTAATAGAATCACCTTTTTTCGAAATTAAAAGATCTAAAAAGGGAAGGGAGCCATTTTTCTCAGTTTCCATTGTATAAGTTATATTGGGGTGCAGAGAATTTAAGAAGTTAAAAAATTGTTGCGCTTGTACAGCATTATCAAAAACAGCTATCGAGTCATCCACGAAACGTCGATAGAAAATTGGTTTACAATGGGTGGGAGATTGTCTAAAAATTACACTTTCTAAATGAGTCATAAAAAAATCAGCTGATAGAGGTCCGACAGGTGATCCCATCCCAACACCATCAATTTGTTGGTAAACCTTATTATTGAAAGTAAAATAACATTGCTTAAAAACCAATTCTAAAAGTTCCTTAAAATAAGACCATGAAAACTATCATCAGAGCTAAAAACCCTATCTAAAATAATGGCAATAGTTTCTGATACAGGTACATTCGTAGCGGTGTTGTATATTTATTTACCTGCCCAAGGTGTCTCCTTGGTACTTACATTGGCAGCACCGTGCGCTCCCTCAGGACTAGATTTTATTCGCATATGGGAATAAGTTGCCGAACAGGTAAAATTTTAAATAAAAAAGAAGCCTCCAGTATTCGGGAACACAGTATAAAATGCAAAACTGATGTCACTTTAGATAATTTTAAAATTCTCGGTTGTAATTCTTGTCCTAACTCACTTGGAATTTTGGAATCTCTTTATATTAAAACATTGACCCCTTCTCTAAACGTGGATTCCTCAGCTGTCCCTCTAAATTTTTTATAAACCCCCCTCCCCAACTCCCCTCCCCTAACTTATAACTCCAACCGCCCAACCCATAGCTTGTTTCCTGTTTTGTTTTGTTTTAAATTACTCGTGCCTCGGAACCAGCATTGAAAGGTTCGTAGTGTTAATTATTCCAGTGTACTAATTTCAAATTTACTATATGTAATTTAAAAATAGCTTTTTAAATTTCTGGTTAATTTTATATGTAAATTTTTATAACTTTGAATTTAACCCTCTTCTTTTAGTCTTTTTAAAATTTGCTTTTACTGAATAGGTTTTATGGAAATTATTTTGTCTTGTTCACATTTATTTATTGATTCTAATTTCATATTGTTATTATCTAGCCTGATGATGAGTGTATTGCTCGAAACGTTGCGCATTAAAGAAGACTTTTCATGGCATTTACATTCCTCCTTGTCATTGGATTTCTCCTAAATATTATATATATATATAAACTTTGGCTTTGCTTCTACCCAAATTGTTCATTTTGATGAAGGTCAAGCTTGTTGCTTCACCTTTGACCTATAGCTCAATGTTGAACTTTAATTTTCTTTGGATGGAAAGTGTAAATAATTTTAATGCTTGGCTGGATATTTGGACTTGACATGATGTAAATTATATCCACCTTTCTTATCCAGCAAATATCTTTGTGAAAAATAATTATTTGGACTTCCTGAAGTGGTCAAGAAGCTAATTTCATAATCACCAAACTCCTCTGAAGTGGCTATCTAAAATTATTCCAAGCCAAACTTTATCATCATGCTTGCAGGCAACATATTGGCCAGTATAATACTGTCTTCATTGTCATTGTTGACGGGTAGATTGCTCACACCCTGTTCAGTTCTAATTCTGAATAAGAATTCTCTTGAATAGTATCTGAAGTCTAAGCCTGTAGCTATTTGATTCTTTGACCTTGGTACAATTCTGTGGTATCCTCTTGTACCCTTCACTGCTAAAGTTTCATTAAACCTACTAGACAGATGTAGTTTATTAGCTGCAACTTGCTCTTTTGAGACAGGAAAATTTGATTATACCAAAGTGCTTGATGCAGAAATCATAAAATGTTCTTGGTGTCAAAATGTGATCAGCATTCAGTTTGTTGCAAACTAGCCTTTGCCTACATCCCTTTTGACAGTTCCTCTAATGACCATTACAAGCATTTTAGTCTTGATTGGTAACAAAAAAATTCCACTCTGCCTTCAAACCAAAATCCTGTTCATAACAACACAGATTGCTGAAATTAAATCCATTCTTGTATTTGCCACTGCAGCCATTAGAAAAATAATGCACTTTTTGTACATAGAATGTACATTAGGGAATTGTTCTTTTACATCCTTCATCAAATGCTGCTGGAAAGTGTAAACTGCTGAAGTTGTATGTTCAAGCGTCATTAATGAAGCAGTAACTTGTGATTTAATTCTCCATCCATGTTTTTATGATAGACTTCAAATGTGTGGATTGTCACATGATTGTTCAGTGGAAACTCTTGAGGTGCATCTTGGGCAATAAATGAATTGTTTTCAGCAAAATCTCCTAGTACAAGAACTTCTTCATGATTGTTTCAATGTTTTCATATACTGACTGATTTTTTGCAATGTAGTGATGATGAGTGGAGGAAAGATCATATCTGAAAGAATTTCATTGAATTAATTTGTAGGAGTTATATTTTTCTGCAGTGTAGACCTATCAGGATTATTCCATTGAACATATTCTACTGAAACACTGTCTGTGTCTGTCAAGGTAGACATAGTATTCAAGAAATTTACTGCACTATTTTATCAGGACATTCTTGACACTCGTGTAACATACACTTAAAATTATTGGATTCACAAGCACTTTTGTCATTAAGGGTGTGGTAAGTCAAGTTTTTCTCACGAATTGAGGATGCCATTATTTCAGGATTTTGGTGGTAAGTACAAACACAAACTGAGTGTGTGCCTTTCCCTCCAGCAATCACATCATTTAAGGTTCAAATTTGCAAATGATGAAAAACCTACACTATCATCAGTTTGTTTATATTTTATATACAGTTCTTTCATATTGCCTGGTAAGAGGGATTTTTACTCCTTTTCACCATCTCTGTTTCTAATATAAGAAACAGATGGTGAAAAGGAGTACAACACAACCAGATTTGCCTGTACACTACCAACTTAGTTTATCATCATAGAATGCTTTTATTCTACATATTGTCTGTTCACTGAATTTTTTACCTTTTCTGTACTTGGGAACCTCGGGAAGAATGCCAAATCTACCTTTCAAATATCTGATTCTGTTAATAATATCTGGTTATACTAAAAACTTTTGTTTTTGAAACAAAACAATGACAGAGTAAGTACTTGAAGCTGTCATTAATAGGAAGATGTAGAATTTAATTCTTCCTTGAGATTAATCATTACATTACATTTCATTTGGAAAACATCAAGACACTGGGACCTATGAAGGTTATCCAGGTTGTGAGCTATATTTTATAATAATAAAATCTTGCAAAATGTCAATCTTAAGTCAGCTAATTAACATGCAACTATTTACTACTACCAAAGTAACCTCATATCTGAAAAAAAAGAGAGAGATGGGGATAAGGAAGTAGCTAGTTTTAACTGGTTTTGTCGTGCTTGCATGACAAGAGTTCATTTGGAATAAATTAAAACTAGACAAAATGCAGATTAGATAAATTTATAATATATAATCAAATTTAATGAGATAAATTATAAATATAAGTTAACCAATCTGCTGTACCACATTCATGCTTCATATTTAGTATTTGGGTGTGTAATTGCCACATACATTAACCCTTTACTGATGACTATGTGAACCAAAGATTGGATAGCTATAAAAAATTAATATGTATGCTCATTTTTTAGTATTTGTGAGTCCATTCACATTTTATTGATAAAATAAAATTTTAATTTTAAGTTTTTCACATTTTTTGTGTGAAAAGTCCTGCAGCATTTCAAATGTATGTTCCTAAAATGGGAATGTTCGACAGTAAATGGTTAAAGCAAAGTGAAGCCATCTGAAAAGGAGGTTTTATACCACCAGACATTTAGAAAAGAAACTATTGTAGTATTGCATGTTCTATCTTTGATATATGGTACTTTCAATCTTGTTTATCATATATTAAATTCAGAGCTGGGCAGTAACATGTTACAAGTAACGGGCATTACGTAATGCGGTACTTTTTTAGTAGCAGTAATGGCGTTACATTTCAAATCAAGTAACTCTTCCAGTAATGATGTTAGTACTTTTTCAGGGAAATACATTCGTTAGTCGTTACTCATTACTTTTTTATTGTAGCTCGCAATTAGTTTCTTTCGATCCTCACTCATTATTCATCAACCATTAAAAATTTGTCCCTTTACTATGAGTGAGGTGTGCATGCTGGCAGCCTTCCCCCATCCACCCTCTCCCCCTACATTGATGGCACTGTCAAAATAAAAAGGTGAAGAACCCTGGAGCAGGGAGGGACCTAAGTTCAACAGAGGTTTCGTTATTCCTCTCATCTGAGCCTTCATGGCACGTTAGCTCTGCATCCTTCCCATCCACTAACTTTAAAAATATGTTTATTAAACTTAACACTCAGGACTATACTATCTAGTGCCATTGTTGAGCAGGTTTTTTTCAGTCAGGAAGGATATACTGCGTCTGAAATGAGGCTCGCTCTTAGATGCAACTTTTGAGAAGCTTGTTTTCTTAAAGGCCAATAAAGATCTTTTGAATAATAGTTCTTAAGTTTGTATATTTAGCTAATAAATTTCAGTTATCATTGCCATGCACAATAACTCATGATTCATTTCTTTAGTATTTTGTATTATTGTTTTGCAAAAGTAAACTTTTCTGTTATATTCTAGCATTAGTAAATTAGTATCAATAGTATGTTACAGCCTCTGTTATGTTGCAATTCCTAGTAATAAATCTTGCAGTAATTTTGTTTAACTTTTTTGAAAATATTATGCCTTATAAGTCATAACAACGTAATGAAGGTGTGCACAGACTTCATAGCCTATGTATTAACCAGTGGATACAAGCCAACAGATACTCGCACAAGCGAATGTTTATATAATATAATATTTTATGTACCATATTTTTCGGTGTATAAGATGCACCCCTATTTTCAAGGCCTTTTTTCAGGAAAAAAATTATGACGAACTGCCTAGTTGTCAGAAAATGTCTGTAATTTTCTACCAGCAAGGCTGACTTTTGTTAAAGCCCTCCATCAAAAGTATGGTGATACGTTTTCTTTCACCCATACTCATTATAAGAAAATAGTATTAAGTATACAGGAGACTATACTATATGTTATGAAACATAAAAGTAAATCATTATGCAATATGTACTGTTTTTCTTGTTATCAGTGGGCATGACTCCAGATTCCTGGGATCTTGGGAGCATTGCTCCAGTAAATTTGACCATGAGAAAAAGTAAATTTGGGTTTGGGTTTTGTTCATCCGCTAGACGTTATGCAATTTTTTGCGTATACGTTCTTGTACAAACCAATTTTTTTAAATTACAAATTTAGTTATTTTAAGTTTAGTTGGTAATTCCATATTTAACAATTATTTTTAGTTTGTTAAGCTTCAATGTTTTGATAATTAAAATTTTATTAAAACGTATATTTTTTAATATAAAATTATCAGGATTGGACTATGTTCCATTGATCTCGGCCAGGTTTGATAAATTGGCCAGATAATTACTTGTGCAGTTTTAAGTAATCCACCATGACTCTAGAATTGAAAAGTTTAGTTAAGTTCAAACTTACTTTTGCTTACTTTAAATTACCTACTTTTACTTACTCTTCCTTACTTTTACTAAGTTTAAAGCACTTACTTTTACTTACTTTCATTGTACTATATTTACTTACTTTTACTCACTTTTACTTATTTTGTATTTTTTCAGGTAGTCAATAATCAATAATGGATCCTAATATTGATGAAGTTGGAGAGAAAAGTGAGGGTGTTAAAAGGGGCTACTTTTGTGGTCAATGCAAGAACAAATATTCAAAGAAGCAAAACTGGGAGGAACATTTTAATTCCAAAAAAAAATATTTGTTACAATACAAGAGGTCCCAGAGTTTGGGCCCACAGCTTAGATATTGCAGTAAAGAAATACCAGGATGAAGTGCAGCAAAGAGATACGGCAAAGCAGTCATTTAGTTTGTTCACAAAATGTGCTAGTGCTAGACCTCAGAAAAATGAACCAACTTCATCAACTGCTAATCTAGAAAATGAAACTTTTTCACTAGATGTTTCACAGACTGAAGAAAATGCTCTCTCCACCTAAGAAACAAAAGGTAAGTGAGGAATCTGCGCATCAGACTAACAAAACTGCTTTAGAGGAATTTGAAAATTCCCAAATCCAGAAGACATTGAATGCAATTTTGCGCCTAACAAAAGAAACTCACCAAGCTGTTGTGGTTAATAAAGAGAAGAGTCAAAATATGCCAAGTTCAAGTGTTGCATCCAAATCTAATAAAGCAAAAAGCAACAAATTTGACATTTCCATAGCCCATTTAAGCAAGTGTAAATCAATACAAGAAATCCTGAACGATGATTTGATCAAATCTACATTCAAATTGGTGGAAAAGAAGGATCTAGGGCATGCTGATGATTCATTTTCAGTACCAAGTGATATAATGGAAAACATTGCAAATAGTGACACTAATATGCCTGATGTAGATATAGCTGTTGAGGATGAAGATGATGATAATCAAGAAGATATTGATGATGCTTCTGATAATAAAATGTTTACATTATATTGCATAGCTTGCACAGACCCCAAAGCATGTGCTTCAGACAAACATTCTAACATAAAAGGTTACTTCAATGTTAAAGATTTAACCTATGTATGCAAACAAGGAGAAAATCAAGAGAGAGGGTTTAGAAATCTGAAAACCCACCTGAAGAGACATTTAATTAAACTTCAGCATCATCAAAGAGCTGCTGTTTATGAAGTGATGAAAACATCTTCTCGGAACACTACTAAACGCATAGAAGACTTATGTGGCAACATCTTATACTACATAATGAAAACAAACACTGCATGGGCTCTATATCCAGTACTTCTAGCTGTATTACATAGGTCAGGTTGTGAGGTTGGAAATTTGAATCATAGCACACATGCGTGCGAGACAATTTGTGAGCTATTAGATAATCAACTTAAAGAAGAAACTGTAAAGTGGTTCTTAGAACAAACTTCAGTAACAATAACAGCTGACATTGGAACAATTTTGGGATTAAGCATGCTAGTTGTATTAGTTATGAGTGAAGAAGATAAGACTGTAAAACTTGCTGGGATAAATTTAGTACGCAGCAAATCAGGAGTTTATTTGGCCAATGAAATTTTTGATGTGTTGAAGTCTCCTAATCACTTGAAACTATCTGAAGAAGCAATTAAATCCAAGGTATCTGGAATGGTTGGAGATGGGGCTTTTTGTAAGGACAATGAGCCATTTAAAAACGAAATGAAAAAGTTGTTTGGAGAAAATTTCAAATTTCGATGGAACTTAATGCATCTTGTGAACAGAGCCCACGTTGATGCATTGAAGAAAATTTGTAACTAAGTGAGCTTTTAGACTTTATTCAGAATCACTCTTCAAATCTGAGATCAGGCCTTGACTATACCAATATGGTTCTTGACAATATCATTGGTTTTAAGAGACCAAACTCAAATCTGATACTCGCATGGTTAATTACGAATTTGATCAATTTGACAGATTTGTGGAAAATTGTTTTTTTTTATCATCCACAAGAGAAAGAAATTAGTGCCAAGTTCTATGTATTGATTTCCTATGTAACAAAGATTATGTTGCAAGTAGCTCAAAAAACCACAGTTAGTGCAGAATTTGTAGAAAATATATTTTATAAAGGAGGGAAAACTGTTATGTTAAGAGTGATGGAAACAATTTCCAAATTAGCTAATGGAGGAAATGCAAATGATGTAGTTTCTGAATTTAAGCACGATACCACAGGGCAGCAAAAGGAACTAACAGCTGAGGATTACATCCTAAATGAAGTTTACAAATACATCAAGAAACATTCTGATTACTACCAGGTTGCTGAAGTTGCTAGACCATCCAGAACCAGATCTGAAAGTAGTTTTACAAAAGACTCAGTGATAAATTGGCTGACAGAATATATAGAACAGCTGTGGAAAGGAATCACAGAGAGATTAAAGCATTTTGATAAAGATGGATCAACTGCCTGGAGTGAAGCACCAGCTGAAGGGACATTCTCCATTCTTGGTTACATTGTTGAACACAAAGGATCCATTAAGCCATCTCATTTGACTAAGCTGTGCAGAATTGTGAAGGAGGGTCCAGCTCCAGGCACTAGATCTGCTGTAATGATCACAGAAAGCCATTGATCAGTGGCCAAGCATACATGGCGGTAAATTCACAACAAATGCCTACATGCAAGGTCTAACATCGTCCACTGTTGCTGCTGCAATGAATAAATAAACTTAAGGCGAGTTATAAACTGTACATTATTGTATTATTATGTTTAGCTAAAACAATTTGTAATTGGTATGTCGTCAATTCAAGAGTTTACTATCATTAACCTATCTAGTGGTGTAAGGGGAAAAAAAGTAAATTCAGAGCTGTGCTCCAGTAAATTTTTTCAAATCTGGAGTCATGTCAGTGGGTTGGGAAGAGTTGAAACTTAGTGTAAAATTGGCCAAACCAATACACAGTCAGGAGGGACCAAGAGATGATGAATTTTTGTAAAAATCCATCAGTTCTTCTAGCCCATATAAAGGTAATATTATGACCTTTGGTGTCAGGCACATGCACAGGGGGGTGGGGGCTTGGGGTGCTTGAGCCCCTGCCCTTTTTCTGCTTCATATCAAAAGTGCCCTTTTAGTCAAAATTCATAAATATATTGATTCGACATAAATTTGAATTAATTAGTTATATTTTTATTTAGTTATTGCTACTTCAACAGATTTTCAAAACTGGAATTACTTTGATCTATGATTTTTTTATTAGAATAATAAACTTAACATACCGTTACTATTATTTTGTCAATCAGGGAGGGCGTCCCTAGTGGTAACACTGACTGCAGCTGTTCACTGTTGATTGCGTCTCGGGTATGTGGGTGTATTGTTTACCGTTTGTTTATTTATGTTAACCTAAGCTAACTAGTGATTTCTCACTGATAATTATGGTAAGTTGGAATCCAAAGCAGTGTGACATTACTCCAAAAAATATTGTATGACATTACTCGTAAAGTTGGTAAAAACGTCCACGTCCCCTACTTAGTCTTAGGCCTACTAGGCTAGGCCCATCAGTACACCAGTGTGTCAAACGGTGGATTTTGGGTTTTAGTACTGGCATGAATTTCATTAAATTAATAAATGATTTATTAAACAACATATCATAACCTTTTCATTTTTAATATGAAATTGATTTTTAAAAACAATACAATTTTCATTAAAAGTGAATAAAAATACCTAGATTATTTATTATAAATCGATGCAATTTTTCCGCAAGGATGACAATTATGGTAGATCCTTCTGCCCTTTATCCTGCTGATTGATACTTATAAGAGTTATAAGTAAAGTAACTATTTAGAAATTGCATGCTATTAAATATTGTGAATTTGGTTAACAAAAGCTTAATTAGGTCTACTGCCTAGATTAGATTAGATTAGGCCTAAGATAATAAAAGTGAAGGGAAATATATTTTTGAAGCAATTTTTTTTTTTACTTTCAGAACTAAAAATGCCACGCAAGGAAAGGCTTAAGAAATGGAGAGATAAGGAACTCCAAGCTTTAGCATGTGGCAATACAACCTTGTCGAAATGGTTCCTCGCTAGAGATAAGGGACAGGATCTGGATGATCATAAATATATGGAAGATCGAGAGAAGGACCTGGATGATTCACAACATTTGGAGGTGCAGACCAGCAAGGAAGAAGTTGGAGAACATAAAAGGGGAGAAAAAGAGGAGACACAAGGAGGATTTTATTTGGATTTAAAACATAGTGGCAGAAAAGAAACTGGCATATCAAAGACTGAAGCAGAGAGGGGTACAGACAAAGAGGAAAAAAAGAAAACTGAAACAGTTCTAAGTAAAGAGGATGCATTAGATTGTAAATCAAATAACCAAACTGATGGGCAGGAAGCAGAAAGAATGGAGACCCAGATTATTGAAGAAAAGAATGTATCTAAGTTTGGTGAACTGGGAGATAAAGAGGATATAATAAAAGGGATGGAAGCACAAGGGTACATACAAGGAATGGAAACACAAGAGGATATGCAAGGGATAGAAACAGATTTCAGCACAGGAGACATCTGAAAATTCTCCAAATTTGCTTGGGCTAAGATACCCCACTGATCCAGCTAACACAAAAAAGTTTAACATTAAAGCAAATGATGAATTCCGCGAACTATGCTGCTCAGTAGGTCCAAATCAACCAGTAGTAAGCTATCCCAAAAATAAAAGAGGCAGCTCTTTTCAGAGTCCCTGGTATGAGAACAGACCTTATCTTGAGTACTCTGTAGAAACCGATAGTATGTATTGCTTCAGTTGTTGACTATTTTTGGGTGAAGGCAAATATAACACCAAAATAGCATGGAGATCAGTTGGAATAAATAAATGGCATCAGGCACTTGACAAAATAAAGGAGCATGTATCTTCTGAAGCACACATGATCAGTATGGTCAGATGGAATAATTTTAAGAAGACGACCTTGGAAAAAGCTTTTGAAGCGGCAGATAAACAAAACAAAAAACTGCAAAGAATGAAGAAAAACATAGAAATAAAGAAATATTATTTAGGCTGGTAGACATAATTTTATATTTAGCTCGGCAGGGACTACCGTTAAGAGGTGTGATGAAAGCCAAGCAAGTTTAAATAGAGGAAACTTCCTTGAACTGGTCCAACTGTTTGCCAAATATGACAGTCATCAAGAACCATCTAGATGCTGTACAGTGTACCTCATCTAAAAAGAAACCACAGGTGTCAATGCTATCAAACCGTATTCAGAATGACATAATCAAGTCTTTGGCTACTTCTGTAAGAAAATCAATATTAAATGAATCAAGGCAGCAACAATATATCATTCTTATGGATAAAACTACAGTTGTTTCCCACACTGAACAGGCTTCTATGTGTATACGCTATGTGTCTGATAATGAAATCAAAGAGCGTTTCATTGAAGTGTGTGATGTAGAGTCTACAACTGGTGAAGAGCTGGAGAGAGTGGCCCTGTCTTTTTTGGAAAGAAATGGCTTACAGATAGAAAACAGGGCTATGATGGAGCTGCTAACATGAGTGGATCGTACAAGGGGCTTCAGTCAAGGATTCTTCTCCACAATGAAAAAGCTTTATATGTTCACTGCCATGCACACTGCTTGAACCTTGTGCTTGTAGAAAGTGCAAAATCAAGCCGCTATTTTGCCTCATTCTTTAATATAGTAGAAAAGTTATACAGTTTCATTTCAATGTCAAGTAAGCGGCATGCTTTATTCATACAAACTCAACTCTCCATCTACTCTGGGTCCCGTGCTCAAGAACTGAAAAAAAAGGCTCTCTGACACAAGATGGGCCTGCAGAGAATCTACTCTGAGAACCTTAAAGAAGGTGTTTAAGGCTCTGGTACAATTTCTGATCAAGATATGTGAAAGTAGTCCACCAGATCCAGCAAGTGGAGATGCAGAAATACTGTTACATAGCATCAACTTTGAGTTTCTTCTTTGCCTGGAAATTGCAACACCAGTATTCATGGAGACAGCTACTGCATCAAATGTTCTTCAGCAGCAAGACCTTGATTTACAAGCTGCATTTACAATCACTGATGGTGTGCTGAAGAGACTTAATGAGCTGAGGACTGAAGAAGAATTTAAGGTAATATATCAGAATGTAACTCAACAAGCACAAGATGCAGGTATTGAGGTTTCAGAGGAAATTCCTGGTCAGAGCAGACCGAGAAAAGTGCCAGTGAGGTTCAAGTATAGCTCTATGTCTGCAACAACAGATCAACCTTCACAGAGTTTGGAGGAGTTCTATCGTGTGAAAGTATATTACACATTTCTGGATACACTTGTTCAAGAAATTAGGAGGAGATTTAAAGGAAAGGATGAAGATAAGACAGGAAAAATCCTAAAGTCGCTCCATAGCCTAATTGTGCCACTAAACTGGAAGACAGGTGGAGAATTGGCAACAAGTAGTAAAGTTCAAGGTCTAAAAATACTCTGCAAGTTCTATGGCTTTGAAGAAGAGGAAGACAAACTTTTGACAGAATTGAGGATATTTCACTCAGCCTACTCACTGCCAAAAAATGATCTGAGATCCACCCTCAATTGTTTCAAGGAAAACAATGCCCATTTTGTCTTCCCAATTATGTATGAGTTGCTTAAAATTTATGCAACACTTTCAGTAACAACAGCAACTGTGGAGCGCTCCTTTTCCAAGCTCAAGTTAGTTAAGCATAAACTGCGGAGCCTGTGTGGAGAAGAAAGACTCTCCGATCTCATGCTGCTTAGCATTGAGAAAGACATCCCTGAGACTGCTATTATGATTTATTAAACATGTTGGCTTCCTTATTCTTCAGTATGCATTTCATTGTAGATGATTAAGAATATAATTTTTGCTTTTGTATTTTCCTGATAAGAATCAATATTTTTCTATTGCTACTTAAGAGCTGTGGCCATCATATTAAATAGCCCACAGTATATTTCTATAAATCTTTAATTTATAGTTTCATATTATTCCATATTTAAATGTATATACAGCAGAATACTGTAATTTATATGATGAGCAAGCTAAAAGTCAATATAAGTAAAATTGAATAATAATTGTAAATACACTCCAATATTTCAATATCTTCATATCTTTTGAAAATCTTGCAATAAAAACATGCCTTTTTACAACAAATTTTCATTTATTTTCTTTAATCAACTTTATATACAAAAATAATACATTGAATTTAATGGAATTTAAGAATATTTACCACATACAATTTTAAAATTTTTCTGTGTGTATACATATATATAGCCTATATGGCATTGCGGATTTCATTTTTAAAAATGTTAGGGGAGTGCCCTTTTTTCAACTGAGCCCCTGCCCTTCTGAAAGTCTGTGCACGTCACTGTTTGGTGTATAGGATGCAGGGTGATTTTGAGAGCCCTTTTTTTTGGAAAAAAAGAAGTGCATCTTATACACCGAAAAATACGGTATATATAAATTATAATATACCTATATATAAAATATATTTACATTTCATTAAAAGTAACTGTAATGATAATGGTATTAAATTTAGACTAGTAACAGTAACAGCATTACATTTATAAAGTAACGAGCACAGCACTGATTAAATTTAATATGGCATTTCTTTGAATACTTGAATAATTTCACTGGGGTGACAGCAAGCAGTTCAAGAGTTATGTTAAATTTTTCTCTCTTAATTTCTACTTTATCATCATCACCCACTATTTGAATGTTTTTCTGGAGACTTGGTGTAGAGGTTTTGCTTGAACTTTGTCTTGAGGTTCTGAATAAATTGTTGGCCATGTTGGTTGATTTTTTTTAAACAATTTGTACAAACTACTGATATCTTTTAACTAATTAATAAAATTTAAACAAAAATAGTATGAATGCTAACTGACTATGTATGTATATATGTTTGTTTGTTTCATAAATATTATATATTCTTCAGTGGCCTATATTTACATGTCTACCTCTGAATAAATGACTACCTATATATTTGAATGAGTGTTGATTCTGGGCTGAATTGTGAATAATTTTTTAACCATTACTTTGATTGAATTATAATTTTGTATTTTGAGTTTGTTGGTTTAGACTGTTTTTAACATTTACAAGCAGAGTTGGCACTTGCCATTTCCCATTGAAAAAATATTGGGAATTCTCAATTGAAATATCCTACTGAAAAATTTCAAAATGTTTTTCAAGTTTTAACTTCTCTGGTACAATATTTCAAATTATGAACTAAAATTTTATTATTTTTAGTCATGAATCTAACCCTATAATCCAATCATAATATAACTTATTCTGTCCTTAATTCTCATAAATTAGCACTTAGTTGTACCTTAGCTCAGCTTTCAATATGCTAAGGTGCATACCAGGTTTATAGTAATACTACAATTCAGTTATAAATTTCCCAATATTTTCTGGGAAATTGCTAACTTTGTTCACAAGGGTTGATGGTTTAATAATAACACAGGCCTGTGATAGTTTTGTTGTCCAAAATATTTTATCACTTGTATAGTAATTTTTGCACGGTGATTCCGAAAATATTAATTTTTCGCCATGTACAGATTTTTCACAAAATGTCATATTTCATATTACATATGCAAGTAATTTTCATTAAATTTTGATTAAAAACTACTGCCTATAAATGCTTGGTTTCACCAACACATCAAAGAAATGGAGAAGAGATATATCAGGGAAGGTGGGACATCAGCATAATGGACTGATTACTGCTGGATGTTGAAACAGGATACTCCAGAATTATTATATAAAAGAAAAGGAACAGCACGTACATTTAAGACTAAAAGGCATAGATCTCGCAAGAAAACTTAGGACAAATAAAGATGAATATGTAATTGACATTAATAGTCTTCTTTCTTTTCAAAGTTGTTTGCATTTGTAATTAGTATAACAAAGTGAAATAGGTACCGTACCTAATGTAAATTGAAATAAATAATATTTATTTATTTGTTTTTTCCATTCCAGTTTGTAGAAAATCCTTACGTGATAGAAAAAAAAATGGACACCTTATTTGAAATCAGTGTAGTTGAATTATACAAAATCAGTTATTAGTAAGAAAACAACTCTTACAAAGTTCTCTTTCGCAGGTCTGTTTAATTGTACCATATAAATGTTAATGGATATGTCATTTAAGGAAATATCAAGAATTTCTCAAATCTAAACCTCAACTTCATACTAGTATTTGCACTTTCTCTTCATTAGGCAAAGGCTTCAGCTGTCTTTTCAAAGTTTGAAATTTCCGCTTTTTAAGTAGTATGGCATCGAAAACAGTCCACATTTTGATTTCTCATTTTCACCAATAATCATAGGAAGGTGGTTGTAAAAAAACTGGGAAATTTGAAATTTCATAGATTGAATTTAAAATGTACAAAGTAGTAAAGAAAACCTACTTATAAATTTGTACCATTCACCAAGAACCTCGGTACTTCTGAAAATAGTATTGCCATGTATATCATGAACATAACAAAGAGAGAGGTACTCAAGTATGTAAGCTTGAACATGATACAAGCTAATGTGCTCACTAAGAGGATAGTGGACACTTCCAGTACATAGTGAAGATATTTTATATGAAACTTAAAATGCATGCTTCTGCAGCGAGTGTAGGCTTGTTGCATGTTTTTTTTTTTTTTACAAATTATTTCTGACCTTGTAGTTAGGCTAGGCCCAGTTTACTAAAATGAGAAATATATAAAAATGCATTGAAGTGTCCTGTATGCATCTGAAGAGATTTAACTTAGATTTAAAATGAGGCTTTGACCTAGCTAGTTATTGTTAAGCCTAATATTAAAAAAGTTATGAAATTTGAATTTAAACTTCCTTTCCCCAGAAATAGAGAAATTTGAGAAAATCTAAATAAGCTAGATAAATTCATTGTGATTGAACCATGTTTTAGTTTCATTGTAGCTATCAACTGAGTAAAGGTACAGTACTGGTACCCTAATCAGTTAAAATACATTAGCCCTAGGGATATATATCTATGTTAAGTTTAATTTTCCAGCAGAAAACTTATTTTTAATTTTTTTTTTTTCCCAGACTTTTTACATTAGAGGATATTTTTGTGCAGTAATCTGAACATTTTTCATAAAAGAAATGGCTGATTCCCTAATCCAAGCTGAGCTGCTTGCTGCTTGTTCAGGACTTGGATACAGTGATGGAATTAGTTATCATTGTGAAGCAGACTGCTTAGAAACTGTTAAGGACCTTATCCGATACTTGAGAAGAGATGATGACAGCCATCAAATTCGAAGAGCCCTTGGAGAAACCAAAGTCCTACAAACGGATCTTATTCCAATTGTGAAGTTTTATAGTAATGATGAGGAATTATTTGATGTGACTTTAAGGCTGCTTGTTAATTTAACTAACCCAGTACTGTTGCTGTTTAAGGAAGAATTACCAGAAGAAAAGATAACAAGACAGCAATATTTACAGATGATTGGACACCAACAAGCATTTAAAGAAGCATTTGCTGATGAAGGAATTTGGAATGTATTGGTTGGCCAACTTGGAGAGACATTAAATAAAGAATGGGAGGAGAGAGAGGAAGAAGAGCGATTAGTTGTTGAAAGAATTTTAATTTTGGTGAGAAATATATTAGTTGTTGCATCTAGTCCAGAAGAAGAAAAACGAACAGATGATGATGCTTCAGTCCATGATCAAGTTTTGTGGGCACTTCATTTAGCTAGGTTTGAAGATCTCATTCTCTACATTGCATCTTCTAATAATGAGCAGGAGTTGTCCATGCATGTAATTGAAATAATTTCCCTCATGTTGAAAGAACAAGCGCCTTCACAGTTATCAAATGCGGGACTGCAGAGATCACAGTCAGAAAAAGAAAAAGATGAAAAAGAGTTGCTAGAAATGAGAAGAAGAGAGGCTCTTGAGAAACAGCATAAAATTAAGAAACATTACGGCGCACGACATTCAAGGTTCGGCGGTACTTATTATGTTATGAATATGAAAAGCATCAGTGACAGAGATCTCATCACTCATAAACATGTCACAAACATCGAGTCACTTAGTTTTGACCAGTCCAAAAGACCTAAAAAAATCCATAAGAATAGGGAGCCATTGAAAGATGTTGATATTACACGAAGATCCACTTTAGCTATTAGATTATTTCTACAGGAATTTTGCATTGAATTTTTAAATGGAGCATTTAACAGCCTCATGTACATTGTCAAAGATAATCTTAATAGAGCTAAAGCACAAGAACACGATGAGTCTTACTACTTATGGGCTATAAAGTTCTTTTTAGAGTTTAATAGGAACCATGATTTTAGAGTTGAACTGATAACTGAAACTTTAAATATACAATCTTTTCATTATATTCAAACTCTTCTTGAAAATTACTATGAAATTATGACAACAGATAAGAAAAAAATTCCACTTTGGTCGAGACGGTTGCATAAGGGTTTGAAAGCATACCAAGAGCTTTTAATAACTTTATCTTTTATGGACAAATCTGACAATTGGGATGTTTGTGAATCGTCCAAAATTTTGAAAAGTAAAGTATTCTATGTAGTTGAGTACAGGGAGATGGTTCTAATTCTTTTGCAAAATTATGATGAATTGAAAATGAGTAAGAACTACCTGAAAGACTTAATTGAAACCACGCACACATTTCTAAAATTGTTGGAAGGTGTCTGTGGGAAGCAAAAACATTTGATGGTTCAAAGGAAAGTCAAAACTAAAAGGAAAACTAAAAAAATTAGTTCTAAACCTTCCATCACTCTGCCTCCTACTGAAGAGGAGTTGGTTATGATGTGGGATGAAAAATCAAATAATTTATTGGCTGTACTGAAAGGAGAATTGGGAGATCTTCCTTCTACCATTCCATACGACCCGGTCTCAGACGTGTCTGAAGAAGAACAGAAGGAAATGTCCATGAAAAAGATAAATAACCTTCTGAGGAATGGTAAGTTTAGTGAGGCAGCCTCTCTTCTCAGATCTTCCAGGGATATTTGGCCAGAAGGAGATATTTTTGGGGCTTCAAATTTAGATCCAGTAGAGGAACTTCTTTGCTTACGAATGATATTTATGGCAAATATAAACGATGCAAATCCCGAACCACCTCCCGAAGGTGAAATGGAAGACGACGTTGTAGAGGACTCTGATGAGGAACAAAAAATGAGGGAAAGTCGGATAAGTGAACAGGAGTTGGATTTTATAGGCTTTGTGAGACGATTTTCTCACACCAAAGTAATGCAGGTGTACGCAATAATTTTCAGAAATTTCTTTAAGAATACGGAAAACGTTAATCATTGTATTCTTAAAATGTTTCACAGATTAGCTTGGGATTGTAAAATTGTAGGAATATTCTTTCAAGCCTCAATATTCAGAACTTTTCAAACTATATTGGATCAATCTACAGTTGTCTCTCATTCCCACGAAGACGCAATTAAATTTACAAAATTTATAATTAAGAAGTTCGTAGAAGTTGCTGGAATGAATCAGAAAGTTTTTGTTGAGCTTTTGTTTTGGAAAACAAACAAAGAAGCCCTTGAAATTGAGTTAGGCTACGGATGTATAGAGTCCTCAAAGACCAAAACGCTTCTCTGGACTGAAGAGGAGGAAGATGAACTGCGAAGATTGTACGAGGAGTTCAAAAGTACCCAAGAGGAAGGAAAAGACACCGTGGATCTGATCACAGAAAACCTTATTAATGAAAATCGTACGAGGAGGATGGTGATACGAAAGCTCAAGGAAATGAACTTGATTCTGGACTTAAAAGAGCTAAGGAAAACAATCAAGGTCAGAACTCCACAGCATTGGGCGGAAGAAGAAATAGCGGAACTTCGAAATCTTGTGGAAGAGTACAAAGATGCTGTTCATCCGATTGATAGAATTATGGATCATATGTCAGTTAAAAGACCTAAGAAAAACGTATTTGAAAAAATCTTGGAATTGGGATTAGTAGAAAGTCGAAATGCTTTGCGAAAGAAAAGAATGAACAAGAAAACTGAAAGCAAAAATAGTGGAGAAAACTTTTTAAAAGCAAATATCTCCATTGAAGAAAGTGATGTCAGTGATGTGGATGATGCAGACTTTGAGGAGGAAAATCGTGATGAGATTAGAAATAACGAAGTCAAACTACTTCCTTCTGTTCCCATCCCAACTCCCGCCCTCATTCAGTCTAGTTTAAACGAAGCCTTGAAAAATGGCTGGAGTGAAGCGGTAGAATGGATTGCGGATCTTCTGCAGGAGACAGCGGAAGAAAGGGAGAAAGACGGAGATTTCGAGCCCGTCCCTCTGGTGACCGTAACCGAGAACTGCAACAAAGCAATGGAAAATGAAGAGTTTTTAGAACTACTTCGTATAGTTGGTATTCGACCACCCCAAAACCACCAAGAAATGTTTTGGAGAATTCCATCAAATATTTCGGTAAAAGGTCTGAGGAAAAGGGCACAATTTCTAAGTCAGAGAGGCCAAGGAGAAACGAATGTAAACATTTCGTTTGAGGAAAACCTGGTGCTATCAGCTTCCTACGAAGGAAAGATAAAAGAAAAAAAACCAAAGCTTCACAAAAAGAGGGACATTTGTTTAGATGAAAAGGAAAGTGTAAACCAGAAGATAGATGAACTTCTATCCGATGGAAGTGACTATGATCTTCCTCTCTCATCGATACAGAACAGAGGCCTTACTGAGGAAAAAAGTTCTGACTCTGACGCTTCTCAAGGCGTCGTTCACGATGTAGAAAATGTCGTAGTAAGAAAGAAGAAATTGACCAAAAGGTCCTTAACCTCTGACGCAAATGACAAGAACCGACAGTCAACTATCAGACCAAAGAAAAGAAGAATTATTAATGATGAACTAGACGATGAAGTCGAAGATAGTTTAAGGCTTCACCTCGACACTGAACCAACGCAAGAGGTGAATGTTAACGCGTCTCGTATTTATGACTCCGATGATGCCGCATCACCCGTCAAAGCCGTTAAACGAAAAGCAGTTTTGTTATCAGATGATGAAGAAAATACTAATGATCGTCAAGGCTCGAAACTGAAAATTATTGATGATAGTGACGACGAGTAACCAAAAAAATAACTGACAATTATAACTGGAAATAAAATTCGAAATTTAAAAACAGAGTTAAAACATTAAAAACAAAAACCTTTTTGTACCTATTTGGCATATCTCATTCGTAATATATTATTATGTAATAATTAATAATAATAAATTTTCTTTAATTTTCAATTCAGAGAGGCGCCATATTTTTATTGTTAACGTTCTTATTTTAGGACCCAAGTAAATGTTTTATTTGAAGTAATATTTAAAATAAAGCTCTGTATTATTTGCATTATTAAGTGATGTCACTTTGTTTTATTAATGAAGTAGTGTTTTACATACAATTGTTTTCCCCAGTAAGTAACCAAGTTTATTGATGGTATAGATGTTCCCATTTTAATAATACATTTTATTCAGTGCTTCCTCGAATCTACGAGATTTTGGAAATGGTTTAAGTTTATCATTAATTTTAAATGTGGTGTACGAACTTGGTGTAAGGTACGGCGTTTGCTAGATCTCTACATATTCACTGGTATCTTAAGTTACGTTAAATTCAGTTAGCATCAGAACCATTCCACATTAATCTTTTATACCAAACGGGAAGTGTGTGTATTGAGCTCTATTCTTTCGCGGAAGACTCGTCAAACTAGCCAATTCTTTTGACATTCATTTTCCCCAACATATTTGCTCAGTGATAGGTACTTTAAGTGCCATATGTTTCCACTGTTATTTCTTCTGGTTTTCCAATTTAGTCAAATATATATTTCTGTAATTTTCATTAGTTTTTCCACTTACCCTTAAAACATTTCAAATTGTGATTTCCAACTACTTTAGGAAACTACTACACAGATAATCGTACAGAATCGAATACAAGAATCTGTGACCCCCTCCCTCCTACCAAGTACAGATTGGTCAGAATCATCGACACTAACGTAAGGTCACCAAACTTAACCTTCATGGGTTTGTCAGTGATTTTACCCTGCCCATAATTAACTAAAGAAAAGAATAATGATATACAGGGTGTCCCAGAATTAACTATTTCAATGAAATCGGACATTTTTTAAAAACACACTTTTATTTATGTTTATCATGTTTAATATGTGTTAAAAATGTATAAATTTCTAAATTTTTTTCATTATCTGGTCCAATGAAAGACCGTCCTAAGTCATAGAATGGCAGAGAGACTCCAAAAGTTAACGTGTGGCTTGGAATGACCAAATCCAAAATTTATGGCCCATTCTTCTTTGCGGAAGCAACTGTAACAGGTACCGTCTACCTTGATATGCTTCAGCAGTTTCTCGAACCACAGCTTCTTGATGATGTCATTCTTGATAATGTTGTGTTTCAACAAGATGGAGCACCATAAACTTTGGATTTGGTCATTCCAAGCCACACGTTAACTTTTGGAGTCTCTCTGCCATTCTATGAAAAAAATTTAGAAATTTATACATTTTTAACACATATTAAACATGATAAACATAAATAAAAGTGTTTTTAAAAAATTTGTCCGATTTCATTGAAATAAATAGTTAATTCTGGGACACCCTGTATTATCGCGTTTTGATATTTTTAAAAGTATAATTTTAAAGTTCGACAAAACTTCAGTTTTCCTTGAAAGCAACTTCTGCTATTTTAAAATAAATTTTGAGTACTTTTAGGAAACTCGCTTTGCGTGAAAAACTTTGTACTCCCTTCCATAAGGCAAACAAACTTGACTGGATGAAGCAGGACCGGAATGTGGTTATACTTGAATTTGACGTTTGGAAACTCTCTTCCTGTTTCACTTCTTTAGTGACTGCGCTGTGTGAACTTCAAACTGAAGAAACTCGTCTGATGATAACCAACTATGTACTGATGCAGAATCCTTCCAGAAAATACATTGTCGTATAAAGTGTTTTTCCGATGTCACTAAGTTGGCTTTAGATTCAGCGAAATCCATGAACAGGATAGAACCTTTGGTTGAATCAACAGCTGAAGTGGAAAACCAGGTATTTGCAAGGAAGTTAGAGGAAGAGCAACGGTATGGAGATAAGAAGAATTTGCTCATTAAAATTGACTATATATACTGTGTATACTGTCATTCCTAGTCAAGTGAAAATTGTCCAAAATGATTCATTCCCATTTTAGTATTACTGACTTGTATGTAGTTCACTATAAATTTAAATAGCCAGTTAATATGAAATCTGAATTAAGATGCTGTCGGCGAATGGGCCGTTAGTTCTAGATACTTTAGGCTGGATTTGTCTTATTTTAATAATACTCTGGTACATTACACTTAGTCAGGTTAGGCTTATCATAACTGTGGAGCCGGTACACTACATCTAACCTCTTGGAAATTGTTGAAGAAAGAGCGAGTATGTGATCTTCCCAGGAAAGATTAAGAGGAGGAGGAGGATTGAATGGTGCTACTATAGCATGTGGTCTACAAAGATATCTTTAGTCTACAAAAGAATTTGCGCTGAAGTGACCTGATCTGACTTGAATTTGTGCTGACCTAAAATGACGACTTTATCTTTAGGAACGAATGTGAGGTCAAGGCGGACTATAAAAGGGGGATCATGAAGACAAATATTAGTTCAATTACATTAAAAAGTAATTTAAAGGACAAATAAAACAAACTTCATTCTATGGGTCAACTGTATGGCCCTTGACAATTGGTTAGGTTAAGCTGTGATATTTTCGTTAGTTTTAACGAAAATATCAAAACCTAAACACACTCAAGGGCATACAGTTGACCTAACCGGGCATTATATCCCATAGAATGAATTTTGTTTTGTCCTTTAATTTTTTTTTTTTTTTAATGTAATTGAATTTGTAAATATGTTGTAGATCGCACATTATAGTGTAAATATCTTTGTAGACTGCACGCTATAGCAGCACCGATTGAATTGTGTACTGTTAAAGATAAGGGGATAGTCGTGTCACGTGTGGAAGATTGAAGAGCAGAAACGGTTTTCAATGTGGGTTTTCGAGACATTGAAAACCCAGTTTTTTCTGCCCCATTCAGAAATAAATAGAAAAGTCAGGAGTCAGGTGCCCCATGGCCGTCTTTCACGGATCCTGGAGTGACTGAAGCGGGTGGAGAAATGAAAGGTGGAATCATCGGCATAAGAGTGGATAAGACAGTAAGTGCGACTTAAAAGATCATTAATAAATAAAAGGAAGAGAGTGGGTGATAGGATAGAACCCTGAGGAACATCACTATTAATAGTTTTAGGAGAACAGTGGCCATCTACAACCGCAGCTACAGATTGGCCGGAATGGAAATCAGATGAAAGCACAGATAGAAGGATTGAAACTGAATGAAGGTAGTATGGAAATTATGGATTTGTTTCGACTATTAAAAGCTTTTGATATATCTAGCACAATAGCAAAGGTTTCACCGAAACCCCAAAAGGAGGGTGACAGAGTCAGAGATATGCAAGAAGATATTAGATAGGTTTTCACATTTTTGTCTGATGAAGGAATTTTGGAGAGTTGAGGAACAGATTTTGCACGATTCTGGGCAGAAATGTAAGCAGAGTGAGAGTAAGGAGTTGGATGGCGACGGTACCTTCTGAAAACAACCTCTCTGTTGTGGATAGTATTAGAACAATGCAAATAATCCAAATTAAACTTTTTTTTTTTTTTTTTTGCATTGGTAGTAGTGAAAATATGGAATGTACGCCTCCATGCCAGAAACATCTCCGTGATGCGCTCAGCGCACTCGGAAGGACTCCGGCCAAGGAAATGGCAGTCACTATAATAGTACTGTTTAAGGGCCTCCCAATCAAAACTAGTTTAGCCAGAAAAAAAAAACTCCTAGGGCCTAGGCCGACCATTAATATAAAATATTTTATTTTTACAAGCATGCTTTTATAACATTTAGCAGTTATTAAAGTTAACGCAACCTATACATTTAGACAACCGAGAGAACCTAACGCTTTCGCGTTCAGAGGCATTTTACACGTTAACCCACTCGCTACCGAGGTAATGACCGAACGTTTATTTAAATTATCTGGTACAACGCTGGATTCTAATAGATGGCATATTATGCATGAACATGCTCGATTTTGCATAATACAAAAATTGACCCCCACCACTTAAATTTTAATGAAATTATAGTCATTACCGCGATTGCAGGAGGGTTAACATGTAAAATGCCTCCGGGTGCGAAAGCGTTATGCTTCTCCTAGGTTGTTTAAATGTATAACAAGTTGTATTAACTGTTATCCTGTCGTAGTGTAGTGCCGAACGCCTTCACCCATTCAGGTAGTGGGTTCAAACTTTTGCGCGCGCACAAAATGAATTTTTTGTATTATCACGAAGATCTAACGAGAAATTTTCTGCTGCCTAGTATTAGTACTATACTACTACGGCTTAGATTACCTATTAGGTTTGCGTACTGTCGGCCTAGGATTTCTGGAAGTTTTTCCTCGGATTTGAAGCAGATATTAACATTGAAATTTTGTTGCAAGTGTGTTTCAGTGCATAAATTCCAGTTGTTCCACTGGGATTATGGCTCGAAGTTGCGCACGCCAAATCTTAATTTGACTAAAAGTTGTTGTAAAACAATAAGGTTTGCCGTTGTCAGGACCACCATTACCGAATTACTATGGTAGGTTCAACTTTTTATAGTATTCAGCGCGCCTTCTCTCCCGTTTGACAGAACTAACTTGCCAAACAAGCGTTTCTCATGTATTGGTTTCGACAGGGCCGGATTTACTTGCTTGTGGGCCCTAGGCCAAACCTTATCATTGCCTCCCCCCAAAAAAGTATTATATATATATATATATCGTAATATTGTAATGTAAAAAAAAAAAAGACTTACAACATAATGTAACACATCAATAATTTTATTCAAATTAGTTTTATATCATGTACAACTTATTCTTACACAAAGGAATAATGGAAAAAAATAGTCAAATTGAAGCATAATAAATTTTGCAATAAGAATTACAACATAATGTAATACATTACACATTAATAATTTTTAATCAAATTAGTTCCATATCATGTACATCTTACACATAGGAATAATGGAAAAATACAATGAAACAAGCATAATAAATTTTGCAAGCACAACTATGTGAAGTTCAAAATGACTTTTTCCTGCTTTTTTCTATGGCAAATTTGTCAATGATACTTTGTGTCAAGGGATTGTAGGTCCCCAGTGGGCCCCCCGTTACTGGTGGGCCCTAGGCCAATGGCCTATGTTGCCTATTGGAAAATCCGGCCCTGGGTTTCGACACTGATATACCTTTATGTAAAAATCTTGCTACATCTACATTGAAGTACATTCTTCCACGGTTTGGTGTGGTTCACTGCAATTTCCAATGTACTTCCACCTTTTTTAGTAATTCTAATACCCGAAATATTTAAATGCTTCCAATCTCAAATTTTTTTCTACTCCAGTATTTAGATGTTGACTCCATCTATCAATGAAAACTTGCATTTTCAAATTCATTTTCACTCCTCTTATTACCCCCATCTATATACACACTGAAAAGCCACTCCGACATTAATACCGACCACTCACTAACTCTCATTTTAACTTTTACACAAGCACTATTATTACTACCCACACAAGAATCTCACTGCATATAACGACTTACAAGACACTATATGAGGCGATGCGTGGAAGAAGGGCGACCTAGCCAAAATCAAATCTTTGAGAAAAATGCATTTTAAGTTGGAGAGGTATTTATCGACAATTAGGTAGATGAAGGGCGACCTAGCCATTTTTGGCGAAAATGAATTATTGCTGTTTTCAGTAGCTTAATATATTAAGCTACTGAAAATCAGCAATAATTCATTTTCGCCAAAAATGGCTAGGTCGCCCTTCTTCCACGCATCGCCTCATATATTCCCACAAGCAAATCCATCAACATACTATAATTTTTTAAAATTTAGTCTCTGAATCAGTTGTATCACTGCAAACATTTGACCAACTTGTCCAACTTCAATCAATGGACCCACTTTTGTATACAGGGTGTTCAAAGATTTTATACATACAACTATTTAGTTAACATTATACAGATATGTGTTCAAATGATGAAACAAATCAAACAAAGTCTATAAGAATTTTATTCATACAAATATTTCTTGAAATTGTAATTTAATCAGAGTTCTCCATCCACTATGATATATTTGTAGAGCCTGTGAAATTCTTCATTGTTCTTCTGAACATATTGAGTGGGATCCTTTTCAGTTCATCTCCTCTGCGGCTAAGGGCATTCACATTTGGATGGATGAAACCAGGAGTGTAGAGTTTGTCACGCAAATAATCCCAAAGCCAGAAGTCACATGGGGTTAAATCAGGTGATCTCGATGGGATCTCGCCACCCAAGCCACTTTCCTTCAAGGTTGGTATCCAGAATCTCACGGGCAGCTGCAATGTGGCGGCACTCCATCATGTTTATAAAGCCAATTCCTGCCAATGCCATTAGTAAACTGTGACAAAACTGTTTCTCAATACCTGGCAATAGCGTTTTCCATCCATCGTATCTCTCGATATATCAAAGGAAACGAGTCATGAATAACCAATGCACACCGAAACTGTTAGTATAGCCTTTTAACGGGTTTATCCAATCGTATTTTGGGATTTTTTTTTCCGCCCACTAGTGAACGTTGTTTCATTTACTCATTAAACCGAACACACATTCATCTGAAAATATGATCTTTCGAACAAGATGTGGATCGCTGTTAAACTTTTGTCTCGTTGTTTCAAGCAAACTGCAGCCGTCTATCAGAATAATCATATATGAGCTGAGAGTAAACCGATTTATAATTGTGGTACCCCTGTGATTTCAATATTTTTGCTACTGAAAATTTGCAAATACCCAATTCTCTGCAACTTTTCTCATTCAAGTTGTTGGATCGACTTGAAAACTGGCGAGGGCATTTTCTTTGTTGTTGTCTCCTGTCGCTGCTACTTTCGCTTCTTGGACAGTTTTTTACCAAGCTCCATTTCCAAAAGTTTGAGCTTCCAATATCGAAGAGTGGTTGCATTTGGTGGCGGTTTATTTTATTTTTCTTGAAATAAATGGACTTTCTTCACAATTATTATAAGAAATAGCTCACGATACGAGATACACTTTTGCTTCATTACTGTATTCCATCATTACCGACATGTCACTGACTCGGGGTAGGAACTAGGATAATTCCTGGCCGTGTATTGTTGCTTTGAAAAGTATCGCATATACTGCAGTGATATCATTGGAATTTATTTATTATTAACGTGACATAGAAAGATTACAAAACAACATTGAAACATTATTCCAGTGGGCAGAAGACAATATATGTAATAACCAGCGCCGGCATTAGGATATTTCGGGCCCTGTGCAGAGTATACTGTACGGGCACCCCATGACACAAGTCAAATTGTTTTTCATTGCTAATCATTTTATTTTAGTAGATTGTTAACAAGTACAACAAGTAAAATTTAACTATACAAGTGCACCTGTAACAGAATACCAACAGACCAACAGCCTTTACTATTATTACTACTTATTACTTTATTATTATCAAATATTTAAACTCTCATAAGACGTTTCAACAGGCGCCGGCCTTAGGATATTTAATTAGGAATAGGATAATTCAATTTAATTAGGATAAAAAATAAATTACATTAATTTACACCAATTTTGGCACTCTGACGTCGATGGTAAATTTCTGTGAAATTTTCGGGCCCCCCTAAGTTGCGGGCCCTGTGCGACAGCACGGTTCGCACACCCCTAAGGCCGGCACTGTAATAACAAGGAGTTACAGAAAAAAGGGTATAACACTGCAAGCCAAACAGATACCAAATCCACAAGTCAGGGATGATCTTGGAGTAATAATGTCGTCGGATGCAGAATTCAGAGAGCACTATAACATCAAAATTACAACGGCTAGAAAAATAATGGGAATTATCTGGAGGAGCTTCCGCAGCAGAAAAGCAAACATCACGCTCAAATTATAGAAGAGTCTAGTCCTACCAATAATTGAGTATTGCTCAGTAGTCAAGCCCATAGAGAAAACGAGACATTGCGAACATTGAAGTTATACAAAGGACTTTTACGTGTAAGATCTATAGAGGAAACGGAAGGTGAAGACTACTGGTCTTCACTACAATCACTGGAACTCTACTCTACTCGAAAGAAGGCGAGAACAGTACACAATAATATATCAGGTCATCCCGTAAGTAATGTCATTTTTCACGATAGATTAAGTTTAAACTAGTCCTCCTCGGTTTAAGCATAAATTTTCCGAAGGTTATATCTAAGAGGATATCTATCGTGTTTCGCTACATACTTTACAGACCTTGACCAGTGAAGACGTGTTTTTTGTTTTATGTGAACCCCTCATAAACATGGCGGTATCAGAAGAGCATATCAGGCATATAATGCTTTACGAGTTCAAAAAAGGGAATAGTGCTACTGAAACAACGCGAAACATTCAGGAAGTTTATGGCAACGATATTCTGCATGTGAGGAAATGTCAAAGATGGTTTCAAAAGTTTAGGAATGGTGACTGCTGTTTGACAGATGCAGCACGCTCTGGACGCCCTGCTGTTAACCACATTTGAAGAAGACTGTTCAACAACTGTCGAAGAATCGGCCCAGAAACTCAATTCATCCCCGTCCACCATCCATCGACATTTGCAACAACTCGGGAAAGTGCCTAAGTTAGGAAAATGGGTGCCACATGAATTGTCGGTCGACAATCTGAGGGTGCGGGTAAACATTAGCACAGCTCTTCATTCCCATGAACTCCAAGATCCGTTTTTGCACCGTTTAGTGACTGGTGATAAAAAGTGGATACTGTACCAGAATGTTAAGGGCCATCGACACCACAGCCAAAACCAAATCTTCACCCTCGGAAGGTGTTGCTTAGTGTTTGGTGGGATAAAGGTGGTGTAATACACTTTGAAACCTTACCACACAACCAAACAATCACCGCTCAAGTCTACTGTCAACAACTGGATCGATTGAACACTGCACTAAAAGAAGAGACCTTTGGTTAATCGGAAAGGAATCATGTTCCACCACGAACAGTATACTTCTTTAGATGACCTGCACACCAGTCTCTACGTTTTTTGCCTCCAAACCGCCTGAATTTTACATATAAACATGGCATTGAAAAGGCTGTAGGACGTTGGCAGTCTCATTGATTCCGATGGAAAATATATACTAGATTAAAAAGTTTGTCGTTTTTTTTTTGGGGTACTTCAAATTCCGATTCTAAAAAACATTACTTATGGGATGACCTGATACATATGGAAAATATTTGAGGGCTCCGTCTCTAACCTTAGAAATGAAATAGAAACAAATTGGAATGAGAAGAGGCAGATGAGGGGCCACGACGAGGATGGAAATACCCTCAGAAACGAGGCCTTTCAATGTCCTACCAAAAGAAGTGAGGAATCTCCAGCACACCGACCTGAATAACCACAGGAATCCGTCCAGCTGGTTCTTGAAAAGTCCCTGACCAGCCATGCGTGGCTGGCTACGTGGGCAGGAGGAGATCAGACATCAATTTCCTCCTTCAACAAATCCCGCAAATGAGGCGGGATCCTGAACCGTCGTTTGAACTCTCCTAAAGTAACAAATTATTTGTGTATAAAATCCTTAGACTTTTCTCCCACCCTGTACTAGAAGAGGAGACTGTAGACACCAATCGACCAAGGAAGTACTCCGAGGAAGACGTTAGGCAGGAAACTGAGTTCTGGAACTCCTATTTCTCCTGTCACTGTCCTCCTTAACTGAACTTTTTCCAGTCTCATCTACCCTGTGAGTAGTCAAGCAGGTCTTCAAAAACACGCTTCGCTCTCTGTAAAATGCGCATGTGTAGTGAGGAACATACTCCACATTCTTTTCAAAATTTAAAAAAAAATGGTATAGTTTTTAAGTCTCGGGGATATTGACTTCGGCTCTCCCCCTTTTCTTCAGCGGTGGGCCATTTTTGCGGGCGTTCGCCCTTGGCCCCTCCTTCCTGCATAAAAAAAAACTTCTGCAACTATACTTAAGATCATTTACTTCCTTGTAGTTTTTATATTCACTTCTCAACTTTTTATGTAGTACAATTATAAATTTTGTCCAATCACCTGGAATACACCAGCTTTCCTACGCTTTTGGTATATCTGCTATAGCCACTCAGTCACCACTCTACAACCACGTTGTTGTTTGTTTAACCTCCTTCACAGCATCTAAGGCCATAATCACGGAGGGGACCTACAGCTTTACATAGAAACCGAACGCAAAGGACTGTTTCCCATCCAATTACTACCTAGACCCAATGTCACTTAACTTCGCTGACCGACGAAAAGCGGTGTTACGACATTGGCCACGACATAGCACTGCCACTACAAATAATCATTTCACTACATACCTATTTCTTACTTACTTGCCTTTCTTCAGCCTTCCTAACTTCCTCTAATAACAGTTCTCAACCTAGGGTAGCTGAACAATTTCCTCGAGTCGTCGGAAGATACCTATGATACTAAAATTATATTTTTGTGAAAAGTACTTGTTCCTATTTTCACGTAACTTCTTTTTTCTTTTAACTGATAAATATACAGGGTGGGTCACGACGAAATGTCAACGTCGGGAGCTTATAGCTAGGTCATTCCCAGTCAAAAACCCCATATGAACATAGGTCCGATTCTTAACGGTTATGGAAGTAGGGATGTTTGAATGTTTAAAATTAAGAATAAGCGAACGAATGGCTGCTAAAGTTTTTATTCATGAATTTACAGTAACTTCAAAATGACTACCCTCGGCCTCAATACACATTGCGGCTCGTCTGTGAATCGCGTGTAGTTCGCATTAGTTCATTACGATTGTCCTTCATGAGGGGTGCAGCATCCAAAATGCGACGGAGCAATGCATCTCGTGTTTCCACTTTTCTCTGGTACACCAGCTCTTTCATGCGCCCCGACAGATAAAAATCTAGAGGGTTGAGTCCGGAGACCTGGGTGGCCAATTTTGTGCACCACCACGACCGACCCCATCGACCATCGAGATGCGTTCTCACTACACGGCTAAAATTGGGAGGAGCTCCGTCTTGTAGAAATCGCAGATAAATGCCACCTGTAAGACCACCTTCGAAGATAAACGGACCAATCAGCTAACCGTAGAGAATACCACACCACACATTAACACTGAACCGATGTTGAAAATTACTTTCCACAATGGCATGAAGATTCATTTCTGATCACACGTGTGAATTGCCATTGTTGTTGATACCGTCGCAGGTAAATTGAGCCCATCAGAGAACAAGACGTATCGATGCAATTGTTGATTTGCATCGAGTCAATTACAAAATTCCAGTCGTTGGGTACGATCCCCAGGTTGGAGGTGCTGAACGCGCTGTACGTGGTATGGATACATCCATTCTTCGTGTAACGTTCTACATACTTTCGTTTGAGGAACTCTAAAACGCGTGGAAATCCTTCGCGTACTAACATGAGGACTCCGCTGTACCATCTGAATAATGTTTTCTTCTTCAGCCACATCTTGTTGTACCGAACGCTCGGATAAAACAGTAACGCTACGAAATGAACCGCTCTCTCGCAATCTTCGGAAAACGTTGCTAAACACTCGTCGATCCGGAAAACGTCGCTGGTTTTCGATAGATTAAAACTAGCTTAAACTCTTATAATTACAGAACCAGGCTTAATTTTTTCCTATAAAGATAACCTAACCAATACATGAACTGCTTCAAGGTAATTAAACAAGGAAAATGATAAGAAATATAATTGTTTCTACAAGCAGTAATTCAATAACATAGATAAGAGACTGTACGAAGTCGTTCTATCAGCTGCCATCTCCATAATAATCGCTTTTGATTATTAAAATTTATCAAATCAAATATTTGTGCTCTAAATCTCATCCATTGAAGAGAGTAACGATTCCTTTGTTTAGATACCTGACTAGTTATGGAAGTAGTTTTAAGAATTTACGAACTCATTACCCAAAAACTGAAATAAATTATCTCCACAACACTTTTTATCTAGTTGTTAAAGCACGGCGAAGCCCATTAAACACGTTTAAAATTAAATAGGTAAATGCAATATAATATATATATAAATAGTGTATTCACTCAACAAAATAGGCTATCCAGTTTGATATTCGTTTAATAGATTTTATTTTGGAAATTAGTAAGATACGATAGCAGTTCGGTAATTAATACTTAAGCATGAATGACTGACAAATTGAAGCTAAAAACAAAGTAATTAACCTCGACTAAGAAAACAATTTTTTTAAAAAATATATTAAAAGATTTTTAAATAACTAGCGTTGGAAAAAAAAACTTTTGTTCGATTTTTAATCTTAAATTAATTAAAATAAAAATATATACATAAACTTTTTAATTAAAGAGAAGAAAACTTAAAAATATAAAAAATGCCAGTTTGAGTCAAAAAGAAAATACTTTTGAAATACCTCCATAATTTAAATCATTCTGACATTTTTATTACTTTGGTTCCAAGTAACAAATCATATTTTAATAATAATTAAAGCAATTATTTTTTTTATTCTTAATAAAAAACACAACCATTTTTTTTAAAAGGACATTTCAATGAAGTAATGAAAATTTATATTTCAGTTTAGTTTTTGTATGGTTGAAAGTTGATGTATATTCATCAGAACAAATTCAGAGTTAGGACTAGTTTCTTAACTTATAAAAAATAAAAACTATATTGAAGATAAAATAGCGAAACATTCTCCTAAAAACTAATCCTATCACCACAGTTTAAGGAAACAAAATATTTAAACCATACTACTATAAAGGTGAATGAATATTAATAAAAACGCTAAAATGATAAACAGCTACTAAAAATTCTATTCTCAGAGCGAAGTTGTAAAATACCTTCATCATAAATCACTCGAACAATAATAAAAATACGTACCAAGTATGAGGTTCACATAATCGCTGGTCGCTTTATACCAAGGCTAAAATGGTTAATTTTTTTCTCCTTCTGGTTAACGTATAATGTCATTCCAGTTCGAGGATTTTTTTTTAGTATCAGTATTTGATAAACGTGCAAAAACAAAGTAGGATACCTTTCGTAGTGGCCAAGTTACCTTTGTAACTCGTTTACAGATTCAAAGAGCGAGGTTTGAGAGCAGTTTGCGAGACGATCTGCCTTGCCTGTTCCGTGAGCTTCCTCTGATTGTCCGTCTTTCCGCAGGCGACCATCTCCCACCTCACGTCAAGCTGACATCATACAAACATTTGTTAGCGTTAAAACAATGCTGAACTCTTTAGTAACAATTGCGCAACCTTCTCAAACGCATACGATGAACCTTACTTCATTTCTTTTGCAGGATGATAAATTATTTTACTATAATTACGATTGTATATGTATACAGTATACGAGGCCCTCCAAGAAAGAAATGGCTAAGCAACAAAAGTGAAAAACACCAGAAAACGCAGTTAAAGTTGTACCAAACTTTTGAACATATTTCGTCGAAATATCCTCAAAAGTTGTCACTTTCAAATTGGTACAACGTTTAACTGCATTTTCTGGAGTTTTTTACTGTCACTTAGCCATTTCTTCCTAGGAAGGCCTTATATAAGATTGTTTGGTTACTAAAACTGCCTGACTAAAAAAAAGTATGCCTAACTACTAGTAGCCTAAGTTATATATTTGAAAAAAATGCAAATGAAACGCTAAATACTGAGTTCAATAAGAAGCCAAGCAAATACAAATAAAAGAACCAGTGTAATAAGCAATAAATAAAACCTACGGTCAACCAAAATCAATCTCCCAAATACTAAGGAAAGTAAAAAATAAAATATATACACAGGCTATATACCTAAACAAATATAGATTTTAAAACAAGTTCCTCGCTTTACCTTTGAGAAATTACGGGCCTTCACTGGAGGTGTTTCGCTGAAGGTAATTCGTTTAATGCACCCTGAATCACCCTAAGGGAGAGCAAGCAACGTCAGGGACAACTACGGTACGCTTGGTAGGAGAGGTAGTGGGGGTAAGGAGGTGCCCCAAAGACTTGAAAGAGAGCGAGGGATGAGAAGAAGAGTATTCTATAGTTCTATTCAGAGTAGGATTAATTCTCCCTCTTCCCAATTTTAATTCGAATTTGCCTGAACCAGAATTCGTCCTGAGAATTCCTTCCAATCGGAAATGTTTCAGAAGCAAATTTAGCCTCCCAAAAAGCATATTTACTGCGTCTGCGGTTAGGCGTATTCGAACGGTTAATGGATTTCTAAGTACTTTTCTAGTTAAAAGCCGAGAAAAATCTACTGAATAGTGGTAGTACCAACTCGCTAGTCACGCTTTTGTTAAAGCAATCAAAATGAATGACCTCTACTCTATGAGAACAAATACTCAAAGTTTATAGAAAATAAGCCAAAGGAAAAATCACATCCCTAACTGATAAAGCAATCATGCAATTTTCCCTTAAATTTTTTTAACCCTTGTTGCATAACGTGCAGTTTATTTACTCCGTTTTATAGGGTACACCCATATGCAAAAAAGGGGTTAAATAATCATCAAAGCAAATAGTTACTTCCTGTTAATTTCCATTTCAATGAAAGTTCAGAACGTATTTAGGAAAAAGGATTTGCAAAGCACGATGTTCCACCAATTTCAACAGAAATTAAAAACTATGTTAACTGTTAACCAAATTAAAGTATAATGGTAAAATGAATGAATGTTATCAAAGCTCAAATGTTTGGCAAAACTTGCGAATTTTGAGAAATGAAAAAAAAAGATGAGAAAGAAAATGTAGAAAGAATAAAAATATAGGAAAGTCAATAAACGTTGTAGCCTAATTAACATACTTAACAGTATCAAATTACCATAATGAAAGTTTTACTAACTATTTAGAAACATTTCTTCATAATGAAGTGTAACAAAAATACACACACAAGTCAAATAAAGCTAAATAATCACAGAATTCTACTCTGAAAACTATAAACTCCATGCTGAATTTACGGCTTTCAGTTTAAATCAGTGTCATTACATCAATGACGTTCGTAACTATTAATTTCTCTACGATGAAGAGAAAGAATGAGCAATTTTTTTCAAACATTTCAAGCACAACATTACCGTAGGTTTTTCCTCACCTATTCTTTACACTATCTACTCGAAGCATCTACCGCTTTTATCTACATATTCATGGATTTCTTAATAATAAATCTACCTACACCACACACACTAGTTTCATTTCTGAAATTCTGAACCATGAACCACGTTTCCTCCCCTTCATCTTTTTAAAAATAAAGTTTCAAAAACTGTTCGACTTCTCCGAATTAAATAAACAATACAAACTTTAAACCACGAGAGAAACCACACAGTTTATGCGATTTATTAGAGACTTTCTAAGACATTCAATTTTTCGCGAGTGCAAACATCATTATTCTTGGAAAAGATCCATGAAAAAAAAAAAAGGTTGACGTAGCACACCCAGTATTCAAAAGGTTTGACACTTGGACATGGTTTCTAAGTGTTTTAGAAACTATTCCAGCCCTGTTGTACTAAAGAATTGTGGTATATATAATAATAGTATTACATACTACAGTGTCAAGTGAAAGCATTGCATTCAAAGGGTAGGATTTAATTAATACTTCATAACTCCTTCAATATTTCATCCATCTCCATCATATTTGTTACATGTATGAACACACACACACACACACACATATATATATATATATATATATATATATATATAAACGATTTTTAATGCAAATGCAAATTCTATTTATGCATATAAATTAATATATTTATTTAAATATTTCAGATAAAAATAGACACCGAGGAATGTGATGAGGAGGCCGCTTTTCATCTCTTACCAGAGAAACGAACAAAAAGAACAGACTGGAATAAATTTTTAATACGTCAAGCAGACACCAATGAAACTAAGTAGATTATCTGAAACTGGCATATCAAAATTTATTGAGGCTACGAAAACACAGATGAAGCGTACACAAGACTAAGACAAGGTTTAGACAATCTCACCAAGCTATGCATTTTTTGGCAGAGACATTGTTACGCCAAATACGAAAGTTCACGCAACCTGAAGTTCGCTAGGCGATCCATGACCCCATTTCCAGTTCCTATGGATGACGAAAGTAGAAAAGAGGATGAATTCACAACGCTAAACATTGACTGGTCCTTGTGTATGTTTTGCCAGGTTACTTATAAACAATTCTCGAGGCGGCAAAGGTAAGAAGTGATTTTGCTATGCTGACCAGAATACGAGAGATTGCCCTAATAGCTGCGCGAGCCAAGTACCACCAAGTGCGCAAAGCTCAGTATGTTGCGAGAAATAATGTAGAGTTCAAGTCGTACAAAGAACCAGAAAATGAAGACGTGTTCTCTGCAGCATTCCAAGATCTGGTAGCGGAGATACATCGAGGAATATTGGACAATAAAGCGTATGCTATAAATTTCCCGTTAACGTGGTACAAATATTATTTAAAAAGGTGTACCAGCAGACAACTATCGATTTGAAAGGTTAAAGATCAGGCTCTAAATACACTATTAACCATCAGCCTTCAAATCCCTCCAAGCCAGAACCGATTTACTCAAGTAACATACCTTTTCAGAATGTCCTAAATGCAGCATCAAGAAAAAGATTAAAAGAAGGTAACAAATACACTAAGCTGAAGAGTGACAGCATGAGCCCAACACAAGTTTTCTTCCACGTAGCACGGATAATACAGGCAGATTGGAAAGAGTCGGAAGGAATCGGCGTAAGACCAGTAGATATTTATGATTTAAACCTGCAAAGGTCAAAAGATATTGTTCCACAGTCTCTACTGGTTTCTCAGATGGTTGACTTCATACAGACCTCAGACAATTCACCAGTATGGAGACATCAATTCAAAATGTGCCAATGGATGCGATGTCAACTATGCAAATGGTAAAAAGTGGAGGAGCCAGCACATTTGAAGCACTAGCTAAGTATTGGGAACTTCTCGTACAACAAACTCACCAACACGACTGCAACAGAATCGATGTTATCTTCGACTGCTATGACAATGATGATTCCAGCAAGGTTGGAGAACGTACAAGACGAGGATGTTCTTCATTAGGGGTGAAAATATGGAGAAACACACCTGTACTAAAACAGTGGGACAAATATATCAGCAACCCAGTAAACAAAGCCAACCTTATTGCATATCTAAATAAAACCTGGTGTGAAAAGGGTCCCAGTAGTTTGCCATCTGGTAAGAAGGTACTCCTAGCCGGTGGATTCAAGAATGGAATGGCTGCAGTAATTCTAATGAACGACTGTTTGTCCTGCTGAGGAACTTCGATGTGACTATGAAGAGGCCGTCACTAGTATCATGTTTCACGCTATTAATGCCCCTGACGATCATCCAAGCCAAGGGTTATAATCAGGTCCTCGGACACCGATGTTGCAGTATTGAGCATATACGAGAGGCGGTCAGAAAATAAGTTTACAAGGCATATACTAGGGGCACTCAATATATTTTGCCCCACCCTTTTTTCTTAGCTAAATAATAGGCCATGGGGCTGAAGTGTCTTTTGGGCGTAAGTTTGAACTTTCTGCGCTTCACATAACCGGATTTTTCCAGTATGAACCTCCCCTCCTTTTGTAAAACCGATGGTTAACGCAGTTTTGAAAATGGCGTCTGACAGTGATTTGCGTCGTAAACAGAGAGCTGTTATCGAGTTCTTAACCGCAGAGAAGGAAACAGTTGGAAATATTCACAAACGTCTACAAAACGCTTACGGAGATGCTGATGTTGATCGAAGCTCACAGTTGGACGCTGGTTTAAACGTGCGAGATCATCGGAGAGGGAGAGCCAGCCTCGATGATGAGCCACGCAGCGGTCACCCGGCATCGGCTGTGACATCTCACTGTGCAACGTGCTAACAGCATCATTCGATCAAATCGGCGCGTCACATACAAGGAGCTAGGAATTAGTGAAGGAAGTGTGAATACGATAATTCAGCAAATGGGATACGGTACTCAAAAGTGTGCTCACGGTTTGTTCCTCGCGAACTGACTGAAGATCACAAAGTCCAAAGAAAAGACATTGCTTCCGAGTTCTTGGTTCGATACGAGACAGAAGGGGATGACTTCCTTTAAACAATTTTGTCTTTTTGTTTTTTCCCCTTCTACTCCAGATGGAGTTTTTTTTTTACTTCCGGGGTTAAACCTTAACCCTAAGGAATTTTTAGGTACAGCCTAGTACTAGGCGTAAGATAGGTGCTGCTGTATCGTAATATCTCCCCTACAACTTCTCCAGATGTCACACTTATGGGCAGTTGTTTCAGGAACTCCACTGTGGATTTCTTTACTGCCCCTGTTGCCCCCACTACTATTGGGATGATCTCAGGTTCCACATTCTCCTTATTTCGTGTTTGAGTCTCTGGTATTTTAAGACCTTTTCCCTTTCATAGTTCGCCACATTCCAGTCTGCTGGGATTCCTACTTCCACCAAGAGGCACTTGTTTCCCTCCTTCTCTCTCACAACTATGTCTGGTCTGCATCCTGATACCCTGATGTCAGTTGGTATCTTGTGATCATATAGGAGCAGCACTTTGTCATTGTCTTCTATTCCTTGTGGAATATGTTCCCAGTGTTTTCTGTTTCTAGCCTTATTTCATATTTCTTACACAGCTTGAAGTAGATTAGCTTGCTGACTGTATTGTGTCTGTCTGTGTAGTTTCCTCTGTGCAGGAGTATTTCACACCCCGATAGTATGTGACTCACAGTCTCTGGGCTCTTTGAGCACAATCTGTACACCTCACTTTCATTTCTGCCCTCAATATTCCTTTTGAACCAGTTTGTCCGTAGTGCCTGGTCTTGCGCTGCCCTCACCAGCCGTTCATCTTCTGGTCTTAGTGCCCCTCTTACCAGGAACTCCACGGTTTTATCCCTATGTATGCTCTGTTCAGCATGTCCTCTTTGTATACTTTGCTGAACTTGTGCTCTTCCCAGTTCTTCTCCTTCCTTTATGTACTGTGCTAATCCTATTGTTGTGGCTTTGTGCACTTGCTCAATTAGCGCAAGCCCTAATCCACCGACCCTCCTTCGCAGGTATAACCTTGGTGTGCATTGGTTTTCATATATGATCCTATGCGCATGGAGCAATTTTCTGATAGTATCCAGTTGATTATGCCAAAGCTGTATGACAGGACAGGTACCGCCAATAAGTTTATGGATAGGATCTTATTTTTACTGTTTAGGCGAGATTTTAGGATTCTTTGAATATTTCACGAATTGTGACTCAGGATGAGACTTGGGTACACCACTTTGAACCTGAAACAAAACGCCAATCCATGGAGTGGCATCATGCAGACTCCCCACGAAAGTAAGTTCAAAATGACTCCCTCTGCAGGAAAGGTTATGGCCATCATCTTCTGGGACATGAAAGGGGTGATTCTGGTAGACATTATGAAGAAAGGACAAAAAATCAACTCGGAGGCATATATTGCTACCTTACAGACTCCAGATACGTATAAAGCGAGTTCAACCAGAGAGAAAACTGGAAGACGTCTTTATTTTGCACAATAACGCAAGACTACACAAGAGTTTGCAAACAAGAGAGCCCACCACAAAAATACGCTTGACTGTGTTACCCGACCCTCCATACAGACTGCATCTGGCACTTTCAGACTTCCACTTGTTTGGGCCAATGAAGGATGCTATTCGTGGGAAAAAGTTTCAGTGACGATAAGATTGAGGAGGTTAAGTGGCTCCAGCGGAACCCAACGGACTTTTACCAACAAGGAATAAAGGCCCTTATTTCGAGGTGGAGGAAAGCCGTAGAAAAGGATGGAGACTATGCGGAAAAAAAAACTTGTAAAAAAGGTATGTAACTACTTGTGTACAAAATTTCTGGAACTTACAAGGAAACGTGGAAAGAAAAAAAAAAAAAAAAAAGGTGGGGCAAAATATCCTGAGTGGCCCTCGTATTTTGGGTTCTTTATTTCCAAGTCTAATAACGACAGAAGATTTAATTGTACAGCTATCCAACTACTTTTCCACATAGTCCCCGCCACAATTGAGGCATTCATAATATAGTGGGACGAGCTTTTCGATGCCTTGTTGATAGAAGTCCGTGTCCTGTGTTCTCAGCCATCGTGTCAGCTACAGCTGTTTCCGGCACGAAAGTGCGCGCAACATTTTGCTACACTGCCAACTCATTACATCTTCCCCATAAACCTCCACCAGCTAGCGATGAATTTCTGCCGCGGACACACTTCTTGTATTCAAAAATCGAATAAAACTGCACACACCTCGTGCCTGGACCACTGTTTCAGTCGAGCCGCCATGTTCAACTGACTCGTATAACCAATGGACGGTAGATGGTAGCCGAATTGACATGGTGTTGCCAACAATGATTAATGAATTCAGCTGATACAAAACAATCAATGTAGGTCCTTTAGTTACGAAGTTATACGCCGTGTAAACTTATTTTCTGACTGCCCCTCGTATCTATACAACAAATTCCACTGTCCTGAGTTGTGGTTTCGCAGTGGAACAAAATATAAACTTAGATACATTCCTATCCACGATATTGCGAGTAGCCTCGGACTAGTTCTGCTCTTCCAGGATTGCAAACTTTCACCGGGTGTGATAGCACAAGTTCATTCTGTGGTATTGGAAAGAAGTGCCTAAAAATGGTAAGAGCGTCAGCAAACCACCAAGAAACTATCCCAACTCGGAGAAAGTATCAAATTGTCCGCAGATATTGTGATGAACAGCGAGAAGCTTGTTTGTGCATTGTACGATGCCAAGAAAGCAGACAACTCAGTCGACAGCACACGTTACTGGATATTCTTTTAAAAAGGACAAAAGAATGAAAATCTCTCCCCTACATTAAAATAGTTTAAATCATCATTTGGAAACGGTTAACTTTCAGTCGTTAAGCTGAAAAAGATCATTGAAGGCACAGCAGAACATGCTATCTCCTGAGAGTTACAGATGGAAGATTGATGACGGACAGCTTATCCCCCCTTTCGATGACAGGAACACGCTCCTAGCGGAACCAACGTCCCGCAGATGTAAAAAGTCAGCCTACAAACGCGTTGATTTGTGTCAGTGCCGAGCCAATAATCTTGTATGTAGGGAAGCATGCATCTGAATGGTTGGTGAACTATGAAAATGTTCGAGGAGTTACTGATGACACTGATTCTGATTCAGACAGGGAGGATTAAACAATAGCTTGCACGTCGAAGATACGAACTAAATACATTTTTCTAGTTTTACATTTTGTTATTAAATCACTATGCTAGGAACAAATTACATTTACTCGTCTTAAATAATAATCATGCATTTTAACTAGTGGAATGCTTAACCCTTAATCCCTACCCATTATAAAAGTTACACTAGCAATACCCCGGAGTACTAGGGTACACCAGTACCCCTGGTAGGGTTTAGAGTTGTGATACCTTTAATCAATACAACAAATGTGTATATTTATCTTTTTGTAAATGAACTTCTTCATTTCATTTCTACAACTAGTTATGAAAACAAAAGCTTAAAAATAAGTTTATTTGCATCAATATCGTATATTTACTTCACAATTTCTGATTTAAATATTCATTTCTTCTTTCAATACCCCTTTTAAATTGAAATTTTAGTTTTAAATGTTACTAGTCAAGCCAAAAACACGGGCTACGCAGATATATATATATATCTCAATTTGAAGTTTGAGCCCGTGATATTAAGGGTTGCGCAGCAAACGGTTTAAAACAAAGTATACGCCACAACTGGCGATGAAAAAGTCAGGCAAAATTTACCTAATCTTGGTTTAGAAAAATGCTCAAATTTTTGTGATGCCACAATTCTTTGTTACAACAGGTCCTATAACTCCCCTCTCCCCAAGATATCATCCTAACAGAATATGAAGTGAAACGTTTGAAATACTCGGTGTGCTACCTTTTCAATTTTCTAGGCCTTTTGAGAATCTTCTCCTGAACCATATGCATTTTTAAATTCTATTTAACTTCTTCAATTAAGACTCAAATTCAGGTACGAGACAAGATTAAAACCCGATTTTAAAAATATTGAGTGAAGTGTTTTCTGCATATGACAAATTCAAATATACGTTTTCTTTAGCTGTAAGATTGTCCATTGGTTTCACTTCAGAAATAATCTAAGTTAATTTTTATTAGACTAACACTTGAGTAAATATCAATTAAATTTAAGCTGTATAGAACACAGGGCTGGGTACCAGTACCATTTTCAATTGCTTGATAATACCACTCTGAAAAGTGTTATTTTACTGGCAACAAATTTTCCAATAGGGCCTAGCAAGCTTTTATGAAACTTGTGTAAATGCCAGTTGTTAATTTTAACAAAATCCTCTTTTCTTGCTATTAAAAATGCAACTAGTTATTTATTTTTAAACTTCGAAAAAAAAAGATGGAAATTATAAAGAGGTCTTTTCTGAAGGCAAGAAACAAAATCCCTTCAAAAATTGTTCTATCTTTTGTTTCCGACTCGGGAGTATTATTAATTTCACTGGCAATGTTTTCAATATCGCATCACATTTAGTAAATTTCTCAATATTTTCAGTTTCTATTTTATAAAATATAACCTGTAAATAGGCTTCATGTTATAGGTGTCTTTGATATGAAGGTTACGCATCCTGCTTTACAAACTGGCAGTGACAATTTATTTTTACTTGCTTGAATTTGGGCCTAATTTAAAGAATATGATCATTTCAGTGATTTCACACTAAATTACTAGTTTTGTTTATACTTAGGGCCGCCATGCCGGAAGCTTCTGTGCAAAAAGAAGAGTTATAAGTCATAATCCATTTAAGCAAGGTTCCTATAAGGAAAGACTTTTTGCAGCCTGCACTGCAAATGAGTGAACCTCGTGTGAAAAGCAACATGGGCTTTTCTGTTCTACTGTGGTGAGCAGTTTAAGAGACCAAATCCTTTGGCAGATGAAGTAGTTAGTTTCTGCCCTTCCACCAACCCAAGTCGAAGTGGAAAGACTGTTTTCTACGGTGCATTACATTTTAAATGACTCAAGAACATTGTTATCTGGAAATTCAGTCAATAATATTCTGTTCCTAAAATCCAATGGACTTAATTAACTTTGTACAGACAAACCCGTCACTAATGTTATATTTTCTTTTTCAAGCTTAGCAAGTTCCTATGCAATAAATTTAAAAGGTTCTGTTCCAAATTTGTTTTTAGCTTTTATGTTCTTTCTTTAAGGAAGAAGGGTCATAAAATTGAAATTAATAGGTATTAAAAGATACCTTACTATAGGTCAAATTATTCATCCTGCAAAATAGGTACCATCGGTAGGTAAAACAAAACCTGATATATACAGTTATACACCTGTATTTACCGACAACCAATTTCATTTTTTTTTTTTTAATGCAGGAAGGAGGAGACAAAAACGTACCCGCCTCCTCACAAAAGAAAAAAAAGGTAGAGGAAGAAAAGAGTTCAAATCAAGGTCCAAGGTTTTCGAGATGCATGGACACTGCGTTTGAATGATTGGAGGTCATAGACAAAGGGAAAGATTGATCGAGGAAGCCTTCCAGAGTTGACCAGTTGAGTAGATGAAGAATTGAGAATACCGAGTAACCACTGCGTTAGAGAGTTGAACAGAAAAGGAATTGGTGGTATTATCAGTACCACTTTGCCTCAAATACCAGTACCAATTCTACTGCTGGTACCCAGCCCTGAATTAGAAAATTAAGCAAATACACTGAAACAATTAATTACATATTCACTTACGAGCACTGTAATTATGATTATTATTAACACAAATGCTGATGACTTCATTTAGTCTCCAATTCTAAATTTACTTCTGCTAATCGGAATGAGTTAATTACTAGAAAAAACACGAGTGCAAGACAAACGAATTAAAAAAGTACCTTCTTGGGAGACCTTTGGCCGCAGAGTGAGGAAATGTTACACCCCTCATCTGGTAGGGCGTCTCTTAATATCGGAGGCGGTGAGAAAATCATGGAGGAATCCCCAATTAAACTTTTACTCTGAAGAAAAAATGAAAAGTATTTAAATATAAAGAAAAAGTGATCTGAAGGACGTTCTTTTAATCGTCCCGAATCGTCCTTCAGTGAGGCGAGGAACCTCCGTTCACTTCGTCTAACTCACCGGTGTTTCTGGAAGCATGGAAAGTGGCTGAGACTCCATGAGGGCACTTTGTATGGAATGGGACCCATTATGAGACTCACTCTGAGGCCACGATTGGATCAAAGCCTTCTTTGCTTTCTTGTTTGGGGAGTTCTCCTTGCCTGGAGACGGTGGAGCCTTCCTCTTCAGCGTTCCGTATCCGCTTTCAGATAGATTCGACTGTGATGACAAAAGAAAAATACTCGAGTATTTGTAAGACCTGAATAACGTCGTCAATTTGGAATGATTCTGGTTTCGTCTCTAGATATTCTCTAAATATAAATTCATGTTTAAATGTCAACTCCTACAAGGTGTCTAGTAAACGCAAACATTCCATAACTTCGTAAACGATGAACACAGAGCATGGTGAAATTTATACAAGCAGAGATGCAACCATGTACGAGTTACTACAATTACAGTAAATGCTAGAACCTATCTCTTATTTTCCGGGCTAGAGCGTATGTTAACGAAGATACTGTTAAAATGTCACCAGTACCTTGTATGTTGGAGCCCTTGCATGGTGCGAGGACTGTGGCCATTAAGTTCTGATGCATTATTATTAGAGTTGTTTTCTTGGGCTTTAGAAAGAAAACAGGAATTGCTTATGGCAAAAGACTTCTTGAGACGAACAACTCGGTGACCTAATAACGACTGAATATAGGCCTTATTCATTTCCGATGTTGTGGTAGCATGCATTGCATTGTTCAATGTCGTCGAATGTTTGTAAATTGTTCATGAAATAGGGCAATTTGCCAATCTGTGGGGAATGGGGGCATAAAAAAATGCTCCAGTAACCTTCGTCTATGTTAATGCAGAAGATATATCAACTTTCTGAACATGAACAGGTGTTGAACAGGGAACATGGGGTTCTCATTTGGGAATATTCGCGTACTTTGTGAACTGATGAGATATGCCTCCAAGCAAACGAGTCCGACACATTTGCCTTGGCAAAAACGTCAGCGCGATCTGTGCACCGTTTACAAAGTTATGCGATGTTCCATGGAATGTGCAATAATAAAAATGAGTGATGCAACCGTGTCCAGCCCAGGCTGGTCCAAAATCCACATATTCTTATTTCACACTCAAGTCTCAAGTAACACCAGAAACGTGTTATTCGAGCATTATTCGAATTAATTATTAAAGCAAGCAAGTTTTCTTTATTTGGTTAAAATTCACATTATATAATTGCAAAGACTGAAAAATAGTGGGTCTGACCAGTTCAGCTGAATCATCACCAATAATAATAATAATAATGGTGGTGCTTTACCCGATTGCTGGAATCATCAGAAGGGTAAGAAGGTGTCTGATATTTGCTTTTTTCTACTTCAGTTTCTTTTCGGATAATTTCTGCTATGTCTTCAAAATGGGTCGGAGTCTGGGGCTGTTAAATATAAAGATCGCACATGTGAGAAGCATGTAACATACAAGTAAATGAGACTTACGACATAACCGTAAATAACTCGAGGAAACCAATTCTGTCAAAAGTAACAGCTGACAGAAAAATGAATGTTTAAGCAATCTTGGTACAATATAAAATTTTAAAGCTCTTTATTACGAATATTAAAACACAATCTGTTACTCACCAGCTGTTTGAGGGGGCCAATTTTCCTCTCAATCTCCTTTAGGGCATTCTTCAGGGGAGTGGGTGTCTTGGGAGTGGGATGAATGAGCACCCGCCTCGATTTAGGAGTCTTCTGACTCAGTCCACAACTGGAGTTGACTGGAAGAGGGAAACTGAGTGTCGGTGTGTTCAGAGACTGCGAACCCTCATTTTGTGGGCCCGATGACGGGGGTGTGGGTTGGCTGGGTGTGTGGAGGGAAAGTGGGGGTAGTGGCCCCATAACTGGTGTTGAAGTAAGTGCTTCAAAGGAGAGTTGTTGGGGACTCTTGAGGAACTGAGAGGGGCTGAATGGGGTATTCTTTTGCGGCGTTTTGTCGGGGGTCAGTTTCACTGGCGTCGTCAGCCCTGAGGTGTTCTCCTAAGTGTTTGAGAGAGATTCTGTCAGATACTGCTCTTACCATGCAAGACCATTTTTAAAACAAAAAACATTATAATAGCGAGGTGTGTTTAATGTAACAATCTCTTCCCATTAATAACCCCTCTTTACCTGCGTTATAAGCATCCTAGGAAGTGTGAGGGGATGCCTCTTCGAGGGTGAGAACTGCTTCCTCCGACTCCTGCGTAGAATTGGAGGAGTTGACAACCTGGATGAGTTGGCAGAGGAGAAGGAACTCGAGAGAGAATGGTTGAGATTTGAAATATTGGCTAAGGAAGGCGTGGAAGGAATGCTTCCGCTGATGGCATTTGAGACGGTGACGGAGGCTACGGGATGACACGTGGTCGGTGGCGCCACTGATACGGAATTCACCGAGCAACACTTCTCCGCATTTTCAACCTTTATCTGAGAAGATAGGCAAAGCTGCCCAATGATAAGTACTACAAACATCAAAATGAATACAAATCATGCAAATTTCAATTTAGGTCAATGTTCTCTATACTTTGATCACAATTAATATTATCAAGAGGTTCCAGCGCATCTTACCTTAATTGGACTACAGGTGAGAAGTTCAAAAGCTCCCATGTCCAACTCGTTCTTAAAAGCTTCGAGATTCTTGTCTGGCCTCAGCGGTGACAGAGAACCAAAGTCATCGAAATACCTGCAGATTTAGTAAAATTGACTTTCAATGATAACGGGACAAACTTGAAAATAAATCTGATTAATTAATTATTCGTATGAGTAGCCCCCTTAAATAGAGATCAATGTTGAAAACGAAGTCCTCACCAGGGTGGCGATACTTTATTATTATTTGCATCGCATCGAAAGATACGATACAAATAAGTGTCAGTAACGCGATACTTTATCATAGACTCGGTCTAAAATTTGTAAGACTGAGAACCAATCTCGTCAAGAATTATCTCATTATTTAGCGAATAATTCATCAGACAATACAACACTACACTGCCATCAAGCGCTCCGGTTGAGAGACTTTTTAGCATAGCTGGAAATCTCTTTCCTTCAAGGAGAAACAGAATTTCTGATGAATTGTTTGAGGTCACTCTTTGTAAAATTCAATAAAAATAGAGTAACTCAGTTGTTTCATAATGTCATATATAACCTTTGGTTAGCTTCCGCCCGAAGTGTTCATTCTGACGAAGGTCAAGCTTTTCACTCCACCTTAGACCTAAGTTTAACGTGGAATCCGAACCACGCCCCATCAGCAGCACAACTTCTTAACCACTAGGCCATCTAGGGTACCCATTTATCTACCAACCACTTTCTTTATTGTGTGGAAGGGCGAACAGCTGGGTTTTGCTGCGCGCCGGCTGCCGTCGGGTCTCGAACCCGGGGCCGATGGATTCGTAGTCAGCGACGCTAACCACTACACCACCGAAGCGCATATATATGTAAAGAACGACGCTTGTGTAGAAGAACGTTCCGCACAAGATGAGGAGGGAGAACGAACAAATGAAAAATTAGGTAACCACCCGGGAATCGAACCCGGGATCTTCCGATTGCCGGTCAGATATGCTATCCACTGCACCATGCCCCTCAGGGCATTTGATTCCGCTCGTATGTAGGAGAATTACGACTTCTGATTGATCGAGGACCTTGGTGTAGTGGATAGCATATCCAACCGGCAATTGGATGATCCCGGGTTCGATTCCTGGGAGGTACCTCATTTTTCATTTCTTCGTTCTCCCTCTTCATCTTGTGCGGAACGCTCTTCTACACAAGCGTCGTCTTTTATTATATATATATATATATATATATATATATATATAGTGTCCATAAATTATTCACCCGATTATACGCCTTAATAAATTCGTTATTATAGGAGCTATCTTAAAACGGTTTGCGGCAGTTAAAACAAGAAACTTTTTTCTTTATTTCGCAGAACATCCACTAGGGGCACAATGGCGACAGTGAAGGAGAAAGCAATGTGTGTGCTGTGGATGTGGGAAACCAAATCTCCAATTACTGTACAGACACGTTTTCGGGAGGAATATCAGAAAACTCCACCAACAAAGCAATCACTCAAGCGATGGCTGAAACAATTTCAAGAAACTGGCAGTGTGCTACATCAGAAAGGAGCTGGTAGGCCTAGTGTGTCTGAAGATAAGCTAGCAGGAATTAAGGCGGCGTTTATCTGAAGTCCTACAAAATTCATCCGCCGAGCAAGCCGAGAACTGCAAATACCGCGTTCAACAGTGCATAAAGTGGTTCACAAGAGGTTGAAACTTTATGCCTACAAATTGCAAACCTTGCAGAAACTTCTACCAAATGACAAACCCAAACGGGTACAGTTTGCTGTTGACATTCTTGACCATATTGATGAAGATGAGCATTTCTTGAACAATGTCGTTTTCAGTGATGAAGCGACATTCCATCTGTCTGGGGCTACACAAAGGACAGAGTGTATGCAAAGAAGGTTAATAACATCACAGAATTAAGACACCAGATTGAAGAGACATTAGCTTCCATCACGCAAGACATGCTTCTTAATGTTTGGAACGAAATCATCTATCGCCTTGATGTTCTGCGTGCTACGAATGGGGCTCACGTGGAGGTTTACTGAATTAAAACAAAAATTTCTTGAGTTGTGTTATTAATTGCCGCAAACCGTTTTACGATAGCTCCTATAATAACGAATTTATTAAGGCCTATAATGGGGTGAATAATTTATGGACACCATTTGTGTGGTGTGTGTGTGTGTGTGTGTGTGTGTGTGTGTGTGTGTGGTATCGCGTTACTTTTTTTGGCCCCAATACACCACCCTGGTCCTCATATCCTCATTTACCCTTTAACTAGATCGTCAAAATAAATGCAAAACTTCACTTTCTTACGTGGAGGTCGAAATGTGACAATAAAACCCACATTATTAGACGGAATTTATTTCCACAACAGTTTCGATGCTCACTGGTATTCTCTTCGGGTTGATACAAAAAACAAAAAAAAACGAATGAACAAAAGTATGAAAACAATCCAGGAAAGGTAAGGAGCATTCTAGAAGGGCAGAGACCATTAAGAAATTCACACCTAGGTTACATCCCGTTCACCCGACACCGGGTGAACGGGATCTAACCTAGGTGTGAATTTCTTAATGGTCTCTGCCCTTTTAGAATGTTCCTTACCTTTCCTGGATTGTTTTCTTACTCACTTTTGTTCATTCATTTTTCTGTATCCACCCGAAGAGGATGCCAGTGGGCATCGAAACTGTTGTGGAAATAAAATCCGTCTATTAGTGTGGGTTTTGTCATAGATCGTCAAAACTGGTCTACCGAGAAAAAAAAAAAAACACACACAATTATAATTACAAGGTTTGGGTTTGTTTAACCTCCTTCGTAAAGGCAAAGGTCACATGATGGAGGGGATCTACACCAAACCATCTATGAGTTGCTACATCATCTGAACGAGGACGACGGCCACCTATTCAACCGCTGGACAAAGCCACTATCATTTAAATACGTTAACCTAGCGGAAAGCGGTGTTACAACGTACCCCGTACTACACTGAAACTGTATATTGCATTAATTAGAAGGGTTAATTTTTCAATTAAAAGTATTTATCTTAAAAGTTTACGAAGACTACGAAAGTTATAAAACAGGTCACTTCCACCTTCGTTTCGTGAACAAAAGGATCGTGGAGAAATATTTTATAAACTTTACACGGACGGTAATCGACAGTATAAATCAACTAACACGATAATTAATTTTCCACAGCAAAAATATACACCGACCATTACACAATAACATTCATGTCTCTATTCTGAATAATGACATATGAATGACTTCCCTGACCCTGAATGCGAGCATTCGCCCTTGGCCCATCCTTCCTGCGTAAAAAAACCCTCAATTATAATTAATATTTTAAGTTGAAATGAAATGAAGGTCTCACTTGAGGGGAGAGAGGATTCCCAAGTCCTGATAAAGAGATCCTTTAACAGGACTCAGGAGGAATCCCTGTTCCAAGCCAGGGCTGAATGTGATAGAACTGGAATTGGAATTGGAACTGAAAGGAGCGAGTCGCTCTCCCTTAGAGGGCTGCTGCTGGAGGGACTGGAGGGAAGAGGGAGGTTGTGCACTCATCATCTCTTCTTTCGCGGCTGGGGGAAGGAGGTTGCAGTTCTTGCTGAAGTGGGGGAGGATCTGAGAGAGGGGGGAGAGCCCGCTTCGGTCTCTTGGGATCCGACACCCATCCCTATTGGGGGAGTGGGACCATTGTCGGGGGATGGCCTCCGGGGAGGCTGCACGGGATCCGTAAGAGGAGGAGTGGGTATGGGAGGACTTATCTGAAAAGGGAGATAAAAATTAATTTCATTCACGACTTCAAAGCCTTATAAAAACTACCGAAACTATACCGTCATATCTAATACATATACCTTGGTTTTGCTTACACCCGAATTGTTCATTCTGACGAAGGTCAAGCTTGTCACTCCACCTTAGACCTAGTTTAACGTGGAATCCGAACCACACACACCCAGCAGCCCAGCGTTTTAACCACTAGCGTACCCATTTATCTACCAACCAATTTTTGTGTGTGGAAGGATAAACAGCTGGGTTTTGCTGCGCGCCGCCTGCCGTCTCGATCCTGGGGCCGATGGTTATAGTCAGCGACGCTAACCACTACACTACTATATATATATATATATATATATATATATATATATATATATATATCTTGGTGGATCAGTGGTATCATTGTTGGGCTGTAGCCGGTAAGACCGTAAGACTGAGTTGCTTCCTGCTGCTGGCTTTTTGATTGAGTTGGGCCAGCCATTCACCCTGTTAATGCTCGGACTCAGGTGACCGTTGGGGCAATCTTTCTCCCACACAGCGGGGAAACGAGTTTATACATAATTTTAATTTAAAAACAAATAGTAAAATCTGCCTGAGTCATTGAATCAAAGAATGAAGATTACCTGTGAAACTGCGGAACCGAAGCTGTCAATGATGGTGCCAGGGTGATGCTGTGGCGTGGAGGCATTGGTGTACCCTGGGGTGTATGGGCTCTCAGCTGACCAGTAATTCTTTAGAGATATAAAAATTGGATAAAATACCTTTTTCCAGTAAATTTTCCTCGTATAATATCTCCTTCAACTAATATGATACCCCACTATATTTCCCAGTACCATTTCATTCAATTTTTGATCCTATCGACGGTTCCTAATTACCTTCAGATACACAAACTGCAACACACACTTTCAAAAAACTCCCCCGTTTCTGAGACGAGAGACCTTTCAACTTTAGAGACACTCAGTTTATTACAACTAATACACAGAAATCAACCGACTGACTGATTAACTGATTCACTGCAAGTCTTACCACAGGTTAAGTTCATAACGGTTACCTCGCCACATTTTTTTTTTTTCAAATTGTAAGTCTTCATCCATTAGAATATCCTGCAATAAGCTCATATCGAAGCAATTTGTTTGGAAATAATCTCTCCTAAATCAGACTATCGAAAACACCTAAATGGTGAATAATAATAATGAATTCGAAACATTCAGTACGTATGGGAGGTGGAGCGTGCTTATTGGTATAATTCATATGGCCACTGTGCACACTGCATAAGACCACTTCCTACCACCGGGAACCTTGTTCCACTTCTAAGGCGTTACTAAATACTTGAGGGAACTCTTACAAGTTTTGAGCCCATCTTTTCAATGCACGAAAAGCAAGGGTGTATACAAGAATAATGAATAATTTCCCTACAGATTGAAGTAAATTTCACATTTCCATCTGACAACGCATTACTCTGTACACCACTATGTGAAAATCTCCAACAGAGACTGCATAATCACTTTCCAAATTATTCAACTGCTCTTCAGTTTCACTTCTGAATGAAAATTACGTCAAACTGGAACTGGTCTCACAATCATTGAATCCATTACGCCCTCATACATAACCCCCCATTATAACAATACTAACTCAACTTTTTACTCGCAATTGCTACTCATTAAGCGCTTCAATCCGCTTCCAGTCTCTAATTTACTTAATGCTTATCGAACAACCTACACACGAAAACCTTTAAATTCCTTCATTCGCTATAATAACGAAGACTGATTTTCGTTCTTCACTAAAACTTTAGTTTTATTCTACTTTAATCTTATACACAGCCCGAATCAGTAATTGAGAAAGATGATATGGCTAATGTTCCGAATAATTTTTTGTATCGGTTTTCACTAAGGAAAAGTTAGATAACTTGGAAAATAGTGGGTCTAGTGAGAAGTATAGTAACTTCTATGAATGGGACTGTGGTAGATAAAGTTAGTATTAAAAAAGATTATCTTGAATATGATTAAGTTAAAACCTAATAATGTAGTAGGTCCTGATAATATCCATACTAGGATACTTAACCCTTTACTGCCTAAATATTTTGTAGGGTTAAGTAATGAATGCGTGTATTTGAAAGGTTACAAATTTGTCCTTTTGGGCAGTAAAGGGTTAAGGAAAAAAGGATTGTCTGGTTGAGGCATTTCGTATTATGTTGACAGGTCATACACGAGTATCTGAAGATTGGAAAAAGGTTATTTTTAAGAAAGGAAATAAAGAAGAATTAGGGAACTACATGCCAGTTAGCCCGACATCATCACTTGTTGAGAAAGTTATTGAGAAAATGATGAAGGATAGCATTCAGAGATACTTGGCTGAATACAACCTAGTATTAGATTAACAACAGGGATTTAGATTAGGGGTGCACCGGGTAAGGTATCCGGCCGGATAACCGGATATTAACTAAAAAAGACTATATAAGTCATATAATCAGTCTCTAAATTACAAAGAAACTGATAAAATATCGTAGTTAAAAAGTTACAACTGCAATAATAATGATTGAAGTTATAGTAATTAGTGGTACAGGTATAATGGGACTACTTTCAAGAAAGGTAGCAAGCTTTATATCAATAGTCAATGCATTTTTTTAGAGTTCTGAAAATTGCCATTGAGCGCTACCTATGTGTCCAGATGAAAATAAACTTAGTTCAGGTTTTCAGCATACTTTTTCAGTCAGGAAAATCTTGTTTAACAAATAATTTAGCATTTTTGAAATGTCAGGTTGACAGGGGGGCAAAATAGTTGTCTTATCCCGCTGGATTGCCGAATATTGACTAAATTATTTTTAAAATAAAAAAATTGATACAACCATTTATTTCAAAATTTTAATTAGAAAAACAGATTAAGCATCCATAACGATTTATAAAAACTTTCGACCATTGTGGTGAATGATTAATATTTCACCTCGATGAGGCAATAATCTAGATCGTTTCTCTTCCAAGATGTTTCCATATTCTGAGTACATTCTCTCAGAGAAAACGGATGATGCTGGAGTTGAAAGAAGTTTGGAGGCAAGATCTCTCAGAAGAGGGGGATTTATCTTCTCTCCAGTACTTCAGAGGACGATGTTGCCGCCCTAATAGAGGAAGTTTAATGTAGCGATCAACCTCTTCTGCAGCTTCAACCAAGGACACTGTATCGGGCCTTTTTCTTTTACCTCGGTCTCCTAAAAGGAAAATTAGAAATGGAATAAAAATTCAAAGTGCTATATACCAGAGTTTCATAGGTACCTAGATCTCGGACAAGCTTCTCGTTATATCATAATCATTGTTTGCTTGGCTGTTCCTGGCTTCCGTAAACTGACTAGTTCATGTCATATATTGGCTATTTATGTAATAGTTTGTACGATAGTAAAAGCTAACAAATTTATATTACCCGTCATGCTAGTTCCTGGTACTTCTGAGAGAGATTCACGCGCAATTTCTAGGAAGCAAGCACTAGAGATCTTCATCCTCTCTCGGTTCCTTGGTGATGAGCCAGTTGAACTCTCCCCACTGCTACTGCTGCTTACTCTAATCTCTTTCAATAGTTCAAGTTACTCTCTCTGATTGTTTACTACTACTTCTAGAAGCCATACTCTTCCTCGTTCCCTCTTATCAACAGAAAGAAATTGCATCTTGAAACGAGGGTCAACTGCTGTTGCTAAAACATGATGTTGAGACCATTCTGGGAAAAGAAGCGTGTTCGGAGTGATGTTAGAAGTTCTTGCTTTGTTGTCTGTATTCCTTGGTCTCCTTTACCAACTTCAAATAAAAATCTTTCCAATGTGCAAATATTTGGAATTACCACAGATAGAGTGCAAAATTCTGAGGTCATTTCTTGCGTGAGCCTAAAGAAATGCTGTAAGAGTTCTAGTAGGGGTCCTATTATTTGTCACTCATAAGATGAAATGTTAGGGAGTTCATTGTGGTCAGCTAAATACAGTTGAATAGCTCTCTCTAATTTCAGTAACCGATCTAACATGAGGTAGGCACTATTGCAACATCTTAGACGAGGAGGAGTGGTGGTGTCCCTTATTCCTTCTGAATTGTCTTGAATTCAGTGCATGCCAAAGCTGAATGATTAAAGTGGGAAGCTAATCTGCGACTTCTTGCAGGAATGTCTTTTATGCTCCTTTGAGACAAGACTGCATCATTAACCACTAGTTGTAGGAGGTGAATTGTACCAGTGCACAGATTTAATTTCTGTCAAGTCACTTCCTAGTGACATGTTTGTTCCATCATCTCGCACTAAGATACGTCTCCGAGTTTCACTCAAATTCCAACTCTCCCACATGCTCTGTAACTTTTCAGCAACATTTACTCTTGTATGTGACCCAGGAAAATGAGAAGCATGTAGAACTGCATCTCCATGTATGAATTCTTCCTTTATCCAATGCCCAGAAAGCAGGGCTGTGGAGCTGGAGCTGGAGCCGGAGCCAGGAGCTGGAGCTTGAAGCAATTTTGGTGAGTGGAGCTGGAGTTGGAGCCAGTTATTTTTGGGAAGCTGGAGCTGGAGCTGATAAAAAATGTGTCAGCTCCGGCTCCAGCCCAATACAGAGAGTTCATATTTAGATACAAACTTTTTTATGCTATTTTTTTTTTTTTTTTTGAATGATTTCTAATTGGACTTAATTTTTTTCAGGAAATGTGTTAATTTTTAGAAACTTAAACTAGTAAGCTTAATTTTTAAAAATTGAAAATATTAAGTTTCATTCTTCTTTTTTTGAGCCCTTTCATAATGACAACTAGATCTCAAAGTCAAACAAAGTCCGCATTATTTGAATACTTCACAGTTTCTACAGATGGAAAATATTTCATTTGTCACTGTAAGAAAGAAAATAATGAACAATTATGTGAAACTAAAATTAGTTCTTGTACAAGCTATGATACAAAAGTACCAACCCAGACTGGCAAGACATCAAATTTAAAAAGACATCTACAACGATTTCATCCAAAAATTTTAGAAATTGTTAATAAGAAAGACAGTGAAGCAAGTCAAGCATCCACCTCAACTAAAAGTAAAATTTGTCCTAGGGGACAATTGCAAATGTCACCATTAACAAGTTTCTTTCCTAGTAATAAAGTTACTGTAAATATGACCGCAGATAAATTCAAGTAGTACATCATAGAAATGGTGGTAAAAAATAGTATACCTTTATCTTTTTTCTCAACACCAGCTTTTTTAGGTCTTAATGGAGAAATGGCCAGTAAACTCCAAGTTTCTTTGGATAGAAATAGCATTAGAAAGATTGTGATTGAAGATGCCACTTAAGGAGCGCTTAAGGAGCGCTTTGTGTTCCTCAAAATGGATGGATGCACCTCGCCATAGAGTTAATTATTTTGCCATTAATGTGAGATATATAGATGACAACAATAAAAAGGTGACTCGGACACTGGCAGTATGGAATACACATGCACATCACACCAGTGAATATCTTTCTAAGTTAGTCGAAACTGTCTTACAAGATTTTAAAATAAAAAAAGAACAAGTTCTATGTATTGTCACTGACAATGCTTCGAATATGCTAAGCACTATTGAAAAACTAAATAGAGGGACAGTTACTAAGGAAATAATGGAAAATGAAGAAGACATTTCTGAAATTGATTCTGCAAATGAAATGATAGTGACAGAACAAGATGATGAAGTTCTAGATGATATTGCTGAAGAAGCCACTATGCTATCTCATATTCAACACATGCGCTGTGTTGTGCATACATTGCAGTTAGCGATAAGGGATGGATTAAAAGAACGACATGTAGCAACTATGATCAGCAAGTTCAGACAGGTAGCCACTGCAGCCAGAACACCAAAAAAAAGCTCCATTGTGAAGAAACATTCAGGTATGGGGCTATTTTAGATCAAGGTACTCGGTGGGGCAGCACCTATTTGATGATTAAGCGTTTGCTTGATCTGAAACTACATCTTGAAGACCTGGCAAATCAAAAATGTTCCATTAACTGAAAATGAATGGATGCAATTGACCCCATTAGAAGTTCTGCTTCGTTACCCTTTTGCTGTCACTAAAAAGTTTCAAACAGAAGAATTAACTTCTGGTGAATTCTTGTTGGCATGGAAAGAATTAATATTTCGTCTCAATCAAACAGGACTACTTGCTGAGGGAATTGTTTCTTCGATGAAGAAAAGAGAGGTATTACTATTAGAAAATGCAATTGTATTAGCTGCTGTTTACATAGACCCAATGAACAGAGTTCTATTAAATGAAGATCAAAAAGCTAAAGGAAAAGAGGCCCTCTATGACATTGCATTGCGCATGGAAAAGCTGGTATCTGAAAAACCAGACGCCCAGAATGAAGAAGATAGCAGCATTACCAACCAATCATCCTCTTCATATGATGAGGAAGATTTCACAAAATATTTGGACAGAATAGATAGATCAAATGCAAAACGTCTCAAAGTAGAATTAAAGAATCCTCCACAGATGAAAATAACCAAATTCAAGCAAGAATTCTATGCTGAATTAAAGGAAGTAGAAAAATACAACCGCTCCTCTAAACTGACAGTTGACGATGTCATACCCTTATATCCAAAGATTATAAGGAATGTAGCTAGTATTGTATCAGCTCTACCACCCACACAAGTCAGTGTAGAACGCCTCTTTTCAGCACTGAGAATAGTGAAATCTGATTTAAGAGCATCAATGAAGGATGACTTAGCAGAAGCCATTTTATTTCTGAGGACAGGCATGTAATGAAGATGTATAGAAAGTAATAAAAATTATTTTAATTTTTTTAAAAGGCTACATTTTCCAAATAAACATTCTATAATACAAACGAATAAGGTTTTTTTTTTTGTCTTTTTGTAAAACATTTTTTTTTGTCATGAAAGGTGTAGGTAATATTATTATTAATAAATGATAAAAAAGGCCACAAAGGCATAGCTATAGTCATTAGAATTTAGATTAATAGCTGCAACAGGCTTTGGTCTAAATTTTAAAAAGTAGCCTGATGAATCATGTGATGGTGATGAAATGTTTTGTGTGGCTGCCTGCTATGGCCTATGAGTAGCAAGGTACAATTTCAAGAGATTTATCAATCATTAATATATAGTGAGAGGAGCTGGAGCTGGAGCCGGAGCTGGGCATAAAAAAATGCTGGAGCCGGAGTTGGAGCCAGAAATTTGAAAATGCTGTAGCCGGAGCCGGAGCTTAAGATTTTGGTGCCAGCTCCACAGCCCTGCCAGAAAGAGAAATAAATGTCTCATGAGATGAGGGGCATGTCCATATATCAGAAGTGAAACTAACAGACTTAGCCTTTACAAGTTCAGCAGTAACAGTCTCCCTCAGGTTATTATAGTTTTGGGATGATATTTTCAGAGAAAAAGCGACGACTAGGAATCAAATACCGAGGCTTAGATTAGCCCAATAAATCCATCATCATCTGCCATGGTAAATGGCTGATTGTCCAGTGCCATCATTAGTCCAATCTTATGAATTTCTTCATCCCTTGGGTCATTTATGTCCCACATTTTCTTTGATGCAAAGCTTTCTTCTAGGGATAACTGTTTATTCATTTCAGCTATCTTTTTTCCTTTGATGAAGATGGCAAAGAAGTTGACGGTCCTGCTTCTGTAATTTCTTTGCCCTTTTTGCCAAGTTCTTTGGCTTCATTATATTGTCTAGAATTAAATTTTCTGCCATGATTGTGAAGTGGAGTTGTACTAAAAGACTTTTGCCCTTTTCCCTCAGTTCCTCTCCGTATTGACTTTTCACATAGTTTACATTGTGCCACAGTATCAGAAGGATCTTCAATGTTAAATAGTTTCCATATAAAACTTGCCATTGTTATCAATAATTTGTAAAATAACCTAATTTAATAGTTTAATTTAAGAGCCAGCTAGGCTAACTTAAATAATACCCATAAGAATCAATGATATATATACATGAAATAAATTAAAAATACCATATTAGCTATTTATGATCAATATTTATTAAATATTGTTTTTTAACCAATTTCTCTTACCCTATGAAAGGCTATACCAATATTAGCTATTTATGATCAATATTTATTAAATATTGTTTTTTAATCAATTTCTTTTACCCTATGAAAGGCAATACCAAATGAGGCAATTTACTGCAAAATTTAGCATACAAGTTAAAAAACAATAGGTATTTGGTTCGGTAAGACTTGAGTTAGGTTTAGTAGGTTAGCCTAATACATGAATTAGGTTAGATAGGTAGTTGAGTATAATTTGAGTATATTAGGGTTGGTATATTTGGCTTGGCATATTAGGCGTAATAAGTTTAGTATTTAACATTACATGAAACAGATACCAGATTTTAATTCAGCACTTGAAATAACTGCAGAAAAATAACTATTATCAATATCAGAAACCAGCATTTTGTAAATAATGGCCCTATTTACAAAATATAAGGTTGTAACATATATTCTGCTCGATTTTTCAGTTCATTCAGAACAAAAATTAAATGACAATGACAAATTAATCATCAATATAATTCCCTTCTTTTTCTATAACCTCCTTCCACCTGTAGAAAAGTTTTTTTATGCCACGTTCGAAGAAATCCCTTGGTTTCGAGTTAAAAAAAAGCGATCACTTCGTTTTCGATAGCTTCCCTGGATTGCAGCTTTTGTCCATCTAGATGGTGTTGCAGACTTCTGAATAAATGGTAGTCTGAAGGTGCGATGTCCGGAGAATAAGGTGGATGAAGCATTTTTTCCCAACCAAATGCCTCCAATTGGCAGTGGTGATTCGAGCAGTGTGAGGGCGCGCGTTATCCTGGTGGAATAGAACACCTCTGCGATTAATTAATGCAGGACGTTTTTCTCGTAATGCCATCTTCAATCGTTGGAACTGTTGGCAGTAGACTTCAGCTGTGATTGTTTGGTTATCTGGCAGAAGCTCAAAATGAATAATTCCTTGCATATCCCACCAAACGCATAGCAAAATTTTCTTTGGATGGGGTCCATTCCTTGGCCGAGGTTCAGGCTTTGTTTCACGGCTAAGCCACTGATGTTGACGCTTAATATTGTTATAGAGGACCCATTTTTCATCCCGTGACGATCCGACTTAAAAACGGTGCCTGCAGTTGCCGAGAATGCAGTGATGCGCAAATATCGATTCGATGTTGAAGATTCGCTCGTGACAAATCATGCGGAACCCATTTTCCAACCTTTACTACTTTTCCTAACAGCTTCAAATGACGATGAATGGTCACATGGCTAACGCCGAGTTGCAGGCCAAGTTCTCTTAGTTACCGTTGGGTTTTCCTCCACTGTTGCTTTCAGCAACTCTTCATCAAACTCATTTGGTCGTCCTGTTCGTTAATAATCTTTCAGACTGAAGTCTCCATTTCTGAACTTCTCAAACCATCTCCTACACATCCATTCGCTCACATCATCATTTCCATAAACTCTGAATGTTTTTTGCGGATTCACTAGCGTTAGATCCTTTATGGAACTCATACAGCATCACATGTCGAATATGCTCTTTCGTGGGCTCCATGTTTTTTCAATTACTGTAATATCGTAGGGGTGGCGTTTAACTGTATGAAAAACACCAGAGAAAATATTCATTAGCTTAATCCTACACTAGTTTAAGTCATTCTGCATCGTGATAAAACCTGTGCGAACCTGTCGCCGCGTGTATTTTGCAACATTTCTAAAACTATTTCACATTATTTTGAGGTTATTCTATTATCTATCGTCCGTTTTCTAATCGAGCAGAATTTGTTACAACCTGATACATGTAAAATTTATTAATATATGATTTAATGTCAAGAATTAATTCTTAATATTAATGCTAAGTGATAGTTAATCATTTAAATTTGCATTACTAATGAGCCTACATCCAACTTTAAATTGGAGTTATAAAACCAGAGTGACTCTCTCTTACTCTCAAAACTAGGCCCTAATAAACATTTAAGCCTAGCATTAAACAAAATGAGTGTAAAGTTGGCAACTATGATTAATTTTGTCAAACTTTTATCACTTCTAATTAGTGAAAGAAATGTAAAATAAATTCTTATCTATCACAATCCAAAACCCTAAGCTATCAGATTAGGCCAAACTACTCAGAGATAAGCTAGGCCCAATCCAGTAATAGCTCAATAATAGTACTAGCTTTCTAAAATCTTTAAACAATTAATGTTATATACTCCTATATAGCCTATCTCCTGTTTATCTAACTCCCAAAAGTAAAACAAAAGATTTAGATAAAAATAAGCAATCAAAAACAGAGGTTAACGAGAGACAACCTCTCCAGAAAGGCTCACCTCCAACTATTATATTGTCTAGTTTATATTATATACAGTATATTATTTTGGAAAGATTTTAAAGAATGGGGATTCCAGTCTTTGTCATTTCATTGTAATAAGCCTCGTATGACTGTTATTATTTTTTAAGGAACACATTTTAATATTAACCTGAAACAATCATACATAAAAAATTCTGGCTTGGCAGAGACTGTCGCTGTTAAATTAGTGGGCTGGCAGTGAACTGTGCCATTTGTAAATTACTCTATGTAAATATTAATAAATATATAAAAATATTATAGTCCATTGGTTTGTAACTACATTAATACTAACCAAAGTTATAGTAATAAAATTAATAATGAAAAAGTGGAAATGGAATAAAAATTTAATAAAAATAGCAATTAAAATAATAAAAAACAGCAGATAGTAGTAGAGTTGATGCAAATTTTATATTATAGTTAAAAACCAGTTAGTTATATAAAATATTTAAATACTTAGACCTATGTATAGCATTTAAGAATTATCCGGCATCCGGCCGGATATTTTTTCTAATATCCGGCTGGATAATGAAATTCAATATCCGGTGTACCCATAATTTAGATCGAGCAAGTCTTGTTCAACGAGTCTTTTGGAGTTCTTAGAGTGTACTGAACAGGTAGCCCAAGGGGGTATATAGTGATGATATTTATTTAAATTTTAGCGAAGCTTCTGATAAAAGTGCCTCACAGAAGACTAGTATAAATCAAAACATGGGTTCTTAGGGAAGGTATTTTATTGGGTACAAGAGTGGCTGAGGGATAAACTGTTACTAAACGAATAAAAGTTTGGCTAGCAGGAAGTACTTAGTGGAGTTCCTCGAGGATTAGTCCTCAAACCCTTACTGTTTTATAGTGTACGTGTATAATTTGGGAGATGAGATACGTAGCAAAATTTATAAATATGTAGGTAGAAAATGGCAAATGCAATTCAACTTCCAAAAATGTAAAATTCTTCATATAGGAGGAAACAACACAGGATTTGGGTATGAAATTGGTTGGAAGCTGAAGATGAGGAGAAAGCTCTAGAAGTAATTATGATAAAATCTTAATTCTTCAAGGCAATGTCTAAAACCTAAAAACAAAGCTAATAAAAATTGGACATTATAAATTAATTAATTTGTTACAAAAGAACGACACGATCTAACGGGTCTAAGATTAATATGACGCATATTTTGTGGGGAAAACCCTGTAAATTTAGGATTCTTTGTATGGTAGTTAGGGTATGATGTTGCAGTACATGTAGTTGGGGTGGTTTGATCCCTATTTTGGACAGGGATAACCTAGAGGGGCCCTAGTGGCTTTAAGTTATCCTTATGCTTCGTATGTTCTTGTATAAATCTATATCTAGTTTTTTCCTTTTTTCCCCGCGTTCCTCAATGGTTTCCCCTCCCAAAAATCACCTTATACCTAAAAAACAAACAATATTTTCCTTTTCAATTCGTATCTACCAACAGTAAAAATTCTCTCCTCATTCAGTACACACCACTTCTGATCTTATCTTTCACAAGCATTCTTGTACAATTTATCCATAATAGTTTTCTAAATGTTTACGTCCCTAACTGCTCACAATTACCTTAAAATATGACCAGTGGTCATGCATGAAAACTTACGTGTGTGTAGTTATCTTGTGAACATGGAGAGAGCTCATTCATAGGGAGTGCAGTGTGGGAATTGCAGCCTTGTGCGGGTAAAGCAGTCTGTGAGTTCACATAATGCGAGGTGGGAACTGCCATGTTGTTTGTAGGGTACATTGTCGGAGGGCAATTGGACCCTACATTCTGCGATAGAGGCATTATCCCTTGCGAGTGTCCCACAATTTCCGAATTGGGGTAAAACTCTGGGAGATTCAAATGCGGAGTTTGTGCGTGTGTTTGAAGAACCTTGGTTACCCTCTGTTTCCTTCTTCCAGAAGAGACCTCAGCTTCGTACTTCCTGCGCATGGTGGAGTTCCAGTGGTTCTTAATAGCATTGTCTGTGCGTCCAGGAAGGAGCTTAGCGATCTTGGCCCACTGATTCCCCCACTGGCGATGGGCCTCGTAGATCACGTGATCCTCCTCTTCTGTATTTAAAAAAAAGTACATAGTGCGGAATTAGATTTCTTGAAGCAGCAGCTTATATAGAATAGTTACCCTTCTTACATGATAGGGTCATCAGGAGTGGTTTAATTAAATTTATAACAATTGCGAGCCTAAATTCTCAGTACCAAGTGATGTTATATATCTTCCTAAACTTTCTTATTTGGGTCATAGCAGCTTCGAATTCTTCCAACTTAACTCGAAATTTACTTTCACTTCCAATATTGGTAACCTGCTTAAATTTAAACACGTAATTCCTACTCCCATGCGTTCGAATCTAATATCCAAATATACGCGTGTGGACTGTAACCAGAGATGGGCAAGATCACCAACTTTGGTGATCTTGAAGATCAAGATCAGATCACCAGAAAAATGTGATATTGAAGATCAAGATCAGATCACCAGAAAAATGTGATCTTGAAGATCCAGATCAAGATCGTGATCTTGAAGATCACTTTTCACTTTTTAAGATCACTTTTATATGAATTGAAAAAAGTTGTACTCTTGTAGAGTAAACAAAAACAAATTATTTTGTTAATCACTCCTGAAAAGTATCACTCCTAATACTCCCCTGAGGGCTGAGGCAATACAAGCATCGCATCCTACCCATGTCACCTGATCTAAACCACGGGGATTGACGATTCCCCTTTCAGTTTTTCAGGTGGTAAACTTAAAACTTAGTATTATCATAACTTATCAGCAAAGAAAAAACTATTAAATGACCTACATATAGTTTTTAGTTCTATTTTTCTCAATTCTCATTTCACCAGGTCCATAACCCATATCAATGAATGGTCAGCATATATAAGTAAACATTTTTTACATAGAATTTAATTTTACAGTTTTACTGCAGTACGCAATTACTGACAATATAAGGGTAAAAACCGCAAGTTAAGAGTGTTAATTTAATGTTCAACCGCTGTAAACATTTGCTTTCAGCAAAACCAATTGTTCAAAGTTACCATCCGAGAGACGACTTCGTTTGGGGCTATGAACCATGCCAGCAAACGAAAACAACCGTTCCACTGGTGCAGAGGAAGGTAGCGTGGTGTTATACCTCTTAGGATACCTATCTAAAGAGTCGAGTGCCTTACTGGTGTCCTGCAAATAATTGAGGACTTCCAAGTCTTCCTTGTTGTTAGGAGCAGAGAATGAGCCGTCCATAGTTCTGAAGAAATCGTCTTCAGATGATGAGTCTGAGTTCACCGAACTATTACCACTGCTGTCAGAATTACAATTTCTTACAGCCATTTGCAGCTTGTCTTTTACTTGAGACTTGATTGCTTCATGATCGCCGAAATTAGGCCCTTGCAACAATGATATCCATCTAAGTTTGAAATACGGATGAGATACTGAGGCCAAAACGGCATCAGTTACCTCGGGGCTCAACGACAAAAAATGACCAAATCTGGCATTGAAGCCAGAGACGACTGCTGCCAGTAATGGCATGCAGTGTCTCAAGCGCAGGTCGTTTGGTTGGATAGGCTCCAATCTTGCGAGGGCATCTTGAGTCACTAGGACTGTTGGAAGAAGACAACCGTAGTAGCATTCTTTCTCTGCCTGTAATTTGTTGAGGGCTGCTGCAATTGGTTTTAGAACAGACAAATATTCTGAAATAAATTCCAATTCATTGTCTTTGAGGATGGGTAGATTCAGTTCTTCAAGAGCTACATTCACGTCGTTCTTATGTTTATATATTTGGCTTAATGAGTCGTACATTGAGTTCCATCGGGTGACGCATGGGTACCTAAATTGGACGCCAGTTATTTCCTGTATTTTTTCTGCTGACTTGGGTTTACCAGCAGCATTCCACAGCGCCGAACATTTTCCCATTGCAGAATGCTTTATCTTCTTTAGTCCAGGTGAATTCAGTCCTTTATCTGCATCAGTTGTTGCTACCAAGTTCAATGTGTGGGAGGCACATCGAATATGGGATGATAGTTTCACTGACTCCTCTCCATGCTCTCCTGAATGTTCAGGAAAGTTGCTGATGATAACCTCTTCATCTGAATCTTTTTCATCATCATCTTCATCTGCATCATCTTCATCAATGTCGTCAGTACGATTCTGAACACGAACACCGAACTCTTTAAAGCATTTCACCATGTTCGATGCATTGTCGGTGACTGTAGATACAACTTTTCTATAAGATAAACCATGCTCCGAGTTGATCCTGTCCAATATTCCAGCAATTTTATCAAAGCTATGTGTTCCACGAAATCTTCGGCATGCCAGTGCAGCTGATCCTCGCGACAAGTCATCATTGATCTGTAATGTAAGAATATAAAATCAATGTTTGTATGAACATTTTTTTAAAGCTTAATTTAATAATATTGGTTAGACACGCACCAGCTAAACTGCGCCACCAAACATTGAAGAGAAGAACTATGTGATATAAAGGAGGCAATTCAGCGATGAGTCGCCTACCATACCACCACATCAGTGACCCATCCCATAAGAGCAAAATGTGGAAGAGTCCATATTCACAGCCTGTGAATATGGACTCTTCCACATTTTGCTGTGAATCAGACACAATGACAGATGACAGAATCAGTGAATTAGTGTGAAATTACTGTGAATCACAGCAAAATGAAGACTCCAAATTAATGAATGAGGAACACATGTCGAATAATTGAAAAGATTATACTATAAGTCTATCAGACTATCAGTCTATCACCAATGGTCAATTTATCAATTATATAAAAATAATACACTAAATCAATAGCATACCCAATGCGCAGTGACTCCCATGAAACTGCGGTGATTAGTTGACCATATGTCGCATGTAACACACACATGGTCAACTGCTGCCAGTTTTGCTTGTATGTCTTCCTTCATTGTACTGGTTGTTGTTGCAAGAGATCTAGCCAGGGTGCGTCTAGATGGCACCTGAACAGCCGGGTTGACGTCTGAAAAAAATATTTAAAAATTAAAACAAATACAATAGATTAGCTATGGAAAAAATATCAAAATATTTAGCTAGGCTAGCGATAGTCTAATGTTCATACAAATAATATGATTAATTATTTTAATCAGATATTAGCTATGGAAAAAATAGCAAAATATTTGAGTTATACTAACATGAAAGAAGATCCTTAAATTCATGTAGTTCAACTAGGCTCAATGGTAGGAGCCCATTAGCCACAAGCGAGAGAATCTTCTTTTCAAGGATATCCTTGCATATTGGTGGTCCTGGTTTTTGCTTGGAAATGTGGAACATGCTTAGTGTTGACTGCTTGGCAATTTTGGCAGGGCCAGCATTGCTGCCGCTGGCATCTTCTTCTTTAGCTGGACGCTTGCGAGATTTCTTCTCCGATTCATATTCACCCAAAAGATCCGAATGTAGTTTCTGCACAAGAAAATAAATTATTATCATGCGGAGAGACTTCTTGAACACCCTGTATAATATTTATCAGAGTATCAAACTTCTAGTTGAAATTAATACTTAACAAGATTCTAAAATTTTGTTATCTTTAACTAAAATTATTTTCACCATGATCAGTGCATTTTTATCCTATGTTAAATTGAAAGCCGAATTTCGTCCTTCAGTAACTAAATAGGAGAAATTACAGACATGGATCAGACAAGAGAAAGACAGATACACCTGGCGTTTTATTATAGTTGGATATCGGCAGTTTTTAATGTAGTTACTAGTCCATAATCTATTAATATCTGAAGTGCACAATATATTCAAATGGACGTCTATGTAAATGTAGCATTAGTCTTGTATGGCACCAGTCACTTAAAATATGACTTGAACCATTATGTTAATGTTGCTACTTACTACTTAGTTACTAAGTAGTACTAACCCTGAGGTGCCTCAGAAGATTGCTTGTTGAGTCGAGGCCAGCAGACAGAATTGTAGTTTTCTTTGTACACTGCATACAAATAACTTTGATACTGTTTCCAGTTTTTTCGACAATTTGAAAATATTTTCCGTTCAATAGCACAGATTGATCCTTATTACCAACATTGTTATCTAAATATATTGAATACTGTTCTGGTGACAACCTAGAATATTTGGTTCCCTTGGGAGCCTGTTGAAGTTGTAAAATTGCACTCATTATTAAAAAATTCAATCTGTAAATAAAATATGTTTAGAATTAATTTATTATGAATACGGACCTATAGGCTATATTTTATGCCTATATATAATAATAGGCACTTGTGGGTTATCTGTCGCCACTTTTTAATATTTTTTTTATTTATTTATTTTTATATATTAAGAGAAGAGGATTCTTTATACTGTACGGCATTGACGATTGGTTAGGTTAAGTCGTGCTACTTTGGTTAAATAAAAAACTTTTTAATATTTTTTTTATTTAGTTATTTTTATATATTAAGAGAAGAGGATTCTTTATACTGTACAGCATTGACGATTGGTTAGGTTAAGTCGTGCTAGTTTGGTTAAATAAAACGGTATTTAACCAAACTAGCACGACTTAACCTAACCAATCGTCAATGCCGTACAGTATAAAGAATCCTCTTCTCTTAATATATAAAAATAAATAAATAAAAAAAATATTAAAAAGTGGCGACAGATAACCCACAAGTACCTAATAATATATTAATAGAACACTTTTAACATAATTGCACAGTAAATTACACTTTTTACGAGCCTAAATTCCACAGCAACTACACCTTCCATGAGCCCACGCATGACGCAAGTCACCCAACTAACAGAAAACATAAACAGTCGGTGTTGAACAAAGTTGCCACCAGATGTCGCTTGGACAAAAAACAAATGACATTCGCATAGCGGCATATTTAAGAATCTGAAATTAAAAGTGATCTTGAAGTCTAAAGTGATCTTCAAGATCACAAGAAATAAAGTGATCTTAGATCAAGATCACCATAATAAAAGTGATCTTCAAGATCAAGATCACCATAATAAAAGTGATCTTCAAGATCAAGATCGTGCCCATCTCTGACTGTAACATACGTTGGAAAGTACGACCGGCACCTTTCCACACACACATCCAAACAAGGGGGGAGTCTCCTATCTCATACAACAAACTTTCCAAACCAGCCAACCTCCCTACTTAGAAATCACTCTGATTTCCGAGTCATTTCTTAGCGAGTGATTTCTTGAGACTTTATATATTTGGAATTAACGACCACAATTATTAAATGAATATGGTTCTTCCACTGAATTGTTACTTGACGATGAACTATATACGGAAACCTCGTCAGTAGTACACTGACACCCCGTTTGCCTGGCAATGCTGCTGGGAGCTGCTCATACCCTGAAATGGGCGTATAGGCGGAATGACGCTATTTGTGAAAAAAATTATAAACTTTTCATATTCTTTACACTTAAATTATCACTGCACTGACTGGTTGAAAAATAATACATACACACACACACACTATATATTAACGGTTCTCATCCTTTTAGCATATCGCCCCCTTTGTCACAAGTTAGCTGTTCGATTGCTCCCCCCCCCCTCCCCTCTAACTCGAACAAAAAAATAAAAATATACATTAAAATGTTTAATGTTCCTATAAAATTTATAGGAACATTTATATTTGTATGACAACTACACATATGTTAAAATCAATGCCAAACAAACAATAAATATGAATGTGAGGTTTGTGCCTAATGTTTACTGCATACTGAGTGCATAACTTGGAAACAGTGGTCTGAAACTTTGTAAAAATTTTCAAATCAAATTGTGAAAAAATGTAGTTTCAAATATGGGAAAAAAATATATAGTTTTAAATATTTGGTTAGATCTGAAAAGGAAATCAGTCTTGAGTATTTGATTCGATTTTATTTCTTCCAAGAATAATTTGTAATTACCAAATCGCCCCCAAAGCCCTATGGAATTTACTTTCCCTCACAAATCGTTTCCAGTCACCCCTATTGAGAACCACTGATATACGTACGTGTGTGTGTGTGTGTGTGTGTGTGTGTGTGTGTGTGTGTGATATATATATATATATATCGTAAGGAACGACGCTTTGTATAGGAGAATTATCCGCGCAAGATGAGAGCGAAAGAACGAAACAAAATGAAAAAATGAGGTACGGTACCCACCCGGGAATCGAACCCGGGATCTTCCGATTGCCGGTCAGATATGATAACCACTACACCACAGGCCTCACCCAAACAAATGTCGTAATTCCTCTACATACGCGCAGAAACCAATGCCCCAAAGGGGCGTATGTAGAGGAATTACATTTGTTTGGGTGAGGCCTGTGGTGTAGTGGCTATCATATCTGACCGGCAATCGGAAGATCCCGGGTTCGATTCCCGGGTGGGTACCTCATTTTTTCATTTTGTTTCGTTCTTTCGCTCTCATCTTGCGCGGAAATTCTCCTATACAAAGCGTCGTTCTTTACGTTAATTATACTGCGTGTTTGCAGTTATAATATAATATATATATATATATATATATATATATATATATATATATATATATATATATATATATCTATCACACACAACATACAGGGTGTTTATAAAGTCCCTATCTATTTCAGTGAAAACGTAGCAAAAAGGGTAAAATTCAATAACAATATAATAGAAGGCATACATTTAATGAATACTTCAGCATATGATTCTACGTGAGCACCATCAGTATCTCTACAAAGTTTGAATCTGTCAGCAGCATTGCGGAACACATTTTGGAGCATGACAGGGGTTATTTTTGTAACTGCTATTACGATACGAGCACGTAAATGTCCCAGAGCTCTTCATTCAGATGGCATTTTAAACCGTCGTCTTTCAACAAGATGGGGTACTTTGTCATTACGCATTGTTCGGGAGGACCTAAATGAACGATTTCCAAATCGGTCGATCGGACGCGGAGGCAACAGGCCCTGGGCGGCTCGATCTCTTGACCTAACGCCCTTGGATTTCTTTGCATGGGGCTTTATCAAATCAAACGTCTATCAAACGAGGGTTACAGATCTGCAAGATTTACGTGCTCGTATCGTAACAACAGTTACAAAAATAACCCCTATCATCCTCCAAAATGTATTCCACAATGCTGCTGACAGATTCGAACTCTGCAGAGATACTGATGGTGCTCAGGTAGAATCATATGCTTAAGTATTCATTAAATGTATGCCTTCTATTATATTGTTAACGAATTTTACCCTCTTTTCTACGTTTTCACTGAAATAGGGACATTATAAACACCCTGTATGTATGTATGTATGGATGGGAAGCTTTAAACCCTAGACCCTGTCGCAAAACTGGGTCCTATTTGCTTAGTATATAGCTGGTGAGAGAAACTATTTTGGGGACTATTTGCTAGTGACCCGTGTGTGTGTGTGTGTGTGTGTGTGTGTGTTACAAGGACGTGAAGAAGGCAGCATTTTTTACTGTTGTTGTTGGATTTGTAAAAATACAAGATTTAATTTTTTTAAAAATTGACTTTCTGCTTACCTGTCCAAGCACACTTTTTTATTGCTGGATTGAGGTGATTATGCCACCGCTCTCTACACTGCTTGCCAATCCTTCCCTTCAAGTGCTTGGCGATCAACGTCCACCTCTTGGCACCATATTTCTTCACTAGTTCTATTACTTTTTCATCCTCCTGTAAAAGAAAATAAACGTCTGCATTCAAGTCACTTAATAATTAAAACGATCAATTTAACAATCACTTCAAAGCATCAAATGATTGCGGTTTGTTACTTCAACAAACTGGACACTTTTTTCTTAGTTACCACAAAACAAATATGACTGAGGTTCCCCCGAAATACAGCTGGCTGAACATAACGATAACATAGCTTTAAACAAACCAGTTAACTATTTCGATAAGTTTAATTAGCTATCTATCTTTACAAGAAAATAGAATCCCATATGAAGCATCAAGATTTTTAAATAATTTGCATGAATTTTACATTTACAATTCAAGTCCCGACAGTAAATGACCAAACTGATTTTTCATATATTCTATTCATTCTTGGGAACGTTACGCGAATATTCTCAATTTAAGATAAACTAAATTAGGAAAATAAAGCCCTTGTAAAAAATTAATTTATTAAAAGCACAACCTTTCGAACTACACTTCGGCCATCATCGGCCAGTGAAAAGAACTTAGAATATACCAAAAACTCCGTTTGTAATCTTTGCATACCTTATCTACCATTGTAAAAAGTGCAAATCCTTTAAAGTACCATTTACGTCCACGTATTTATTTACGTTAATATTAAGTTTATTACATACGAACGAAGGAACCGACTTTAATTATGAGCCAATCCTTCGCACTTACAGATGATGAACCATTAATTTTCAAGGACAAACTGAAGCCAAAAAACGCTCACATTTACAACCCGAAAAAAGAAATTAAAATAGGCCCTTTGTTGCTTGAATATCCCCCATTTCCCCCCTATCTACTCCTTTCACCGTGACTTTTACTTTTTTCAATGTCTCTGCAAGCATGCAGACAGACACACGAATGAGTAACTTGTTTACACGTTAAAATTCATTATATATATGTGAAAAAGAAAAGGTTTATTGGCAGACTATAATCCATATGACAAATAATAATACGACGACAGTTCACATACTAATGATAGAAATATATATATATATATATATATATATATATATATATATATATAACTTAACTTGGACATTAATATATATATATATTATATATATATATATATATTAGTTTTCATAGTATTTTAAAAAAGTAGTTTAATGGAAATTTGTTGGTGTGAAGCGTGTGGTGGGTCCATTGGTTTAACCTTGAAGTGTCTTCCAAACCGTTTCGAGTATTAAGCGCGTGAGGACCAAAGGGGGAGAGAGGCGAGGATTAGGTCAGGGGCTCTGATCCCGCTCTAACGTTCGTGGGGCCTTCTTAAGGGGGCCACGCACCCATATTTACAAACTTAAATTTAAACTTATTTTATTGTTTAAACGTGTGTGTGTGTATGTGTATATATATATATATATATATATATATATATATATATATATACACAAAATGAAAGCTAGTCTCTTTTGGTAACGCTTACCAGTAGTATGGATGCCTAATCCTGTACATAAATTATACATATGATGTATTGTTGAATACACGATAGAACTTTAAATAATTTTTTCTTTTTTCTTGTGAGCTTGCATCATTCATTCATTTCACGTTTAAGTGTGAAATTCATCACATACATACATTTTATATATATATATATATATATATATATATATATATATATATGGCGCGGCTCCCGGGTTTTTTTTTTTACAACCCGTCATTTTTTGACGGGTCGGGAAGCTTTTTGTGTGTGTGTGTGTGTGTGTGTGTGTGTGTGTGTGTGTGTGTGTGGTCCATTATCATAGGAAATTAGTGTTTTATCTTTCTCTTTCAGGTTTATAACTGATGAACAATAAATATGGTTGATTACAACCAACAAACGAAAACTAAAATTAGTTTTATGACAAGCATCTTCCTCTGAGAACATATGAAGTAGGTTGACTTGTTTACCACACAAGACTACCAACTATTCAACAGTTAAAAGACGACATACAAGAAGAATGTAGCGTCAGTAAGGATGGCCTACGTAACATTCAATGTAGCTTCCGTGCATCAACACCTGAATGGTATACAATTTAAACATTGTCTTCTAACAAATAAAGGTAACATCCTAGGGAATTTACTTTCGTTACACCATCTATATATATGTATATATAACCTTGGTTAACCTTGGTTTTGCCTCCAACCGAATTGTTCATTCTGAATTATCACTCCACCTTAGACCTACAGTTTAACGTGGAATCCGAACCAAGCCCGACCACCACCAGAAATCTTATATATATATATATATATATATATATATATATATACACACACACACACAGCGCCTCGCTGATACGAATCGATCGCCCCGGGATCGAGATCCGGTGACGGCAGGCGGTGCGCAGCAAAACCCAGCTGTTTATCCTTCCACACAAAGAAATTGGTTGGTAGAAAAATGGGTACCCTGGGTAGCCTAGTGGTTAAGACGGGCTGCTGGTGGGGCGTGGTTAGGATTCCACGTTAAACTGTAGGTCTAAGGTGGAGTGACAAGCTTGACCTTCGTCAGAATGAACAATTCGGGCGGAAGCTAAACCAATGTTATATATACTCTATATAAATATATATAAATTCTTAAAGTATTCATATATTAAAAGCTTTGCATAACTTTCCATATAAGCTGTGTAGGAATAGGTTTTAAAGAGGATGGTCCCCACTTCAATATTTTATTCAAGAAATTTATTCAAGTAATAAATCAAAACAATATCTTCTGAAATTTCGCGCCAAAATGTTATTTGTATTTAAGCGACACAATGAGTCACTGAGTTAGTGCGTCACAAAGCGTAATTACGAACCACAACACAACAAATAAAGGAAGACCCCCCGTCCACACGCATTACACACACACATATATATATATATTATATATGAAGCAAAGGATCTAACTTTAGAATCCTGATGAAGTCAGAGTAACCATGACTAGTGGTGCAGCGGCGAATAGAGTAAATTACTAGATTTACGACAAATAATAATAATAATGACGTTATTGGGGACAAAAGCATTACCGATAACTCGCTTAGAACCAAATCTTCAAAGCATCGAAGGTCATGCATGAGAACGAAACATGAAATGACTACAGATCTCACGATGGGGAAAACGGGTTGGTGCTTGCTTCTTCCCATACATTCGTATCATTCGTCAATTTACGCTTAACTTTTGTACGATTAAACGGAATACACAAACACTGAAATAAATCCACCCTCACCTAGTATATACTGTGTGTGTGTGTGTGTGTGTGTGTGTGTGTGTGTGTGTGTGTGTGTGTGTGTGTGTGTAATCTTTCAACCTTTCAAATGTTTCGTGCGGTGATTCCTCATTTCACAAAGATGCAAATCCACAAGGAAAAAGAACAAATGATTCCAAGGCCTTTCGTGTATTCAGCAGTACACCTCGTCAGGGAATTGGCCATTCCCTGTCGAGGTGTACTGCTGAATACACGAAAGGCCTTGGAATCATTTGTTCTTTTTCCTTGTGGGTTGCATCATTCATGCGAAATTCATCCCACATATATATATATATATATATAACCTTACCTTACAAAGGTTCCGCGCGATGATTTCTCATTTCGCGAAGGTCAAGCTTTTCGCCCCTCCTCTCGAGTTGGCCTGGTGAAGTAGTGAGTTGGATTCTTGCGCTCTCCACCTCACATAGCCAGGTACGCCCGGCTCATCGGGGATTGTTCTGAGCCAGGCGTCTAGTCTTCTTTTGAAGATTTCCACTGCAACTCCCTTCGTGTTTCTTAGGTCTTTGGGCAACTGATTAAACAGTTTTGGTCCTCTCACTACAAAACTATTTTCTTTCAGGGTTAAGGATGTTCCCTGTCTCGCCTTCAATTTGGGAATACGACACAGTCTACCGCTTCTACTTTCCACCGTTGTTTGGGGAGTTATGGGATTCAGAGTAAGATTAGGGACTAGTTTCTCCATTATTTTCCAAGTGTAAATAATGGTGTATCTCTCTCTTCTCCTTTCCAGTGAATATAGGTCTAGTTCTCGTAACCTTTCCCAGTAATTTAGTTCTTTGCACCCATTGATCTTGGCTGTGAAGCTTCTTTGGATCCCCTCCTGCTGTCTAATGTCTTCTTTTTTATATGGGGAAGTTAGGACCGAGCAGTATTCTAATTTGGGTATGATCAGGGTTTTCAGTAGAGGAATCATTACATTCCTATCCCTTCGTTTAAAGGTTCTCAATATCTGACCCGTTATTCTCTTTGCTCTGTTTACTGCTATCTTATTTTGTGTTTCAAATTTCGCATCATCTGTCATTACAACCCCTAAATCTTTTGCTCTGGAATTTCTCTGAATTTCCTGTCCATTTGGGGTATAATATTCCATGTACTTTAGGTCTTCTCTTTTTCCGTACCGTAACAGCTGAAATTTCTCGGTGTTAAACTTCATATTGTTGTCTTCAGTCCACTTGTAGATTTTGTTTATGTCGGTTTGTAGAGATCCTATGTCTTCTGGGTTTCTTATTTTTCTACTGATCTTTGTGTCATCCGCAAAGGATGTTACTGTGCTGTCTCTGGTAACGTCCTCATCTATGTCAGTTAGCATGATTATGAAGAGTAGTGGAGCTAATACTGTTCCTTGTGGTTCTGAGCCGAGGACCTCTGATTCTGATGAAGATACTCCTTGTACTGTAACGACTTGCCTCCGCTCACTAAGGAAATTATATATCCATTTCCCTACTTTTCCTGTTATTCCCATATATTTCAGTTTATGTATTATGATTCCGTGGTCACACTTGTCGAACGCTTTAGCAAAGTCTGTGTATAGTACATCATAGTTTTCATTACTTTCAAGTGAATCAATAATGTTGTTGTAGTGTTCCATTAGTTGTGATAGGCATGATCTGCCTGATCGAAACCCGTGTTGGTTATCATTGAATTTTTTCTGAGTTTCCAAAAAGTCATAGATTTTCTGTCTAACTATTCTTTCAAATATTTTAGTGAGATGAGATGTAAGCGACACTGGCCTAGTTTTTGGCCTGGGATCGATCTCCTCCTCTATATATTGGGACTATGTTCGCGCTCTTCAGGATGCCCGGTATTTCTCCCGTGTCTAATGATCGTCTCCATATCCAGTATAGGGGCTCAGCGATTGCATTCTTGCAGTTTTTGATCAGTGTGGCATTCCATTTATCCGGTCCTGCCGCTGAGTGTGTTTTTAGTTTCCCTATGGCTTGTGTAATATCATCCGTCGTAAAGTCGAAATCCGTTATACTTTCCCCTTGTGGTTCTTCTTCAAAGAACGCGTTTCTATCGCAAATCAATTTGTCAGTTTTTGGGATACTGAAAGATGATTCATACTGAGCTTTTAATATTTCAGATACTTCTGTTAGATCATCAGATAAAACACTGTTCTCATTTTTTAAAGGTCCGATAGTCGCTTGGTTTTTCGACTTTCTTTTTGCGAAATTATAGAAGTACGGGTGTCTCAAAATACATGCAACCCATGTCACTGCTAATAATTCTGCCAATATTAATGTTCTCGTTCTATTTTTTCAGATTTGAAGAGAGGAGACGATAACAACTAATAATTATCAATCAAAATGCCTTGGACAAAGGAGGAAAAAAATTTTTGCGTCACTACTTATTTGGAGACGAAATCATTCAAAACTGCGCAAGCGAAATTTCGCAGGAAGTTCAACTTCAACAATTATCCCCAGAAAAGCCAAATTTATCGTTGGGCACACAAATTTCAAGCCACAGGATCAGTAAACAATCTCAGAAACACCCAGATCTGGCAGGAAGGTGACTGCAAGATCTCCTGACAATGTGAATGCGGTGAGAGATTCTGTCGGAAGGAGTCCGAAAAAGTCAATCCGAAGACGTTGCCAAGATCTGGGTCTTTCACGTGCGTCAGTGCAAAGAATCTTGATCAAGGATCTTCAGCTGTACCCATACAGGATCCAGATCAAGCATAAACTCACACCAGCTGACATGGCAAAACGTGTTGTGATGTGCCGGTGGTTCGAGAACAAGATCGAAGAGGATCCTGACTTTCTTGATGATGTTTGGTTCAGCGACGAAGCACACTTCTTGCTCAGTGGGTATGTCAATAGCAAGAACAATGTGTTCTGGGGCACACAAGCCCCAGACGAGGTGCTTCAGAGGCCCTTGCACTCTGTGAAATGCACGGCCTGGGTGGCCATCTCAAAACATGGCATAATCGGACCGTTTTGGTTTGAAGACACAGACGAGGAGGCAGTCACTGTCACAAAGGAGCGTTACATTGTGGTGCTCAACAAGTTCTGGAGGGCACTTGGGACACGTCGTGGCGTGAATCGAGATGTGCAATGGTTCCAACAAGATGGGGCAACTCCACATACAGCCAACATCACGATGGAGTGGCTGGACCACCGATTCCCTGATCGGCTGATCAGCAAGCGCCGCGAACCCGAGTGGTCTCCGCATTCACCCGATCTGAACCCCCAGATTTTTATCTCTGGGGGTTCTTGAAGGACCACGTGTATGAGAATCGTCCTCAATCCATTGCTGAACTGAAAGTGGCCATCACCCAGAAGATTCGTGCCATCAGGAAGGAAGAGTGTGTCAGGGTGATTGACAACTTCGCTCGTCGGCTTCAAGTGTGTCTGCAGCGCAACGGCGGTCATTTGGAACATGTGCTCTAATAAATGTATCCTTTGATCTAGAGACCTCAAATCTTCAGTTTTTAATTGTTATCATATCAGCTTCCAGGAAATGTAATCTTTTTTGGAGTTTATTTTCTGAGTAATAAATTATTATCATGTCAATGGGTTCCATCTATTTTGAGACACCCGTACTTTGAGTTAACCTTTATCGCTTCTATAGCGTCATCATCATCTTTTTCTGTATGCTTCTCAATTTGTTCCTGTATGACGACATCGATACTTTGTAGTTTATCATTTAATATTTTTCTGATGTTGTTATCTTTACAATTACTTAATTTTGTAGTCACTCTTTTTCTCTTTCGGAACAATGCCCTCTTTTGTCTTTCGAACCTGCTTCTCTTTCCTCTTTGTTGTATCTTTGGGACATGTTTTTCCACAATTTCTAACGTCTTCTCCTCTAACGTCATTAGCATCTCTTCCGTTGTCTTGGCCTCGAAAATGGTTTTCCAATCTATTACTTCCATGCTGGATGTCACATCTTCCCAGTTTATAGTTTTGGAGTGAAAATTAAAAATTTCGAATTTGCTTCGTTCTGTTGTGCGTGTTCTTTCCTTTCCTGTTGCCTTTATATTAGTTGTTATTTCAATGATATTGTGGTCTGATATCATAGTTGGGGAGATTTCTACATTATCAATTAGATTACTGTTGTTTGTGAATACCAAATCTAGGCAGTTATTTTTTCTTGTGTTTTCTGTTATTTCTTGCGTTAACATAAATTCATCAGCTAAAGCTAGTATCATTTTTACCTGCTCCTGGTCTTCTCGTGTGCCCCCCTTGTCCTGGTGGATACATATATTTTTACCTATCCTTTTATATTTCATGAATGGGAAATTAAAATCACCACAGAGAAAAATATTTGGGGTTGGAGAGTGTAGATCTTTTACTAAGTTTCTTACCTCTGTAATGGAATCTGAAAATTTTGAGGTTGGCGTGTTTGGGGGTCTGTACATTACAATTAGACTGAATTAGTACCATATTTAATTTTTCAATTTTTGCTGCTACACATTCTACGTAGTTGTTTGAGGTACTTATAACCATTTCTGCTATGTGCCTTTCGCGTGTGTAAATAGCACATCCTCCTTTACGTCTCACTGTTCTGTCGGCTCGGAGGATGTTATAGTTGTCAATTTGTATTTCTTTTTTGTCAATACAGGACTCACAATTTTCACAGTTCGCCTGGCAGTCTTTTAGATGAGTTTCCGTGAGGCATGCAAAGTCTGCTCCGGCTTCTTGCATGAGTCCTTTCAGGTATGCAACTTTGTTCGTGGACTATATATATATATATATATTATTATATATATATATATACCCCCGCAAGGGGGTTCTAAGCTCGTACTCTTGTGTGCTCGTTTGTACGTGCTTGTTCCTGGAGGTTTCACGTGCGCCCTCCCGGCCCTAACACCCAAGGATGATAGGGCTCGACCCTGCAGTCCTTGTCATCCTGGGTCTTTTTCCACTTCGACTGTCCCCTCCACCCTTTCTTTTTCCTCTGTCTTTCCTCTCACTTTTTCTTTGTTTTTCCGCCGAGATATGCCCTTCTAAATAGAGGCGAATCGGTTCTTCCCGAACTTAAAAAAAAAAAAATATATATATATATATAATATACACACCTTTGGTTTTCTGCCCGAATTTTTCATTCTGACGAAGGTCAAGCTTTCCACTCCTCCTTAGACCCACAGTTTAACTTGGAATCCGAACCACGCCCCACCAGCAGCCCAGCATCTTAACCACTAGGCCACCCAGGGTACCCATTTATCTACCAACCACTTCTTTATTGTGCGGAAGGATGAACAGCCGGGTTTTGCTGCGCGCCGGCTGTCATCACCGGGTCTGATGGATTTGTAGTCAACGACCCTCACACCACCACCGAGGCGTATATACAGGGTGTTTCATAACATGTAGGACGCACTTTCAGGATGGATTCAGGACCTGCCCGAAATCGCTTTGTTTCCGAGTTACAGCAAATCTTTCTACAAACTGTTTACAAACACTGCTTGCCGATAATGTTTGCGAGTGTGTACGAGACTTATTTCAAGTCATGGCCTTGCCGATTGTAATGTTTTGTACACTCTATGACACGTTTCAATATCGTTGAGTGTAGAGTCATCAGTCAGTCAGAGGTGCATCGCGGTGTTTCACTGTTCATATTCGTAACTTCTTACCGTGAATAAGTGCAGTCCAGTGAAAAAAAACCTTAAAACTTTCTGTGCTATTCAGTGATGGTGTACATTTAAAGGGAGAATGGAGGCTTATTCAAACAGAGAAATGGCAGACATGCATCTCATGTATGGACTTGCCGTGTGTAATGCGGCCGCAGAAAGACGTCTGTATGCGGAAAGGTTTCCGAATCGCCGTCTGCCAGATAAGAAGACCTTTCAGAGAATAGACGAGCGTCTTGGTGATACAGGATCATTCAACAAATGAGTTTCAGATGGTGGTAGACCAATCAGCGGCAGAACTGTTGAGTTGGAGTAGCGGGTCCCGAATCGTGTGGAGGAACATCCTGGTGTCAGCACCCGAAGGATAGCAGCAGCAGAGGGTATAAGATGCACAACTGTGTGGAGAATTTTACGGGGACAACAGCTTTACCCATATCACATTCAGAGAGTACAAGGTCTTACTGAAGCTAATTTCCCACCACGAGAGGCTTTTTGTATTTGGTTCCTTCAACAATGTGCTCGCGATCCTCTTTTACTATCCTCCGTGTTGTTTTCTGATGAGGCTGCCTTCACAAGAAATGGCGTGATCAATTTTCACAACAATCATCACTGGGCTGAAGAGAATCCGCATGCCATCATCCAGTCAAGGCACCAACAACAATTTAGTATCAATGTATGGGCATGACTTATTGCCAGTGTTGGGCACTAAAGCGTTAATCCGATAACAGTTAATTAACGAAGTTAACTTTTTTAACGGACTATTAACGGAAGTTAATTTCCATTTATCGTTATCGGACCAGTTAACTTCCGATAACTCGATATTTAGTCTGTTAAAGTCCGTTAACACGTTAACTCCACTGGCTGCGCAGGTTCGACAGCGACCAAACTGTCTGTCAGGGCCGCCATGGAGGACAAGGTCGAGAGAGCACTGAGGAACCGGAACGTTGACAGCACCACCAGCTCTAGCGACAGCAGCATGCCTGACGACCTCTTCGCTGGGTGGACGGCCGGTGGCTCAAGTACCAGTGTCAAGCAGAAGGCCAAGAGACTTGTCGACACTTGGCTGGACACTGATGGGAAGGTAGACATGGCCGACTCTGACTTCATGGGGGAGCAGATCTTCATCAACCTCTTCCTGAAGTACAATATGCCAATTCCGTCCTCTGCCGCAGTGGAACGGCTCTTCTCTCTCGGCAAGGACATCCTGAGGCCCAAGAGGTCAAGACTGGCAGTTGGGCCTAACTTTGAGAAGTTGGTCTTTCTGAAGGGCAACCAGCACATTGTGTCAGTCTTTAATAAATGTGCCAAAAATTTAATTTTACCTTTCAGTTCCCGCCATAATAATTCTCAGGTAAATTAAAATTTAGTTAATGGTTAGTGGTTACAAGGGTTTCAAAACATGTAATCAGTACATTTTTTTATTAAAAATAAAAAAAAAAGTTAAGCAAAAAAGTTGCAAAACTTAATAAAAATACAGTTAAATACCTATTTATTGTTGGATTTTGCATAAATAAACATTTTCTATGGGTTTTAAAGCTTTTTCCTTGATTTTTTTTAAATGTTAGTAAAGAGAGTTATCGTTAACGGATTATCGTTAACTTCCGTTAACTTTGTAGTAAAATTATCGGATTATCGTTATCGGAGTTAAAAATTGGGGTTAACGGATTATCGTTATCGAAGTTAACTTTTTGGTTAACGGTGCCCACCACTGCTTATTGCCGACAACTTAATCGGTCCTTTTGTTTTGCCTGGAAGATTAACAGGAGAATCCTATTCCAATTTTTTAAGGAATGATTTAAGCGATTTACTAGATGAAGTTCCTCTAGGTGTCCGACGTCGTACGTATGTGGTTTATGCATGACCGCGCTCCGCCTCATTTTAGTAGAGTAGCCAGACTATTTGGATGACCATTTCCCTGATAAATGGATAGGCCGTGGAGGACCCATTACGTGGCCTGCTCGCTCCCCAGACCCGAATCCACTCGATTTTTACCTGTGGGGTCATCCGAAATCCATTGTTTATGTGACACCCATTGACAACGTTGAAATGCTTCGCCAACGCGTAGAACAAGGATGCCAGAAAATCCGAGCAATACCTGGAATGTTTGAACGTGTCAGGCAGTCTATGACGAGGCGTGTTCAAGCGTGTATTCAAGCGCAAGGCGGTCATTTTGAGCACTTCCTTTAAAGGTAAGGCGGATACTTGCTGGAATACATAACGGGCTGTAACTCGGAAACAAAGCGATTTCGGGCATATGTTTATATAAACTTTTTTCATTGTTTTCAGGTCCTGAATCCATCCTGAAAGTGCGTCCCACATGTTATGAAAAACTATATATATATAATATATATATATATATATATATATATATATATATTATATATATATATATATATTTATATATATATATATATTATTTATATATATATATATATATTATTTATATATATGTGTGTGTGTGTGTGTATGTGTGTGTGTGTGTGTGTGTGTAAATTATTTCCAGAAAGTAACACGTGAATAATATTTATGATGAAAATAACCACGAAGGAAAAAGGAAATACAGAATGGTGCTCAAGCGCTTGAGCGGTTATTTTCATCATAATATATATATTATATATATATATGCTGCAAACCACAAGGAAAAAGAAAAACGATTCCAAGGCCTTTCGTGTATTCAAAGCTACACCTCGTCAGGGAATGAAGTTAAAAGGCGAGAAGCCCATAATATATATACAACGTACAGGAAAAACAAAACAATTAGCACATATACGTTGTATATATATACGGGCTTCTCGCCTTTTAACTTCATTCCCTGACGAGGTGTAGCTTTGAATACACGAAAGGCCTTGGAATCGTTTTTCTTTTTCCTTGTGGGTTTGCAGCATTCATTCATTTCACGTGTTTTATTGTGAAATTCATCCCATATATATATATATATATATATATATATATATATATATATATATACTGTGTATATATAATATTAAAAAGGTAATTTCAATTCGCTTTTTGTAAAACACGTTTTAAGAATAATTCGTGTTTGAATGAGAAATTTACATCAGTGAATACTTTAATGTTAAAATAAACGGAGAGGCTACTTTATCATAATACGAAAATGAAATATGGTATTTTCTTACAGAAAAAGTACAGCGTTACATAAACAAAAGATACAACACCAAATTCATTATTAATACTAGACGGTTGCACACTGGTTCAAGTGGTAAAAGAGCGGATGGATTTGTTACAGACAATGATTCTGCCTCCATTACGGATCAGCATTTCCTTCGAATGAGTTTAAAGGGGTTTCTTTAATGTATATCCGAACGCACCATTTCTTCAGAAACGGTAATTTACGCCACTCGAACGATTTGTTTGAAGTGCGAAATATTCTACTTTCGTGTACTCTATTTATAACTATTTATATTCACTATACGTGGAGTATAAAGACCAATATAAATTAGATATAATCTCGTCAGTCATTCCTACACAATTTCTATGTAGTTTTTAAGTAAATTAATGAGCGCAAAATATCAACCGTGTTTGGCCGATAGTTTTTAATGATAAATGTTTACGAAGACCCAAACAATTCCGAGTCGCACCAATTTAAAGCTAAATGAGAGAGAGAGAGAGACAGACCGACTTACTTTCGTGCCACTAAATGAAATGTTTAGTTCAGGGCTGGCCAAGTTGTTTTGTCAGCGGGCCACTTTATAAAAAATCAAGTCAAGCGGGCCACCTTAATATTTTATCATTAAAATATCACAATTAACAACTGAAAATACCCGTTTATCAAAGTAAATTTATACTAAACTTTTGCCAAATACAAACTCTTAAAAATTACAAATAAAACTTACTTCTGAATACAATGCTCCGTGTGGTAAAGCGATCGACAAGAAACAACGTCGAGGTGGTAGCAAAGTCACTAAGATTCTGAAGGGTAGGGAAATATTGGCGTCTAAAACAAACAGTATATATCACTGATTGTGCATATAATAATTATTTTTTATTTATTTTAATTTTTTTATAGAATTAATATATTTTTTTATTTATTACTTCCGAGGCGGGCAACCTCCAAAAGTCAAACGGGCAACTTTTGGCCCGCGGGCATGGGGTTAGCCGGCCCTGGTTTAGTTAATCTCGGCTCTAAAAACGCAAACAGAAAATAGTGACGAATCCACATTCGAAGCTAAACTTACCATTTTGCAGAATACTCAATGACTGAACCGTATTCCAAATGCACAGTTATCAGTAGAGGGTGTTTCTAAATCCTATTTCATCTGACGAGCGCGCACGGAATCAGACCTTCAACTACAACTCCATCCTATCCCGAACGGTAATTCAACAATGACATTTTTTAGAACCGTTGTTCCCAGTTTTCGAATGAAATCCAGTAGTGATATTCGATACCCAAAAGCGCAATTCATATGCCCCGTAAAGGCATCGCTGGAATTTCACTGTAAGTCAGGGAAGCCCTTAAGAGATGAACGAGAAACGAGTGTCATGACTCCACCCGATCAAAGTTCTTTAATGAATACACGCGTATAATTCGAACCAATCGCAACGAAGGAGAATCAATTACAATAGTAAACTCCGTTCGGTCAAATACCTAAAAATAAAGAATGAAATTAAACTACTACTCATTACGTCGAAAAGGCTCAAGATAAAACATTGCCGCCAAAAGTTAATTCCCATGACGTCAAATTCCCATAATAAAACAACCAACCAATGGGAGGACAGAACTACCTTCATGGGAATTTATTTGAAAGATCCGCCACGTGAAACACGCTGTGACCGAATTCCTACATGCCGTAAAGGTTTTCCACGTCAGAGCAGCGCTTCTGTAACGACTAGCTATAGTATCTATAATGGCAAACTTCTTACAATGAATTCGGAAATGTTTTATGAAGGCAAAAACAAAATGTAAGTTATATGGCATACTGGGGAATTTCGGAATTATTTCCGGTAAAAAAAAAAGGGGGGTGGGGGGGGTCTCGCTTTCGAAATGATAAAAAGTGATCTAATGCCTCAAACATAAGATTCACATTAAAATGAAGTTAAAATGTTAAGAAAAAAATGGGCTCAGTTAGTTATCATACATACATGGGTGAATTAACGCATTTAATACTGAAGCCATTTACTCTTTACTTAATTTTAAAACGAGTAAAACGATACGAATGAGCAAACGTTAAAACATTTTCGATAAATTCAATCATATAGACCTTCGAGTCTAATTTCAAACGAGTTCTTCAAAAAAAATGAACTGTTTGCTCGCACCTATATACGAATAAGGGCTGAAGACAACCCACACTACTAATACTATGACCGAACCTATTAACGTACAACAAATTAAAGTAGTCCTCTTTCATACAACCTGATATAGGCATTATTAATTCATACAAGTACGAAATAAAAGCATTATTATTACCAAGGCAATTTGCTGCACACATTAAAAAATATAACATCTGTGCATTCATAAAGTACCATCAAATTTATCGAGCGAAATAAATAAATATCATTAAACACGTTGAAATCAGCACCCACATTTACTACCTACACAACCAAAGCCATGTCAAGACCCATTATTATCGTCTATACATGTGCTTAGGAATGCATTAACTGTCGCACTATCATACGCTACGTTATATATATATGTGTGTGTGTGTGTGTGTGTGTGTGTGTGTGTGTGTGTGTGACGTATCAATCAATACCTTTCTACTTCTGTCTACACTGAAAGAAGTTTACTGAAGAACGAGTGAAAAACTTACTAAAAGAAGAACGAGTGAAAAACTTACTATCTCGACGTTAAAAACGTTGCAACTCCGTATAAACATTGCTCTCTATCGGAATAAGAAACTAAAATTTCTTTTGCACACACACACACACACACACACGGAAAATAACATTCTGAATCTTCAAGTGAAAGGGAGAAAGACAAATAAAGAAAAAGGAATCAGCCATGATGCAATCCAACTCGCTTCTGCGCGGATCGACGTCAACACGTGCTTCCAGCTCCCCATACCGAACCCCGCCTTCACGTGGTCGTGCTTTCCTTCTCACCGACCGGGTGTGCACCCCTCGCTCTCCCTCTTCGAAGCAGCAGCAGCAGCAGCAGCAGCTGCGCGACCCATTAACAAAAAGTACCCCTGAGGTTACGAAAGAGACTAAGAAACTGGAGGGTAAACAGAGGGGACGCGAGCATTGAGCTTTCGAAGGGGAAACACAAACAGGAAATGAGCCCAAAGGAACTAGAAACGAATGGTAATAAAAATAAAATTTCGAAACGAGAATCCCAATGGAATAAACTTTAGTTAATTTCTGTCCTACGCGCAGCAGTTTGTGCTTTTCTCCATAATCGGAAAACACACGCGACTCAAATAATGTTAAAAATAGAAAGGACACACCAAACGAAACGTCAGTCGGTGACGTCACTGAATTACACAACTATACGTAAAAAAAAAAGTCGTCAACCAACTCCGTTCCGAAGGTCTGCTTGTGTGTTTGCGCGTGATACGCCCCGATAATACTTCCTTTGTCGACCATAAATAAAAGGCGTCGCCCGAGAGGGAGAATAAAAAGGAAGGAAATGCGTAGGCGGAAGAAAGGCAGGAAGGAACAAGACGGAGAATACGCTCCACTTCATTCCTTCGACTCCCTTCGTAATCATTCATCTTTATATCGTGAATGTTTTATCGACATCACAGATTTCATCCCATAACAAAATTAAGTATTTCACGTTTTATCTCCTTATGGAGACGAGACCAGATGTGGAACGATCGTTCTTATAATGCACAAACTTCTCTCGCTGAAATCGGAGACGAGTAATAATAATAGTGTTCGGTCGGGGTTGTTTAACATCTTTCGAGCGAAGTCACGCGACGGAGGGGACCGACGGCCTTACGCGAGGTCCGAAACATCTGAGGGTCCCTACATTATCTGAACACGAGGACGGTCATCCATCCAACTACCGAATAGACCCAACGTCGCTTAACCTCGCTGACTTAACGGGAAGCGGCGTAACAATGTGGCAAGAGACGAAATTTAAAGGATAGCTCTCTCACCCCCAAACAACTTTTCTCGCAGCTCTCCACAGGGTGATGCGTTATTTTCGAAATATTAACGGGAGACCCTAATAAAAGCTACGCACAAACTTCAGTTTTAGCACTTTTAGTCCAGCTTGAAAAACACACAGAAGAGACCCATTGTCTATAAACTAACGAGTGAAGGGAAGTCCGGACCGAACTTTTAGCATTTATGACGACAAACTAGTTTACTGAGACTGCGAAAAGAAACTTACCGGTAATCAACTGATACAATTTTTAAACTAATTAAAAGCACTTTTGCTTCTTCAAATAATGCCCCCCCCCCTTAATAAAACTATTTCAAAAAAAAAAATATATAAAAAAATAAAATAAATAAATAAAGAATAAGAAATAATTTTCCCCTCGAACTCAATTAAATCAAGTACAGACATTTCCTTTAAATTTTATGGATATTTTTTTTTAGGTAGGAAGGAAGGACCAAGGGCGAATGGCCGCAAACACCTGGACACACTGCGTTTGAAAGATTGGAAGTCAGACAGGGAGAAAGGAGTAAGGGAGATCGCTCCAGAGTTCACTGGTTGAGTAGATAAAAGATTGAAAATAGCGATTAACACTCGCGTTAGAGTTGGACAGAAAAGGAATGAGAATCTGGTACTGCGTGCTCCTTAAAGGAGAGGAGGCATGCAGTTAGAAAGTTCGGAAGATGTGTCCATTATAATAGCAATAGTAAAGAGAGGCTACACTGCGGTGAAGAGAGAGGGATTGAAGACAGCTAGTAAGAGTCGGGGAAATGATGAGACGAAAAGCCTTTGATTTCATCCGGTCAAGCCGAACTATGCGGGTTCAGCCACCCCACAGACGACAACCGTATTCCATACAGGGGCGGACAAGACCCATGTACAGGAGGAAGGAAAATGAGTGGGGATGAAGAAACTGCGGAGACGGTACAACACAAATAAGCTCTCAAAAGCTGTTTCAGAAAGAGTATACGTGATCTTTCCAGGAAAGATCACGAGAAAAGACCAAGAATGTTGAGAGAAGAGAAAGGATCGAGTTCTGTATTGTTAAAGGTAAGGGGATAGTCGTATTGAAGATTGCGACGAGTAGACAGATGAAGGAACTACGTTTTTGACACTGAAAACCACGAGGTTTTCTCTGCCCCAAACAGAGATAGTAAGAAGATCATATGTCAGGTGCATCAAAGCCGTCCCACCCGTTCACCCTTCTTTGCATCGAGAGGGACGCTTTGTGAAGCGGGTGAAGTGAAAGTGAAATCATAGGCATAAGAGTAGAGAGGACAGGAAGTGCAACTTAATAGATCAGTGATTAACTGAAATATGGCCCTTCATAAAAAAAGGTTGGACAACCCTACTTTAAAACAGTGGTCATCTACAACTCCGCTATAGATCAGCCAGGAAGGAAATTAGAGATGAAGGCACAGATAGAAGGATAAAAACCGAAGGAGGGCACAGTTTGAAAATTAAGGATTTGTGCCAGACTATCAAAAGCGCAATAGCAACAGCAAAGGTTTCACCGAAATCCCGAGAGGAGGCTGACCAAAAGTAAGAGATACGCAAGATCGCCAGTAGAGAGTCCATTGCGAAATCCATATTGACGCTCTGAAAGAAGATTGCGAGAAAAGGGGTTTAAAAATCTTCATATTAAGGATAGATTAAAAAATTTTAGAAAAGCAAGAAATCACAGAAACTGGACGACAGTTGGAGCGTTGAGAGCGGTCACCCTTCTTTGGGAAAGCGAACTTCCAGCAGGAAGGAAAAGTACCAGATGAAAGAAAGACGAAAGAGTTTGCCTAGGCAGGGTGTCAGCACAGAAGCAGAGTTTTTGAGAACAGGAGGGACACCATCAGGACCCTACGCCTTCCTACAGTTGAGGCCAGATAGGGTAGGAAAAACATCTTTGGAAGAGATTCTAATTTTAGACATAATTAAGTCAGAGGGAGGAGATGGAGAAACAGCAGCAGAATCATTCAGGGTTGAGTTGGCAGGCAAAAGTTTGAGCGAAGAATTCAGCTTTATCAGGAGAAGAAACGACAACTGAGCCGTCGGAATGGAAAAGATGAGGGAAAGAAGTAAAGTTGTTGGAGAGGTTCTTGGCTAGGTGCCAGAAAGAGCAAGAATTAGAACTGGATAGGTCTTCACATTTTTGCCTGATGAAAGAATTTTTGGCGAGTCGAAGAACAGACTTCGTACAATTCCGGCCAGAAGTTAAATGAGAGTAAGGAGTTGGATGGCGACGGTACCTTCTGAGAGCCTCCTCTCTGTTGCAGATAGCATTAGAGCAAACAAAGTTCAACCAATGAGTTTTTTTTTGCATTAGTACTAGGAATAGAACAGGGAATGTACGCCTTCATGACCGAGAATATCACCTCCGTGATTGTGTACCCGGAGGGGTACCGGCCACGGAACCAGTAATCATTTCATGGGAAATCGGAGTACTGTCTAAGGGTCTCCCAATCAGCGGTGGCAAAGTGACAAAGGCACTTCCTCTTGGAAGGATCAGAAAGCCGAACTAGAGCGATAGGACAGGAAACAGATACAAAATTGTGGTCGGTGTAGACCAGTGTTGGCTAACCTTTTATTGGCTCGTGCACTCCCACCTCACAAATGTTATTAATAGCAAAAATTTAAAAAAGAAGGGATATAATAAAAAATATATTGGTAAATTCACAGTTTATTACAGAACCAAAATAAGTTTCTATTTTGAATAGATAGGCCTATGACAAAAAGCAATCAGGAAACAGTTTGTAATAAATTTGTAAAATTCACAATAAATTCTTGAAACAAATTCACGTAATTCCATTTCGGATGAACTTAATTCAAAGTTCAGTTGACCAAAAAATGAGATAAAAATAGTGCAAGTGTGAGCAAGAAATTTATATAAGAGCACAATCACAAGCTACGTAATATGCGTAACCTAACAAATAAATTATCTATGTTTTCAAAGCATTACAAGCCTGGAGTAGAGTATGTAAAATAAGAGTACAGTATATCCCAAGACCTCTCGTGCACCACCGGTTCGACAATCCTGGTGTAAACAAACGGAAAAAAAAGTTTGACAGAGTAAGAGTAAGGATTTGTGGTGAGAAAAAATCCAGAATGTTGAACCTCTCTCCGAGGAATAGGAATACGAGTAGGGTGTTGTACAATCTGCTCTAAGTCATTTAGGATAGAGAAATTATAAGCTAGTTCACCAGTACTATCAGTGAAATAGGAGGAAAGCTAAAGGTGGTGGCGAACACTGAAATTTAAAATAGAAATTTCAGCAAAAGGAGTGGGATAGAATACATTTCACTTTGAAAGTGAGGTAGTCAAAGGGTTTTGGATAATCAGTAAAATTAGGAGAAAGGTAGAGAGCGGAGATGTATTTATTTATTTCATGGTTTCACAAGAATTAAACTACAGGGTGTCCATAAAGTCACGCATCATAGGAAAATACGTTATTTATTTGTTTGTTTGTTTGTTCGAAATGATCCCCACCAATTTCAAAACATGTTTGTAAAGGAAAAAAGCATGTTTCTTTGAATGCTCCTCAACATATTTGGCCTGATGGAGACATAAATAAACAAACATTGCTTATGTTCCTATGATGAGTGACTTTATGGACACCCTGTACAAGAGATGAATTACCCGCCTCAATCTTTTCATCATCCCTAGTTTTCAAACTTTCGAGAAACATCCGTTAATGGTTTGAAGAAAATCAAGGAAAAAAAAGCCGGAAGAATTTTTATTACTTAAACCAAAAACAGTGTGTAAATCAGCTTACGTTTTCACTAGAACACAACTAAAACTAAATGCAACCCTCTCGCTCACCCTTACCCAAACTTGAGAGAGTCGTCTCTGGTTGGTTGTGCCCCACATAGCATGATCAATTACACTGCCCAACACCAATTTTGCTGATTTAATTCTAACACCTGTTTTTAGGTAATTTTGGTGTGCTGATTTCAAAAATCACCTTGGTTTTTGCCTATCACGTCAGGTTTTCGAGCAATCAAATACGGAGATATCGCATTTTGGCAGGGTTATGCCCAATTTTTTTCTTTTCAAAAAATAAGTTTTTACATACTCAGAATCAGCATGGAAAAGTAAACAATTGTGCAGGGAGTGAACTTTAATATACAATGGTAATATTGACAAAGTGATTAAGTGTTTAAATAAGCAAAAAATGAATCCATGATCATGAAATCACGCTCACACCTGGGGAAATCACAGATACCCAAGATTGTAATATGTTGTACATGATCTTTAGATTTAATGCACAGATTTGCGTATTCCACAGATAAAATTTTAACAGCAAAACAGCTGTTAACAGGTCTCAAAAATCATCAATTTTGATAAGTGCCCTTCATGGATCACCCAAAATAGGCATATTGCATTGCACATTGCACGAAAACCTGATGTGATGGACAAAATCTAAGGTGATTTTTTAAATCAGCACATCAATATTATCCAGAAACAGGTTTTAGAATTAAATCACCAGCAAAAAATTTTTTTTTGTTGGGCATGTTATCGAGCAACTTTTTTATTTTTTATCACTTGCTTCAAACATCTCTAAGCGAGACTCTTGAATTCGCCATAGCAACAACAGGTGATCACCCACGGAACACTTTTATTTTCCAAAAAGGACCAGTACATGGGGATAGATACAGGGACCTCCCACTGATATTCCTCGCCAGAGAGAGTCTCTCTACTTTCGTGGTGGCACAACACCACAAAGTATGAATGACTCAATATATCGCTTGCTATATAAACACCTTTCACGGCGGGAGACACCAAGTTGAAACTCGGCGACATTCAGAGTTGGCACACACATACACACACGACAGACATCCGGCTAGATACACGCGACAGGTGAGGGCATTGTCTGGAAAATCTGACTTCTGTTCTCAATTCCTGTTTCAACCCTTCCTGTAGAAGCATTTCGTCACTTTGTCAGCGTGATGTCTTTGCGCGTACATGGGTATAAACATGAAGAGTTTAACCTTTACCTCTCTTAATCCTTTTGGGGATTGCCTGGAGTGTGCCATGGGGTCTTTGTTGGTACGATACTCCAGTAAATAAAGCTGTAAATATTTTGTATAAAATCAAAACCATATGTTCGAGGTTTTTGTGACGATACAAGTAGTTGATATAAGATCAGCACAAATATATTATCAGTTTATACAACGGTACTATCTATGGTGTGTGTGTGTGTGTGTGTGTGTGTGTGTGTGTGTGTGTTTATATATTCTTTCCTACAAAATTTCCTTGGCTACTTTTCCTGCAACCTTTTTCCGTACCCGCCTCTGGCGGGGAAGGTGCCGAGGGTCAGATGATCCCGGGTTCGATTCCCGAGAGGTTCCTCATTTTTCATTACTCGTTTTCTTTCATCCTCTTGTGCGGACACTCTTCTAAACAAGCGTCGTTCTTTACATTAATTATACTGTCTCGTTTGCAGTTAAAATGTATACCCGGTGTATATATACGGCATGAGAAGATGCCCCCTTAAAGGGCATTCGATTCCGCTCGTACGTAGGAGAATTAGAGTTCTGATTCTTCGTGGCCCTTGGTGTAATGGTTATCAAATCTGACCGGCAATCGGATGATCCCGGGTTCGACTCCCGGGAGGTGCCTCATTTTTCATTACTCGTTTTCTCTCCTTTTTGTGCGGACACTCTTCTAAACAAGCATCGTTCTTTACATTAATTATACTGTGTCGTTTGCAGTTAAAATAAATAATTAAATAAATATATAAAACCTAGGCTGATTTTAATACGAAGACTACAGGTGTTCACAATATCTTGTCACCCCAGTAAAATACTAACTGATTTTAGTTTCTCTTTCAGACCCATTTGAAACTGTGTGATAGCAGAAACTATACGATTGAACAACGCATATTAGACAGTACCTGGGTCCATGAGCGACCACGTAATGGGAAAACAATTGAAAATATTCGTGCAGACTTCCAGGACCGATTCAATCGTACAGCTCCCCCAAAAAGGATTCTGTTCAGATGGGAAAAGAAACTGTCACAACAGGAACTATAAAAGATAAACCAAGAACTGGCAGGCCTTCTAAGTGATAAATGAGTCAAAGAAAAACGGAAATCAGTTAGCATTTTACTGGGGTACTGGGGTGACAAGACATTGTGGACACCCTGTAGAATAAACCTCCGTTATTGTGGTTTTCTATTGTACATTTCAGTGAAGGGTTAACTAATGCATTTTCTAAAAAGTTCACGATAAAACAAGATTCGCTCAAAAGCCACACTTGAAAAGAAGCCAGCGTCTGGGGCTCAGTAACACCGGTTCCCTATATGCAGTGAAAATAATGAGGTCCGCGGGTCGTACCCCGATGATGCTGATAATAATAATCCTGGAGTTATGGCAGTGAGTGGGGCGCATTGTCTGGCCTGAGCACTGTGCCAGTTTCTGGCCTTCCTGACTTATTATTAAAAGAATAATTTATTTCGGCTTCCTGGATGGTCTGGGGGTAACATGTCAGACTCGAGACATTGCACACATTTTACTTCACACACACACACACACACACACACACACACACACACACACACACACACACACAGGGGCGTAGTCAGAATTTCTTTTCGGGAGGGGCTAATATATAGCCCAGAAGATATAAGATCTCTACAAACCGACATGGAACAGAATCTACAAGTGGAAGGAAGAAGACAATATGAAATTTAACTGAGAAATTTCAGCTGTTACGGTACGGGAAAAAGAGAGGACCTAAAATCCATGGAATATTATACCCCAAATGGACAGGAAATTCAGAGAAATTCTAAAGCAAAAGATTTAGGCGTTGTAATGATTAACAATGCGAAATTTGAAACACAAAATAAGATAGCAGTAAACAGAGCAGAGAGAAGAACTGGGCAGATACTGAGAACCTTTAAACCAGTGATGCACAAACCCTGGCCCGCGGGCCAAATGTGTCCCTTACGGGTCTTTTCAATTCAATGAAAAAGTTAGAATATAAAAGTGACCCAATTTATGACTTAGATGGAAAGTAAGTAGGCTAATACATTTAGTTATTTTCTTCGCTTGTCCCTCACATCAAAAAAGTTTGTGCACCACTGCTTTAAACGTAGGGATAGGAATATAATGATTCCTCTACTGAAAACACTGATCCATACCCAAATTGGAATACTGCTCGGTCCTAACATTCCCATATAAAACAGAAGACATTAGACAACTAGAAGGGATTCAAGAAGCTTCATAGCCAAGATCAAGGGGTACAGAACTCAATTATTGGGAAAGGTTACGCGAATTAAACCTAGATTCACTGGAAAGGAGGAGAGAGAGATACACCATTATTTACACTTGGAAAATAATGGAGAAACTAGTCCCTAATCTTACTCTGAATCCTGTAACTCCCCAAACAACAGAGGAAAGTAGAAAAGGAAGAATGTCATGTTCCCAAATTAAAGGCGAGACAGGGAACATCCTTAACCCTGAAGAAAATAGTTTTGTTGTGAGAGGACCAAAACTATTTAAATAGCTACCCAAAGATCTAATGAACACGAATGGTGTTGCGGCGGACATCTTCAAAACAAGATTAGATGCCTGGCTCAGAACAATCCCCGATGAGCCGGGCGTACCTGGCTATGTGAGGTAGAGAGTACAAGAAACCAACTCACTACTTCACTAGGCCAACTCAAGAGGAAGGGCGACAAGCTTGACCTTCGTGATATGAGGAATCATCGCACTGAGCATTTAAAAGGTGTGTGTGTGTGTGTGTGTGTCATTAACCTCGTTTGGTTTCCGCGTGCGTCGGTCTCTCTCCACACGAAGGTAAAGCTGGTGGCCCAGTCTCTAGGCCTGGCTTGGTGGAGGAGCGAGTTACTCTCTTGTGCTCTCCACCGCACATAGCCAGGTACACCCGGTTCATCTGGTACCGTCCTGAGCCAGGCACCTAGTCTTCTCTTGAAGAATTCAACTTTGATCCCTGTAACGTTTCTGAGGTCCTTTGGAAGCTGGGTAAAGTCTTGGCCCCCTGACAACCAAGCTATTTTCCTTCAGTGTTGAGGAGGTCCCTTGTCGGGCTTTTAATTTGGGAACACTACACATTCTGCCTTTCCTATTTTCCAGCGTTGTTTGGATGGTAATTGGGTTTAGTTTGTGATTTGGTACCAGTTTTTCGATCATTTTCCATATGTAGATTATGGCGTACCTCCCTCTTCTTCTTTCCAGAGTACAGATTTAGTTTCCGTTGTCTTTCCCAGTAGTTTAGTTCTTTGCAGCCATCAATCTTGGCTGTGAAATGTGTCTGCGTTTCTTCTAGTTTATTAATTTCTTCCTTTTTATATGGGCATGTCAAAACTGAGCAGTATTCAAGTTTTGGTATGATCAGTGTTCTCAGCAGGGGAATTATTACTGTCTTGTCCCTCCTTTTGAACGTTCTTACTACCTGTCCCGCCACTCTTTTTGCTTTGTTTATTGCTATCTGATTTTGTGTCTCGAATTTGGCATCATCGGTCATTATTACCCCCAAGTCGACCGCTTTCGTGCTTCTCTGAATTTCTTGTCTATCTGGAGCATAATATGCAGTCTGTTTAAGTTTCTCTTTTCTACCATATCTGAAGAGCTGAAATTTCTCGGTGTTAAATGTCATATTGTTGTCCTCTGACCATGTGTATATTTTGTTTGTGTCCCTCTGCAAGGCCTCCACTTCATTTGCATCGCTGATTTTTGTATCGTCTGCAAAGGATGTTACTATACTGTTGCTGTTTACTCCACTGTTTATGTCTGTTAGCATGATAATGAACAGGAGTGGGACCAGCACTGTACCTTGTGGTACTGAGCTGCGTACTTCTGGTTCTGATGATGATATACCTTGAATTTTGACCACCTGTAGTCGTTCTCTGAGGAAGTTGTAAATCCATTTTCCACTTTGCCTGTTATTCCCACGTTTCATTTTATGTGCTATTAACCATGATCGCATTTGTCAAAAGCTTTAGCAAAATCCGTGTATACATCATAGTTTTCATTGCCTTAAAGTGCATCTAGGATATTGTTATAATGCTCTATAAGTTGTGATAGGCATGATCTTCCTGATCGGAATCCGTGCTGATTTTCGTTGAATCTTTCCAGTGTCTCCAAGAAGTCATGGATTTTCTGACTATTCCTTTCAAATATTTTGGTGAGGTGGGACGTCAATAACACTAGTCTATAGTTCTTTGCTCGAGATCTATCCCCTCCTTTATATATAGGGACAATAAATGCAAAACTTCACTTTTTTACGTGGAGGTCGAAATATGACGACAAAACCCACACTAATAGACGGAGTTTATTTCCACAAGTTTCGATTTTTTATCACGCTAGCCAAAATGATCATGCCATAGATTGGGAATCAAGTAAGTTATTTTATAAATGTAATAATTATGTCAAAAGAAGAAAAATAGAATATGTATGTATAGAACAAGATAATTTTAAATTGTATGAGGGTACTTATAAGCTCGACCCTTTAACGAGATTCTTGGTCAAAAAATCCCTTCCGGTGTCGGGTGAACGGGATCTAACCTAGGTGCAGGGCCGGATTTAGCAATGTGGAGGCCCTCTTCAGAAAAAATGTATTCGTCAATACATAATATGCAAAACAGCTGTGATAATGCTGTATCAATAATCATTAGTAATTACAAATGTCCACTTCAAACCATTTCTACTTATACTCATATCTAGCCACGAACACCCTAATAAATCAAGAGGTTATTAATTACACAAATTATACATTAATTCAAACTCACACAAATATGTTTATTATAAAACTGTGTATTATATTAAAGCATTATAAAAAACATTGAATTTTATCGTATTTTACTAGTTTACTACTTACATATGCGTTTTTGACATACTGTTTCCATAGTTCAATAGAAAGTGGGGGGTAGAAAGAATTACAATAAACCAGGAACTTTTCGTGACTTTTGTTTAGCGAAATCCTTGACAATATTACTGAAGTCCAACTCGCGCAGTATGTCATACTCAATGCTCATTATAGCTAGCTTACTGAGCCGTTCATGTGTCATTGCTGCTTGTAGCCTGTTCTTGATAATTTTCATTTTACTGAATGATCTTTCTCCACTACAGTTAGTGACCATTAAAACAAGATACATACGAAGGGCTGTTTCAACATTGGGAAATGTGTCTTTAACAGATTTTTCAATGATTAGTTTGTACAGAAAATGGTGCCGTCCAATGCAGTCATTTTCTTTTTCTTCTTCTTCTTCTTCAAAGACCTTTGAAAACTCGGCGAACTGAATTAGTTCAATACCTAGGGAACCATCTAAGTCTTCGTTGTACTTGTCAACTTGAATGTTTGGTGCTTGTTCAATTTCTTCCGTCGTTAATGTTTCCAGATGACCCAAAAATCCAAAATTTGAACAGAGTTCTTCATACGCTGACAGACGTTGAGAAAGTGAGCTCGAAAACTGATCAATCACTGGTAGAAAATTCTCTACACGAAACGTCTCTGAAGCTGTAAGGTTTGCTTCTAGTTCTCGACCATAGTCCAAAGGATCAAGGCGAACATTTCTTTGTCGTTGACGTTTCTGCGTCTGTGCATAGGTTCTTGTGCCTGATTTCTTAGCACCTTGAGCCTCATATGTATCAAAATATTCACGTTTGTCATCAAGAAATTTCTTAAGTGATTTAACAGCTGCAACTGCAGTATTCAAGTAAAATTTTGGATCTTGCAGAACATGACTTGTTGCGTTCGCCCTGTGTAGAATTTCATGCCAGACATTTTGCTTCATAACGAACTTTTGGGATCTCATCCTCATCTTCTGCAAGTTTCTGAAATGCTTTTTTGAAGTGTGGATACCCTTGACGAAGAGCTTTGGTTGCATCTGCTTTGCATGACCAACGTGTTGTAGTCACTCTTTGGTACAGTGACTGGACCATCAGCTGATTTCAGAATATCATTAAGTACTTCATAACGATGCGTAGAGGCTGAGAAGAACACAGACTTCTTCAAGGAAGGAAAAAAATGCCACAGCTGCAGGGCAGCATTCTGCTGCAGCCTTTCCCACCAGATTCAGTGAATGTCCTGCGAAAGGTATCCATGCTGCCAGATTGTTTACACCATTTACTTTGGCTTGAAGGTCATTGTATCTTCCACTCATTGCTGATGCGTTGTCATAAGATTGGCCACAGCAGTTTTGAATGTCTATCTCGTGAAGATCAAGGAATTTAATCAAGCCATCAAACATCGCCTGTGCTTTGTGTCCCTAGTTTGGCATAAATGTCACAAATCGTTCGACTGGTGTAGTATTCTCTATGTATCTGAATATAAGCGTCAGCTAATCAACATGGCTCTCATCTGTTGTAGAATCAAGAGAAATGGAATAGCATTTCGAAGACTTGATACGACTAATAATTTCATTCAAAACTTGTTTTCCCACGAAATCAACAAGTTCTTCACATATTGTTGAAGATAAGTAGTTGGTATGACCGCTTCCACAATTTCCATGCTCTTGAATGTGTTCATATAGGAAGTTATCATACTGAGACAATAGCTCCAGAAGACCCAGATAATTGCCATTGTTGGCCGATCCAATAATTTCATTGTCACCACGTAAAGCCAGGCCTCTTTCACAGATAAATTTTAACACACTGATAAGTCTTTGTGATATTTTACATCAATATTGTTCCACTTATTCCAACTGTTTCTCCAAATTCATATCAATTCTTCTACTATTCCGTGCTCGGCTTGCCAATGCAAATACAGCTTCAAGATGATCCTTTGATGTTTCATGTTGAGAGAGTCGTGTTGGCATGCTTCCAATCACAGTATCCTTCATCAGAGAGTTGTGATTTACCCCTGCCCATGAGTTTACAAACGAAGCAGTACACTTTGCCCTTTGTTGGTGAAAAGCACAACCATGAACGATTCACTCTCTCTCCATTTTGCAAATGCCTTTTAAACATACTTGGTTGACATTTACGGTAACTACTTTCATCCCTTTGTTTCCAGGATTTTAGTTCGAATAACTTTGCATCACAATTCTGCAGGCTCGTTATATCCCTCCTTATCCAACATTCTATAAAATCGTTTGACAAATGTTCTGGCCATGCACCAATGTCATTTTCAGCTTCAGCTTCTTTATCTTTCTCTCCACCTGCAGCATGACCTGCTGCCTAGTACAGCTTCATCATATTGTTTTTCAGAAACACTTTCATAGATGCAGATGCACTCTTGAACAGATCAGAAATCTTGGGTATTTTTGCTAAGGTATCTTACTCCTTCATTTTTATATCGCTTGCCGCCTTGCGCTTATGTGGCCCACTTTCATAGCATCGTGGTTTTATGACGGTCAGCCATAATGTACCAGTCTGTACTTTTCAAATGATGGTAAAAACCTGCAAAATTACAAAAACCAAAAAAATAGTATATTTTATCCTTACTATTCAATGAAGCAAGAATAAATCTACAGTACTATCACATCTAGATATTCCCTTGCAGGTTTAAGGGAGCGTCCAATGACAATGGAAATATGGTACGGTAAATAGCAGTCTAACAAAAAAAAAATTATTGCAGTGAAGCGACAAACAAACGTGACATTTATTGATGTGTTGGCTATTCTCTGCCTGACGTCTAAGCTAGTTTAAATCAATGTTGAAGTAACGATAAAATCAGACACTTTTCAGATAAGGTAATTGACTTACAGAATGATTTACTTTTTCACAGACTCTGTGTGTGCTTAATTAAAATAAGCACACCGGACAAAAAATTAGTCACCCCTAATAGCACCGATAGTAGGAAGTTCAAGGTCACACAGAGGGCGCTGATATAGCATTGGTAAGTGACAAGTAGCGGTGACGTAGCACACAGGATCAGATCTGTTTCGTGAGGTGGTGAAGAACAAAGTGTGTGTTGGATATAGTCTGCAAAATGGGTCGTGAGGCAGACGTAACTCAGTGGCAAAAAGGAGCCATCGTGTTTGGCAGAGCCCACGGACACAAAATGTCTGAAGTAGCCCAATTTGTTGGTGTGTCAACGCGTACTGTCCAGCGAGTTTACAAAGAGTGGTGTAGTTCGCAATCAACTGACAATCGACGGCGTAACTGTGGCCGGAAACAATTCTCGACAATAGTGACCGCCGCCATGTTTCTCGTCTAGTAACTGCAAATCGTTTTCAAACCAGAGAACAATTGCTCCAAGAAACCAATGAGGTTCTCCAGCGACCAATTTCCGAACGGACATTGCGACGAGAACTGCATGCGATGGACATCTGGAGCAGGGTACCACGGAAGAGGCCGCTGTTAACAGCAAGTCACAAATTGGCACGTTATAAATGGGCTCAGAGGCACAAAAACTGGACTGCGGCAGATTGGAAACGTGTAATTTGGTCCGATGAGTCCCGTTTTTGTTTGTTCTCCAATGATGGGAGGCGACGAGTACATCGCAGGTCCAATGAAGCCTTTAATCCTGAATGCGTCGAAGGTGTTGTTCAGGCTGGAAACAGAAAGTGAAGCGCAGGAATAGACACCCACGGACTCTGGCGGAACTTCGGGACCGGCTGATGAACGAGTGGCAGCAAATCGATGTTCAGTACATGCACAACCTCGTAGAGTCTCTGCCTCGCCGGATTCGTACGGTTATCAAGGCCAGAGGCGCCGTCACACGTTATTAGGTACATTCTGAGAGGGGTGACTAATTTTTTGTCCGGTGATATATATATATATATATATATATATATATATATATATATATATATATATACTAGGGGCACACAATATATTTTGCCTCCACCCTTTTTTCTTAGCTAAATAATAGGCCATGGGGTTGAAATGTCTTTTGGGCCGTAAGTTTAAACTTTCTGCGCTTCACATAACCGGATTTTTCCAGTTTGAACCTCCCCTCCTTGTATAAAACCGATGGTTAACGCAGTTTCGAAAATGGCGTCTGACAGTGATTTGTGTCGTAAACAGAGAGCTGTTATCGAGTTCTTAATCGCAGAGAAGGAAACAGTTGGAAATATTCACAAAAGTCCACAAAACGCTTACGGAGATGCTGCTGTTGATCGAAGCACAGTTGGACGCTGGTTTAAACGTGCGAGATCATCGGAGAGTGAGAACTAGCCTCGATGATGAACCACGCAGCGGTCGCCCGGCATTGGCTGTGACATCTCACACTGTGCAACGTGCTAACAGCATCATTCGATCAAATCGGCGCGTCACATACAAGGAGCTAGGAATTAGCGAAGGAAGTGTGAATACGATAATTCAGCAACTGGTATACTCAAAAGTGTGTTCACGGTTTGTTCCTCGCCAACTGACTGAAGATCACAAAGCCGAAAGGGAATTGCTTCCAAGTCGTTGGTTCGATACAAGACAGAAGGGGATGACTTCCTTTCACGAATTGTGACTCGGGATGAGACTTGGGTACACCACTTTGAACCTGAAAGAAAACGCCAATCCATGGAGTGATATCACGCACACTGCCCACGCAAGAAAAAGTTCAAAATGACTCCCTCTGCAGGAAAGGTTATGGCGACCATCTTCTGGGACATGAAAGGGATGATTCTGGTAGACATTACGAAGAAAGGACGAAAATCAACTCGGAGGCATATATTGCTACCCGACAGAGACTCCAGAGACGTATAAAACGAATTCGACCAGAGAGAAAACTGGAAGACGTCCTTCTTTTGCACGATAACGCAATACCACACAACAGTTTGGAAACAAGAGGCCATCACAAAAATGCACTTGACTGTTATCCCACCCTCCATACAGCCCGCATCTGGCCCCTTCAGACTTCCATTTGTTTGTGCCAATGAATTCGTGGAAGAAAGTTTCAGTGACGATGAGGTTGTTGAGGAGGTTAAGAGGTGGCTCCAGCGGAACCCAGCGGACTTTTACCAGCAAGGAATAAAGGCCCTTGTTTCGAGGTGGTGGAAAGCCGTAGAAAAGGATGGAGACTATGTGGAAAAAAAAAAACTTGTAAAAAAAGTATGTAACTACTTGTGTAGAAAATTTCTGGAACTTACAAGGAAACGTGGAAAGAAAAAAAGCTAGGGCAAAATATATTGAGTGGCCCTCGTATATGTATATATAATACAAACCCAAAAGGAAAAAGAAAAATTATTCCATGGCCTTTCGTGTATTCAGAAGTACACCTCGTCAGGGAGGGTACTTCTGAATACACGAAAGGCCTTGGAATAATTTTTATTTCTCCCTCTAAATTTGTATCATTTGTTCATTTCACGTGCTTAATTGTGAAATCCATCCGATATATATATATATATATATATATATATATATATATATATATATATATATACACACACCTTTCAAAGGTTCTGCGCGATGATTCCTCATTTCACATATGTCAAGCTTGTCGCCCCTCCTCTCGAGTTGGCCTGGTGGAGTAGTGAGTTGGTTTCTTGTACTCTCCACCTCACATAGCCAGGTACGCCCGGCTCATCGGGGATTGTTCTGAGCCAAGGGTCTAATGTTCTTTTGAAGATGTCTACTGCAACACCATTCGTGTTCATCAAGTCTTTGGGCAGCTGATTAAACAGTTTTGATCCTCTCACAACAAAACTATTTTCTTTCAAGGTTAAGGATGTTCCATGTCTCGCCTTTAATTTGGGAACTCGACAGTCTTCCTTTTCTACTTTCCACTATTGTTTGGGGAGTTACAGGATTCAGAGTAAGATTAGGGACTAGTTTCTCCATTATTTTCCAAGTGTAAATAATAATGTATCTCTCTTCTTTCCAGTGAATATAGATTTAGTTCGCGTAACCTTTCCCAATAGTTTAGTTCTTTGCACCCATTGATCTTGGCTGTGAAGTTTCTCTGAATCCCTTCTAGCTGTCTAATGTCTTCTTTTTTATATGGGGATGTTAGGACGGAGCAGTATTCCAATTTGGGTATGGATCAGTGTTTTCAGTAGAGGAATCATTACATTCCTATCCCTTCGTTTGAAGGTTCTCAATATCTGCTCTGTTATTATCTTTGTTCTGTTTACTGCTATCTTATTTTGTGTTTCAAATTTCGCATTGTTAGTCATTACAAACCCATAAATCTTTTGCTCTGGAATTTCTCTGAATTTCCTGTCCATTTAGGGTATAATATTCCATGGATTTTAGGTCTTCTCTTTTTCCGTACCATACCAGCTGAAATTTCTGTGTTAAACTTCATACTGTTGTCTTCCGTCCACTTGTACATTCTATTCATGTCGGTTTGTACATCCTATATCTTCTGGGTTTCTTATTTTTCTACTGATCTTTATGTTATCAGCAAAGGATGGTACTGTGCTGTCTCTGGTAACGTCCTCATCTATGTCAGTTGGCATGATTATGAATAGTGGAGCTAATATTGTTCCTTGTGGTACTGAACTGAGGACCTCTGATTCTGATGAAGATACTCCTTGTACTGTAACGATTTGCCGCCGCTCACTAAGGAAATTATATGTCCATTTCCCTACTTTTCCTGTTATTCCCATATATTTCAGTTAATGTATTATGATTCCATGGTCACACCTGTCGAGCGCTTTGGCAAAGTCTGTATATATTACATCATAGTTTACATTACTTTCCAGCACTGTTCTCGTTTTTCAGGTCCGATAGTCGCATGGTTTTTCGATTTCCTTTTTGCAAAATTATAGAAGTACTTTGAGTTAACCTTTATCGCTTCTGTAGAGCGTCGTCGTGTCGTCGTCGTCGTCTTTTTCTGTATGACGTCATCGATACCCTGCAGTTTATCACTTAATATATTTCTGATGTTATCATCTTTACAGTTACTTAATTTTGCAATCACTCTTTTTCTCTTACAGAACAATGACCTCTTTTGTCTCTCGAACCTGCTTCTCTTTCCTCTATGTTGTATTTTTGGGACATGTCTTTCCACAATTGATAACGTCTTCTCTAAAGTCATTAGCGTCTCTTCCGTTGCCTTGGCCTCGAAAATGGCTTTCCAATCTATTACTTCCATGCTGGATGCAACATCTTCCCAGTTTATAGCTCTGGAGTGAAAATTAAAAATTTCGAATTTGCTTCTTTCTGTTGTTCGTGTTCTTTCCTTTCCTGTTGCTTTCATATTGGTTATTTCAATGATGTTACGGTCCGATATTATAGTTGGGGATATTTCTACATTATCAATTAGGTTGCTCTTGTTTGTAAATACCAAATCTAAGCAGTTTTTTTCTTGTTTTCTGTTATTTCTTGCGTTAACATAAATTCATCAGCTAGAGCTAGGAACATTTTTACCTGCTCCTGGTCTTCCCGTGCCCCTCTTGTTCTGGTGTATACATACATTTTTTTCCTACCCTTTTATATTTCATGAATGGGAAATTAAAATCACCACAGAGAAAAATATTTAGGGTTGGAGAGTGTAGATCTTTTACCCAGTTTCTTACCTCTGTAATGTACTCTGAAAATTTTGAAGTTGGCGTGTTTTGGGCTGTACATTACAATTAATACCATATTTAATTTACATATTTGTTATAATGTTTCAGACCAACAAAGACCCTAGGATCCACTCATATATTATATATATATATATATATATATATATATATATATATATATGTGTGTGTGTGTGTGTGTGTGGTGTGTGTGTGTGTAAATGAGTAAACACACATTCCTAAATGTATTACAATAATATAATTAAACATGTGCTGAAGGTACTTGGCCTGGTAAATTTATAGTATTACACCCGTCTCCCTTTGGAGGTGAAATTTGTTTTTCTATGGTTTTTGATGCGTTTTGAACGAATCTGACCTTCAAAACCGTCGGAAATGACTCGTTTTTGAGATAACCCCCCTCCCCCCAGCCGGCAATCTGGGGGACCCTGGTGGGAACCGAGAGTTCTCGGGTGGGGAAAATCACAGAAAATGAGTCATTTCCGACGGTTTTGAAGGTCAGATTCGTTCAAAATACATCAAAAACCATAGGAAAAACAAATTTCACCTTCAAAATTGATCTAACCTTCCTAACCTAACCTATCTACAACGCCACAGTTTCTGGTCTTGACGATATGTACACTCCGTTTTACAATGTGGAGACTTCACTACTGTCGGTAGAACACAGTGAGCACGCAGAAACTCAACACTTTTTTCTACATTTTCGTAATAATCGAACGAGCACGAGTCACACGAAGCCATTCCGGTAGCAAAGTAATTCAAATTCGAAAAGGATGGAGCGCAGTGATTGGGCAGACATGTAACGGTCACACAAACGAACGTACGAACACACACTAGATACACACAAAAAAAATGTTTATATCTCGAAAACAAAGCATTTGCGACGGAAACGCTATAGAAGGAAAGTGTCTTAGAATTAAAAAATCTACTTAATGAACATATAATAATTGCTGGACGTTAGACGGGTGTAATACTATAATAATACCCTTGGCCTGGGGTAATTACTCATAAGTAATGCATAGAAATATCAAACCTATGATTTTATTTCGGGGGAGGTTGAAGCCCCCGTAGCCCCCCCCGTCTACGTCCCTATATATATATATATATATATAATCATGCGGGTTGCTTCTACAGAGCTTCAATTTAATATTTAGGAGAAATCCAATGACAAGGAGAAATGTAAATGCCATGAAAAGTCTTCTTTAATGCGCAACGTTTCGAGCAATACGCTCATCTTCAGGCTGTTTAATAACAATGTGAAATTAAAATCAATATTGAATGAAAAACAAAACAGAAAATTTCTATAACCTATTCATAAAGACAAATTTTAAAAGACTGAGAAAAGAGGGTTAAATTCTAAGTTATACAGATTTACATAAAAATTAAGAAGCTATTTTTAAATACATATAGTAAATGTGAAATTAATACACTGGAAAAATTAACAATAGTACACTGGAATAATGAAACTAACTAACCTTACACTGCAGTTTCCGAGGCTAACTGATTTGAGCAGAGGCAAGACGGGAAAAACAAGAGATGGCGAGGGCGATTGGGGAAGGGGGGATTATAAGGAATTGGGGAAGGAGGAGGGATCATAGCAAATTGAGGGGGACGGCAGATGAGTCAACATTTAGACTAGGGGACAATGTTTTAATGAAAAACGATTCCAAAATTCTTAGTGAGTTGGGACAAGTATTACAACCAAGAATTTTAAAATTGTCTAAAGTGACATCAGTTTTACATTTTATGCTGTGTTCGCGAATACTCGAAACTTCTTTAGTTTTTAAAATTTTACCTGTTCGGCTGATTTTTTTATGACTCATTTAGAAAGTGTAATTTTTAGACAATCTCCCACTCATCTCAAGCCAATTTTCTATCGACGCTTCGTTGATGATTCGATAGCAGTCTTTGATAATGCGGTACAAGCGCAACAATTCTTTAACTTCCTAAATTCTTTGCACCCCAATATAACGTATACAATGGAAACTGAGCAAAATGGCTCCCTCCCCTTCTTAGATCTTTTAATTTCGAAAAACGGTGATTCTATTACTACATCAGTTTACAGGAAACCCACTTTCACTGGTTTGGGCATGAATTTTTTTAGTTTTACTGATTTCAACTATAAGATGTCTTGTATTAAAACTCTCCTGTTCAGAGGATATAATTTGACCTCTAGTTTTACCTTACTTAATGATGAATTTAATAATCTAAGATCATACTTTACTAATAATAGTTTTCCTGTTCAATATGTAGACAAACTAATTAGATCCTTCTTAAATAATGTTTATAGCCCTCAACTTCCATGTATTACAGTGCCGAAGGATATAAAATATTTCTTTGTACCTGAAATGGGTCCTTTGAATAAGGAATTTAAGCTTAAATTTACAAAATTGTTAAGGAAATTTTTTTATCATACTGATTTCCGCATCATATTTATTAATAAAACGTCTTTAGGTAGCTTTTTCTCAGCGAAGGATCGAACCCCTGACTCGTTGCGTAGCGGTGTTGTATATTTATTTACCTGCCCTAGGTGTCTCCTTGGGAATTACATTGGCAGCACTGTTCGCTCTCTCAGGGCTAGATTTTATTCGCATATGGGAATAAGTGGCCGAACAGGTAAAATTTTAAAAACTAAAGAAGTTTCGAGTATTCGCGAACACAGCATAAAATGTAAAACTGATGTCACTTTAGACAATTTTAAAATTCTTGGTTGTAATACTTGTCCCAACTCACTAAGAATTTTGGAATCGCTTTTCATTAAAACATTGTCCCCTAGTCTAAATGTTGACTCATCTGCCGTCCCCCTCAATTTGCTATGATCCCTCCTCCTTCCCCAATTCCTTATAATCCCCCCTTCCCCAATCGCCCTCGCCATCTCTTGTTTTTCCCGTCTTGCCTCTGCTCAAATCAGTTAGCCTCGGAAACTGCAGTGTAAGGTTAGTTAGTTTCATTATTCCAGTGTACTATTGTTAATTTTTCCAGTGTATTAATTTCACATTTACTATATGTATTTAAAAATAGCTTCTTAATTTTTATATGTAAATCTGTATAACTTAGAATTTAACCCTCTTTTCTCAGTCTTTTAAAATTTGTCTTTATGAATAGGTTATAGAAATTTTCTGTTTTGTTTTTCATTCAATATTGATTTTAATTTCACATTGTTATTAAACAGCCTGAAGATGAGCGTATTGCTCGAAACGTTGCGCATTAAAGAAGACTTTTCATGGCATTTACATTTCTCCTTGTCATTGGATTTCTCCTAAATATTATATATATATATATATATATATATATAACTGCAATGACCACGCAGTATATAAATGAATAGAAACGACATAAGTATTAAGGAACGTTTCTGCACACGAGGAGGAGAGATAACGAATAAATGAAAAATGAGGCGAACCGCCCGGGAATCGAACCCAGGGCCTTCCAATTGCCGGTTGGACGCGCTACCATTATGCTACGGACCTCGATTAATCACAAATCGAAATTCTCCCACCGGCAATTGGAAGGCCCTGGGTTCGATTCCCGGGCGGTTCGCCTCAGTTTTCATTTATTCGTTATCTCTCCTCCTCGTGTGCAGAAACGTTCCTTAATACTTATGTCGTTTCTATTCATTTATATACTGCGTGGTCATTGCAGTTATATGCGCATATTCACGATTTGCGAGGGTGCCCTCTCAGGGCATTGGTTTCTGCCCTATGTGGGAGAATTTCGATTTGTGATTAATCGAGGTCCGTAGCATAATGGTAGCGCGTCCAACCGGCAATTGGAAGGCCCTGGGTTCGATTCCCGGGCGGTCCGCCTCATTTTTCGTTCTCTCTCCTCCTCGTGTGCAGAAACGTTCCTTAATACTTATGTCGTTTCTATTCATATATATATATATATATATATATATATATATATATATATATATATATATATATATATAGGGTGTTCCATAAGTCCGGCATCATAGGAGAAATTCATATTTTTCTATTTCTACAAACCATAATTCATATTTTTCTATTTCTACAAACCATAATTCATATTTTTCTCTTTCTACAGGCCATAATGTCTGTGAGCAAGGAAGAACGAATCCAGATAATTCTACTCATAGGAAATCGGAGTCAGAGAGAGGCCGCTGCTGAATTTAACAGACTGCATCCAGACCGCGAGCCAATAACACAGTTGTGTTAGCAGACTTATTGCAAAGTTTAAGGAAACAGGATCCATAGAAGATCAACCACGCAGTGGACCTTCAAGGAGATCCACTGACGATGATACAGCGACTGTTATCCTGGCTCATTTTAAAAGAAGTCCCAATAAGTCTCTTCGGCGATTGTCTGCCGAGACAGGAGTGTCGAAAAGTAGCATCCATCGCATTCTTCAGACTCACAAATGGCATCCATATAAACTTCAGCTCCTACAGAAATTAAGCGAAGATGATCCCGACCGGCGGATGGAATTTTGTGAATGGGCTACGGCACAATATGCTCGGGATGCCAATTTCCCGTCCACCATTCTGTTCAGTGACGAGGCTGTTTTTTATGGAAATGGTGAGGCAAATCGACAGAACACCCGCTACTGGTCTCAAAACAACCCTCACTGGTATACCTCTTCAAAGGAACAAGGTGCATCTCGGGTGATGGTATGGTGTGGCATTTGGAAGGATCGCATCATAGGCCCCCTCTTTTTCGATGAACATGTCACTGGAGGCACCTACCTACGCATGCTCAAGGAAGAAGCAAATTTCCCAACATGGTTCCAGCAACACGGCGCTCCTGCACATTACAGCAGCACCCAAGTAAGGTAATACCTGTACCAACAATTCCCTGATCATTGGATAGAACGTCGAGGGCCTGTGAAATGGCTAGCTAGAAGCCCGGATCTCACGCCACTAGATTTTTACCTCTGGGGCCACTTGAAAGCGCGGGTATACGCAGAGAAAATTAGGAGTGTTGAACATTTGCGGCAGCGCATTATTGGGGCATGTAACACCATTTCTCCTGACATCATTCACCGTGTGCTTGCTGACTGGGTATCACGTCTGAATTTGTGTATTGAAAACAATGGTGGACATATTGAGCACGTTCTGTAAATAAAAGCTTTTGTTTTGCCTTTTTTTTATTATTTTTCCTATGATGCCGGACTTATGGGACACCGTGTGTGTGTGTGTGTGTGTATTTTTTTTTTATTATTATTCGAGAACCGCCTGAGGTATAGCCGTTTTTCATGGTTTGTCAAATAAAAAAAATCCTCAAAATAAATTTTATTTAAACTATGAACCTGAGTGATCAATCAATACAAAAATGGCATAATTTTAGGATCATAACTCTGTTGAATATTGAGAGTAATTTATAGCGATTAATTTTTAACACATATTATAAAGACCTATAAAATTACAAAGTACAAGTACTTTTTTCCGAGGCTGAGTACGAGTACGATTCCTTTTTTTCTAAACGTACTCAAGTACGAGTACTTTCAAAAGTATAAGTACATTTTAGGCCTTGGTGAATGAGAAACGAGAAAACAACAAAAATGCGCGAAGATTATGCACTTTATTTGTAATCTACGATATAATACAATCATTATCGTCATTATTTAGAGTCTTGTGTCCCGTTGCATCGAATAAACAAACATCCGTGTTTTTAAGGTTTCGTTCTTCAGGAAAACGCTCAAGACGGAACACCTTTCCTCCTATATCAGTGGCGGCGAAACTTTTTTGCTGGGGTCATTTTCGTTACTTTTAGTTTAAAAAAAAAAAGAAATTGGGTCACAATAATTTATTTACTTACTAGTTTTAGTGAGAAACCTCTTGTTGGATTTTAGCTGCTAATGTTTTGATCCGAGGTTTATATTTAGTTGTCTTTAGTCTCACACATGCGGCACTCGTATCTGTGCCAAGGCGATTCCTCGTGGTGGATTTGACAAAATTCATGGAGGAAAACAACTGGTCACACGAATAAGATGAATCAAACATTGTTAGCAGAGCTAATGCTAGCTTTTTCATTGATGCAAAAGAATTTGGTAGAGAGTTCCATTCTGCAAGAATAAGATTCTCTACTCTATTGATTGTTGTTCTCTGATTACACCCAAAATTTAGGACGCCAATTCCTTTTCTTTAACTTCAGATTAAGATCAATAAATTTAGTCTTCCATACTGCACTTTCTTGGAAGTCAACTAATTCCATCTCTAAATACCAATGTCAAGCCAATGAAAAGCTAATAACTGAAAATCTTCAAATTGAATAGTATAGGGGAATTGGATGAATTGTAAGTTGTCATGCATACACACACGTTTTTAAACGTATACTATACGTTTAAAAACGTTTCAATGTGTATCAGCTGTTTATTTCGGTGGGGGAATAAAATAATTTTAAAACTGTAAGGCAGAAAATATTAAAAATTAAAGTAATATTTTATTTAAATAAGAGCTCGTGGGTCAGTACTTGACCCGCGGGCCAGAGGTTCGCCATCACTGTCCTATACTAAACAGCCTCTCAGCGGGGGGGGAGGGGGGCTGAGGAGGCTGGTACACTTAAGTAGTCATGCGAGTTGTGCTAATCTTGGGAAGTTACACTGTTGTGATTTCCAATACAGTACTGAAATAGGTTACTATGACGCTCAGTGCGAGGCTGTGAAAGGAAGCGTGGATACTGATACTAGGATGTAGGGGAAGATGGGGTAAGACGGATCCATGGGGTGAGATGGAACCCCCCCCTCTAAACCCAAGCAGAAAGGGCGAGGTTCAGATATTGGTTGCTAGATGTCCTTCACGTAACCAAACAAAAGCATGACACAAAATAAAAAAGCAAAGCAAGCGAAAGCTGGGCCATCCTGGGCTCATGACAGTGACAGTGAGGATGGAGATTCAACCAAGTGCTTGTATTGCAATGACACGTTTGGTAATTCTGTGCGAGGGGAAGGGTGGGTTTGTTGCGCCATTTGCAAGAGATGGGCACATGAGGAATGTGCAGGGGTAGAGGATGATGAGGAAGAGGTTTTTGTGTGTGAGTTGTGCCAGTAAGGATGGACCCCTGGGGTCCATCTTACCCCGTGATTCGTTTTTGGTACAATAAAAATATTGATTTGGTAAAATCTCGTGTTTCAGTCTTTTCCTCTAAAAACCGTGACCAGGGTGTGGACTTTAAATATAACACCCCAAAGCACCACCACAACCCCTAAAAAACCCCAAAATTATATAAATGTGGTTTCTAGACTCATTTTTGTGTTAAGTAGTCCGTCTTACCACACCTTCCCCTACTGATCAGTTTGCTCAAATGGAGAAAGCCGTTTGTCATAGAGGCTTTCAGTCAACACTAGCTTGCTGTTAAACAGTGAAGACATTCTGTTCATTTTGTGTCTTAGTCCACGAACACAAGGCAGAATGAAAGTGGCAGATACAACGTTCTGTTGAACGAGGGTTATTGCGTCTTGGAAGGGTTTGAGAATGCCACGCAGATCAGAGGCAGTTACGTTCCTAATGTGTGAGACGCACCGTGTCCAGCGTATCAGCTGGCACATTCAGGATGGAACGAATCTCATGACGTTGCGAGTTCCATTTGGTTGTGCTTGCTGCTCGTAGCCTCTCGCCATCAAGAATGTTAATGGCACGAGTCGCCTTAGTAGAAGATACGATCTTGGAAGTTTTGGCGATCACCTTGCATTACTGTTGTTGAAATTTCATAATTTATGGTGAGTTTGGTTGTAAATAAAACATTTGACGTTTTTTTAAATTTGGATAATTTGCTGTGTACAATTTATAAAAGTAATCGGTTGTACCCACTACCCAGATGTACTTATATTTTACAATGTAGTGTACTCAAGTGCAAGTACACATCCTGAGCACGAGTACCGAGTACATGCGAGTACTCAGATGTAATCGAATACGGTGTATTTGTGTAAGATTATAGCATTCCAACAAAATTTCCACAAGAATTTCAAATGAAATATTTCGGTAGCATAAGTAACGTAAAGCCTGTGTTCATACATTTGTGACAAAAACTGCGACACGTTTATTTTACTTTCAGATAGTAAATAATGACTGCGCACAAAATATCTTCACAATACAGAAAATACAAATTTAATCTTATCCTTTGATAAGAAATTAGGTATTTCGATAGATTTTCCTTTACATTCAAACCTAAGCAATACAGAGTCACATTTACCCTTGACTGACACTGGGGCAGTTGTGTATCCTCGTCTGTTTCTCTCTCTTTCACACACAGGTGAAATACGACCATTTCGTTCCTCCTCTGCGAACAAAGACGTTTTTTTAAGCCTTTTCGAGCGGACATGGAAGAGGACCGATACAGGACTGGAGCTCCGACGGGCCAACAGGAAGCAATGAATGGCGTAACAAAGATAAAAAGGACATCAAAGCACAGCCTCCCAATCCGAAAAATGCTTCGCTTCTAAACGCTCTTCCTTAATGATCAGCCTCATTTAGACGAGGAAAAGAAGAACCTTTTCTAAAGAACTCGAACGTACGAGAAAAGGATGAAGTAACAACAAACGAAAATTGGTACGAGAGAAAGCGAACACAAACAAAACATAAAAGGTTAAAAAAAAAAAAAAAAAAAATTTGAAGCACTGATCCCACGATACAAACTCCCAAAAATATTATACACGCAAGCTTCATAATATGAATCCCAAATAAGGACCAACACAAGGGTAAGAACTAAACATTCATTAAATATAACAAAAATAATCTCACGCCCCGTAAAAAAATTTCACCCCTCCACAGCTACGCTAAAAAAAGAATGGGGGGGGAGGGGGAAATTCTGCCCCCATCTCGCCGGTTATGCAAAATTCAAATAAGAAAAAGTTCAGTTCCTTAAGGTGGTTTTTAAACGCAGAAAATTGTATAGTATAAAACGATCGAGAGGCATCAACTGCTGATACGCCTACAATCAAGATCAGGAGGCGAAAACGAAAGGAGATCATAGGCATTCAGGACAGGTAATCGGAACAGGTACTGGGCCTACAGGTATAAAAAGACGAGGCATTGTGCCATTCAATCGTGAATTTATTTAAAGTCTATTAGGAAATTTTTATTATGATTAAAGAAAAGGCTGAAGAAACCAAGTATTTAGAGAACGATTCACATCAACCAAACATCGTTAAACGATTTAACCCCAAACTACTTTATCAATAAATCAATCCTTGAAGAAATTAACCCACCTCTTATCATTAATTTAAATATGAAAACATAGATCCCAATGCTCCCATTCTGTGTGCATACGTGTTTATATATAGTATATATATATATATATATATATATTACTTACTTACTTTTGTTGAGTTGCTTATATATATATATATTATATATATATATATATACACACACACACACACTATTATTACGTTGAAGTGTAAGAAATTAATTTTGATGTTCCAATGTTAAAGTTTATTTCAAATCTCAATACATAATAAATTTCACCCAAACACTTGATTAAACTTTAATCATCATAAATCATCAAAATAAATACAGTTGCACTAAATAGTGATGTTCACTTCATATTATGAAAATGATTGATACCACATTAAAAATCACGCATTCAAATGTAAAACGATAATCTTAGAAAATAAGGAACGAAATGCAACAAAAGAGTATTTGTCCACGATTGCTTTTCCTCTCGTTGAACCATCCTTCTATCCTTGAAGCATTTTCATTAAACTCTCCTTTCTTTGTTGCTTTCTTCGACACTTCTTCAGTTGTTCGTGAAAAGACCCAAATGGAGTTCCAAAATCCTAAGCCAACTCCTCAAATCTGGTTCTCAATTTATATCTTGCCACAGAACCAACCCAAAGGGCTTAAACCACACGAAGCATTAACCGATCCATTCTCGCCCTTACGGAATCGGTCTCAAGGTTTATATTACCACTTCCCTTCAAATTCCTAATGCCTCGGGGATAGAGTTTAAGGGCGGGGTTATCCTAGAATCCTTCCCCCCCAAAGTCCTTTGTGGAAATTGTCACGTCACATTTGAACTTTTAACCCCAACAGGAAGTTGGGAAATCCGCAAAGCCCCGAATGCATTACTCTTTTTCGCGATTCACCCCACAACAATGCAGCGAGCAAGAAAAATAACTCGTCAAAATATATATATCATCGTTTAAAGAAATGATATTTACAATTTACATTTCAAGAGTCCATGATTTCGCGAAGCCAAACGGCAGATTATTACGGTCCCTAATTGCTAAGAGGACCTCGCTTCTCACACCAAATCTAAAGGATTATCGCGGAGAACGATTTTAATTAGTCTTTATAAGCACGTCTCATCCCGTTATCTCCTCACCAGACTTGACCTTTCTCTTGATTTTATTACTTCCTTCAAAGACTCGTTTCATTTATAACTGTTTATGTTACAACAAAATAATAGTCATCCATACTTACAATTTCACGTAATTAGTAAGTAATTGTAATTAATTACATTGGGAAACCAAGGTAACTGATACAATTAGTCAATTACTTTCGATTGAGAAATACAGTTCCGTGTAATGTTATAAAAAGTCTATTTTATTGACCTATGTCTAGTTCTCATTCAAAATGATGGCCAAAATTGAAAATAGAATTGAAATACGTAGGTAGAAAAGCATAACATAAACTAAACTTTGGGATCCAGCTTTGGGACAGGATCGAGGAGTTAATCTAACCCCTAAATCCTGTCCCAAAGCTGGATCTTTATCTGCTTTGCAGATAGCTGGTGAGGGAAGCTATATTTTTGGGGCCACTTTGAGAGTGACCAGTTGCCCACGTCGAGCTAACATCATGAAAAAGAAAAAACTAGTGTTTGTCATTTACCATTACTTATTTGGATTATAGTAAATTTAATTTTCCCAGAAGAGTTCCTTGTTCGGTCTGTGTGTATCATGAAAAAGCCTCGGGGGACCATTCTGAGTTCAATCCCATATATATGAATGATGAACATCATAAACGCGTGAAATAGATAGATGATGCACACCCACAAAGAAAAATGAAGGGGATTAAGTGGAAAGGCAAAAAGCTGAAAATGAAGACGTCCTTAAAGCGTAAACGGAATAGGAGGAATTAGCAAAATATTAATAATCAAAAGCAAAAAGGTATTTTTATACTTAAAGACTACTTTAAGTTCTGACTATCACCCCACTCGAGGGGGTGATAGTCAAAACAAAAGTGAACACGCGAGTTATTATTAGTAGGCTCGCGAAAAACTTCAAATTTTAAATGATTCGTGGATGTTCAAATTTTTAGATCCCGAAATGATAAGCATCCATCATTTTCCTTTTCAACAGTAAATTTTATTGGCGGAACTAAATTACTGAACCCAATATTCATCAACGTTCAAATTATGAGGCCAAAGGCGTAAGACATCATCTTGTATACCGGTACCAAACAATATCGAACTTAACAATAGCGGGCAAAATTCCACATATGAATTAGCAAAAACAAATGAACGAGAATTTGTTCATCCAATGCATGAAACTTATCTTCAAACTGAAATTTACAACCTTCAAGGCAAGCTTAATTAATTCAATAAGAGTGTCGTGTTCAACAAAGAAAGAACACTCGGAAACCTTATCTTTAAGAATATCAAACGTGTCATTGAACGGGAATTTTAGTGAAGATTACATTACATTTCACTTGAAAAACATGAAGCCACTCGGGCCTATCGAAGTTAACATACATCAAAATTACCTAGTTTGAAATTAGGATCATTAGGAAACTTCGGTTTGTTAATAAGATTCATGTTATTTACAACATGGGATTCGGGAAGAGAGCCAAATAAAGAAATTAATAAAATTATTAATCATTTCGATAGCCTACGGGTTACAGAGTTTACAATAGGCCTCGCGAGATTGTTAAGTTTGTGCGTTTTGAATAAACAATATAAATAGGGTAATGATGGATTGATGGTTAGAAACATCAATCCCTCATTATCTTATTTCTTTCATTCGCTGACAAAGTGTACTGTTGAATTCACAAAAGACCTTGGAATAGCTTTTCATTTTTCCTTTATATATATATATATATATATATATATATATATATGCTGCAAACCCACAAGGAAAAAGAAAAACGATTCCAAGGCCTTTCGTGTATGCAAAGCTACACCTCGTCATTCCCTGACGAGGTGTAGCTTTGAATACACGAAAGGCCTTGGAATCGTTTTTCTTTTTCCTTGTGGGTTTGCAGCATTCATTCATTTCACGTGTTTTATTGTGAAATTCATCCCATATATATATATACACACACACACACACACTGCTTGCTATTATATAGAAAAGCCAAAAGTTTGGACCTACACCCATTTCGTCGACAAAACCAAAACATCGACACTCTCAAAGCCTAGCTTAGCTTAATCTAACCTAATATTTAATAACTTGTGAATGTAAAATCGATCAGACGTCGTAAGGACAGAAAATTTGAGTCCGAGATATTTTCCAAAGACACTAATAAATATTGCTTAATGACTTACTGACAAAATGTTTCCTTTCAAAGGAAATACATCCTCGTACGAGGCCCTAACCCTCAAGGACCCATACCTCGAGAAAGGCCTGAGAAAACCTTCTCGGGGAACAATTAACCCCCGAAGGAAAAATGCCTCCAACGAGGGGATTATTTGTTTATTACTTCTGACACTTTGACGAGCCCGGGTGTAGCAGAGGTTAATTATTACCATGAGACAGACCAAAAAAAAAACCACCACAACCACGAGTTTTTAGTTACGCGATTTACTATCAATATTTGGGGTATATGACGAGTAAACAGGGTCCAATCATGACAGGTACTCACTCGCTGTCCTTCGAAAACCCATTTTTAATTCCTCTAATACTTGATAAATAACCATAATTTTTTCCTTCAGCTGTTCACGGCTCAATGCCAATCTTGAAAGGAAATTTTCTCGAATGCTTACAGACATTCCTTTCGTATCACTCACGCTGGTTCGTCTCCGAGGAGTAAAACACACATTTTCCCTTCGCTTTTCCATACGAATATAATCCCTAAAGGAGACTTTCAGACTCAGTAAAGGGGATATTACTACAAAACTTTACAAGAACATACCAAAATTATAACGCCTAAAGAAAATTACCTGATAAACCACTTATATAAGTGTGTGTGTGTGTGTGTGTGGGGGGGGGTGAAGTTTAATAAAAATTGTAACCTTAGAATAAAATACTCTTCATACGTTTAGTATAAAATACAATACTGTATCAGATAAGACATTTCTGTCCCCTCAAAACTTTTCTTTACTTTCACTTCTTCAAAACTTCTTTTCCACTTCCTCCCACATCACTCTCGTCTATTCACCCACTTTTACTTTAAACCAATTATTCTTTACATCTGGTTCCCATTCCCTCTCCCACGATCGAAGCAATAACACTCGTAGCGAATGATCCAAATGCTGATAGCCACACACCACCTTCAGTCCTCTTAACACATCCTGTCACTAGCACTCCACTCGTCACAATTCCCACATATTTCAATAACTTCACATTTTAATACATTATATAAAACCAGAGGGCCATTTTCAGACGTTGCATAACCAAAGTTTGGCCATTTTTTCTTTCGATGCAATTAATCATTTAAAGGTAAATTTTATCATTCAGAACTAATTTCTATTGGTTGATTCCACCACAATAACGTACCTTTTAATTTTCGCTAATCTCAGTCTAAATATCAACGAGTTCACGTATGTTTACATTCATTCACAATTACGGTGCACCTTCGCTCTCTAATATCTTCAAAGGGTAAAACCAATGTGGATGCAAACACCGAAATATTCCGCCAGCTCCTCGACTCAAATAACTAACATTCTTACAGAAGTGTTTGTGGGATATATATATATATATATACGCCTCGGTGGTGTGATTAGCGTCGCTGACTACGAATCCATTGGCCTCGGGATCGAGACCCGGTGACGGCAGGCAGCGCGCGGCAAAATCCAGCTGTTCACCCTTCCACACAGAAATTGGTTGGTAGATAAATGGGTATCCTGGGTAGCCTAGTGGTAAGACGCTGGGCTGCTGGTAGGCCTGTGCAATTAATGGAAAATGTCGATTCGGATCGATTCAGTAAAAGAATCGAAACCCAACCCGACTTAGAGCTAAAAAAATTTCGATTCTTCGATTCGCTAACTGTAACCTGTCGAGACGATAAACTGGCACTACTCCAAAACCATGGAATGTCGAAACCGTGGAATTGTTCATTCTGACGGTCAAGCTTTTCACTCCACCTTAGACCTACAGTTTAACGTGGAATCCGAACCACGTCCCATCAGCAGCCCAGCGTTTTAACCACTAGGCCACCTAGGGTACCCATTTATCTACCAACCACTTTCTTTATTGTATGGAAGGATGAACAGCTGGGTTTTGCTGGGCGCCGGCTGCCGTCGGGTCTCGAACCCGGGGCCGATGGATTCGTAGTCAGCGAAGCTAACCACTACAATATATAATTTATTTATTTATATATAATAATATATTATTATATATAATAATAACGTCATAAAATAGTTGGATATTTGAGAGATTACGCTTTTATAAAGATCCGAGTGCGCTCAATGCGCATGGTCAGCTTTTGATTTTGTGATGTCACAATCACGTGCACGGGCCTTGCGGAGTAAAAAGTCTGGACCAGTTCTTTGGGTTCAGTTGTTTATTACGCTTTTCAGTATGTTGTTGCTGATGCACGTATGTTGTTCTGTTGGTGCTGGTGCATGTAAATTGTAAAGTATAGGTGAGTGCACTGCACAATCGAATCGAATCGAGAATCGAAAATCGAATCTAAATAAAAATATCCGAATCGCACGCCCTTAGGCCTGCTGGTGGGGCATGATCCGGATTCCACGTTAAACTGTACGTCTAAGGTGGAGTGACAAGCTTCACCTTCGTCAGAATGAACAATTCGGGCAGAAAGCAAAACCAAGATTAAGCAAGGTTATCCTCCTGAGTCCCCGCGTCCACAAATGTGGACATTAGTTTCTCCTAAAATTACTGAGTCGGGATTATATTATATAGCTCTGAATACATGAAAGACCTTAGAATCGGCTTTTCTTTTTCCTTGTGGGTTTACAGCATATATATATATATATATATATATATATATATATATATATATGTCGGCCCCGGGTTCGAGACCTGGTGACTGCAGCCGGCGCGCAGCAAAACCCAGCTGTTCATCCTTCCACACAATAAAGAAAGTGGTTGGTATATAAATGGGTACCCTGGGTGGCCTAGACGCTGGGCTGCTGGTGGGGCATGGTTCGGATTCCACGTTAAACTGTAGGTCTAAGTGGAGTGAAAAGCTTGACCTTCGTCAGAATGAACAATTCGGGCGGAAGCTAACCAAAGGTTATATGCTACAAGTGGCCCACTTAAAACAAAAACCTGGTGCTTTTAACTCAAGCACTTGAGCTAAATAAGCCTAACTCAGGCCCATAAACTTGTATTATAAAACAGGCCTCTCAGTGTTTATTTCCGGTCTCTTGAAAGAAAAGTGAAACGACATGGAGTAAATGCATTACTGCGTAATATTTTAACGTATACAAGTAAAACAAAAATTTAATTAATTTTAGGCGTGACAAAGTTACTTCAGATGTGTGACAAAGGAATTCAAGGCGTCTTCTAAACCAAAAAGGGGCTCATAACAAATGTGAGGGGAAGGAAAACTGAAAATGTTATCATCACAGTGATCAGGAATTGAAGGAAGAAGCCTATAATAATAAGGGAACATTATTCTCTCCGACATTCAGTTCTCTTACTGTTTGATTATTATTAATGATTGGAAGGATATTCATCCTATAACACTGAAAAGCAAACACCTATTAATTAATCACTATAAATAATAATAATTATTAAGTAACGTGATTTTGGTAACGGACAACTAAGGCGAGTCTCTCATAATTAGAATGTCCCATAACAGTTTCCCACAGTCCACGCAGACAAAATACACAAAGAAAACCAAGTTATTCTGCTGTTGATTGCTATACAAAAAAAATCCTGCTGTCCGGCAATGACAGAAAGCGTTGGCATACAACGTGAATAAGCTATAAATCAAAACTTAGTGATTTTTTTATTATTTTTTATTAAATACAAATTTGAAGGGAAGAAAAGCTTTTTAAAGGATTAAGCAAAATCCCTTTAGGCAAAATACAAATTATTAACTGTCATTACCAGACATGGGGTAATAGTAATAGGTAATAGACTATTACAGGAGTTCTCAAGTAATAGTAATAGATCATAATTTTTTGGCCGTAACAGTAATAGAAGGCAAAGTAATAGATAATAGTCTATTACTTTTCTATTACAGTGGCAATGCACATATTGTGTGAACAAAGAACTGAAAAAATGAACTAAATCTATTCTAAACTAAAATAAATATGTATGGGAACTAATATTACAGCAAATTTGCCTTCAATAAAGTAAAATTTATCAAGATCTAGTCTCTGAAATTGTAATGATTTGGTTGAAACAAGTATTTGTTAACACACTACTTCTAATTGCATTTAAATAGACAAAGATCCTTTTCAAATGAGTGAAGTACCCGACATACAAAAGTAATAGTAATAGATGACCAAGTAATAGTAGTAAATGAAAATAAAGTTGTAGTAGTAGTAGTAGTAGTAATAGAAAAAATCATGTCTGGTCATTACTGCATGATCCTAAGGATAGTCTCTTCCACACAAATGCCTCGATTTTAAATGGTATATTGTAAGAGGTGAGAACCTTTCAATCTTGGCCACTTATTACATCGTACGAGATGAGAACATGTCATTCAAAATATCTGAATAAAATGGAACTGGACGAGACAGTGGGCGCAAACAGACGGGTTAAAACCTATCATCACTGTTATACGAGTAACCGATTTGATATAGGCCTAATTTTAATATAAAGAACATGAACAAGTTCTCTCACTTCGCAAAAGTATTACGTTTTAACACAGAAATACGCGAGATGACACTGATACTCACTAATCTCGTCAAATTAATATTTTTCAAGAGCTATATTTTTGACGCTTAATTGAACAAGGACTAAATTAATTCCCCCAGACACGATATTGGCTTAATAATTAAAAACATTCGTTAATGTTAGTAGAAAAATGGGTAAAACTTTACCTTTACTATCCAGACACAGTCCATAGGGCCCTAATTACTAATCAAAATAACCCATTTAAATAATGTATTACCAAACTGTTATGGTCTCTCTGAACACCGTCTGGAGAGTAAAGTTTTGCCGAAAAAAAAATTTGTGCGCATTTAAGGATGCAGTTATTATTGCCATTTGGGAAAGAATTTCCAGATCAATTTTGAACACCTTCAGCTAAAGCTAAATTTTAATTTTACACTGCAACTTAATTTAATTTTTAAGACAATACTAACAGTGATTAAAATCGGGTTTATCAAGACAATTCACACATTTTCGCTATTTTCTGGACAAACTCAGTTTCTTGTAGACTCTTGAGTACATTTCTGCCTGTATCAACGAGTTTCCTTTCAATCTCCACTGACGATGGTGAAGCCGAGAGGAACTAGAGAGAGAGAATTTACTTCCTTGAAAGGAAATTTCCTTTATTTCTTCCGAAATAATAAAATAAAAACGAGTATTTTCCGTTTTATCGGTATGGAAAGCGGTGTCCGACAAACAAACGTCCTATCATATAACTTTCATATGATATTTAAACTTTCACGGAACTAGAAGAAAGCATTCTATTCTTTACCTTGAGAGACGTTCTTACCATCCTGTAATCTATCAAAAGAGCTTTGCAATTCTTCAACTGTATCTAGTCTTCCACCAAAATTAGGCATACTAATTGCTTACAGAGTTAACTGTAATAATAAAAGCGATATGTAACCACAATATAAAGACTAACAGACGCGAATATTAATAATGAATATAATTAAATTCGTGTCTCGAGTGCTTACCATAGAAACAGCAGCACTCAAGAATGCTTTTCTCGCGTTTATGCTGGACAAGATTCTGTTATCGCATAAAAAGTCTATTCCATGATCAAACTTTAAATTTGCTAAAGCCTTAAAATTAAATAGAGGTTTTGAAGCTGTCACTGAATATCTGAACTAACAGCTGCATATACACCATTATCCAGGGTTACGTCGTAGAAAATGTCGTAACACCGCTTCCCATTAATCAGCGAAGTTAAGCGACGTTTGGTTGGATGGGAGACCGTCCGCTACGTCTACTCTAGACCACCGGTTCTCAATAGAGGGTCCGTAAATTGACTAGATTATATTCAGTAAAACTATTTTTTTTCCCCTTTTTGTGGTGGCTAATTTTGACCTCTAACCGATAACATTTTCGGTTACTTGAAACTTTAAAGTTCCTATAAATGTTGTTTTTTACGACAATCTTATGTTTCGAATTCAAGAACTGAGTTTTTGGCACAAATGAGCCCCTTCCCTGTTTTTTGCTTGGGGGGGGGGGGGGGGGGGGGGGGGGGGGGGGGGGGGCAGAACAACGGTAAGTTTTACACATTTTTATTACATTTTCACTCCGATTTTGAAGTACCGTATAAATCAAGACTAAAAAACTATACTAATCTGGATACTTCAATTTGTCTATATGCTACTTAATCATAATGCAAAAGATAATTTTGGGGGAGGGGAGCCCAAAAACTATCAAGATTTTGATAAGGGGTCCGCAGTACAAAAAAAGGTTGAGGAACGCTGCTCTAGACTGTAGCAGCCCGTGGTTCGTATCCCGCGTAAAGCTGTAGGTCTCCGTCATATGACCTTAAATGTTGCGATGGTTAAACAACCCAATCATTATTATTGCAGCATTATCCCTTTGGGGCCCAAATAAATTAAAATTAATAATAGTTAATCCAGTTAGGGGGTATTTTGCGGCCTATTAATTTTTATTTTTCTGTGCAAGTGCAACTCTATTAAAAGTATCCATAAGTGCTTACGTTCGCCATCTACACGCGGTACGTGTTTTGCCCGAGGGATCGACATTACCCTTCCTTCGGTAACGAACAACTGAATTCCGAAACGAGGGACTTTCGCCTAAGAAATAAACGGGAAAGAAATTACAAAAACGTGTTTCCTTTGCCCGCACGAACCATGATGCAACATTTTATAGGCACACAACTTACACGTATCTACTTCCGGGGGGTGGGGGACCAAAAACGGAAACCGGAGGAGGGGGTGTTCTTCCGCACCACCGAGTGTAAAGAAAAGGTCCCTAGTGAATCTACTGTGTCGTGGGGGAAGGGGATAGGGAGTTAGGGTAGGGGAATGAACCTTTCATACGTGAACCAAGAAATGTGCGAGACAGGGTTCGCTTCGAAAGCATGCCAAGAATGTCGAAAAGCATTCATCAAAAATTATTCCGCATCGCGTGAAAAGCAGTACTTTCGCTGTTCCAACCAAACTTTGGCAAAGATTCTGAAATTTATATGAAGTCAATATTCATAATGTTTGATTCCAATTTTAATTATTAGATTCATATTTGTGCGTGTTTAAAAAAAATAGCGTAATATGAATCTTAACAAAAGAGTGCTATAATAAACGTTGAATGACGTAAACCTATCATCAATAAAGTTACATTACAGACGATGTTAAGGTATTTAATCCGGACCTCAATAAACTTAAAAATGGAGGAAGCCAATACATCATCTTTTGATGATGCCAAGCAGGTAGTTATCGAAGGAAAAAAAATTTAATAATATTCTGAGACTGAATTCCTTCATCCTTCGACCGCTTTTGAGTTTGGAGAAAGGTTAAAGCGAGTAATTAGTCCAAAAGACTCGAAATATAAAACAAATTAATTTAACTTTCGTGTATTTCTAAAATTTCATTTAATTTTACATACTTATTATTAATTAATAATCGAGCAAGGTACAGTCTGAATCTAAAGTTTTCTTCCAGTTCTCTCTCTCACGTTTTAAGGATCACTTTCGACGAGACTGAACCTTTAAACCACTACAGAACAAAGACTGTAGAAACGTCAGCGGCGAATATTAAAGTAATTCCTTTCCTCAGGCTCATTTTAAGCCATTCACTCTAATTTAATCCGAAATAACACTTTATTCAAATAAAAGAGGAATTAGTCCGACATGTATAGAAAGTCCGCTCTACTTTTCCCAGCATTCAACCAAGAAATAAACAAACTGTAGCGCAATCGCGCTCAGACTTAAATTCATCCAGATTAACAGATAACATTTTCCAGGGTGCGATAACGATCTCTACGAATGTTCGTACGTTCACATTAATAAGAACGATAACTTACTTGATGTATATTCCCCGCGTCTACAGCGGTTATAAATAACGTGACTACCCCCACCACTTTCATTTTTTATTTTCTTCAAAGGATTCGTTAAACTTTGGTCATAAAAAATCAAAGCCTTCTCGTTTCCCTCCTTGGCCCATAGAACTAAACGCGACGTTTTGAGCTTGTTTAGAGGTGAAGATGTAATTTTAGGAAGGTTCAGTCTTACCTAGATTTAATCTTCCAGTTAACTTACAATAATTTATCACTTATGAGAGTATTTACTTATTCAAAACAAAAGAATGGCAAGTTGCAATGATCATTTTTACTCGGGAAGGTCCCGCTGTCAAACGTGACATTTTAATTCAGTTTAAATAATAAAAAAAAAAAGTCACTAGTCCCTTAAACCTTTTTATTCACAAAAAAAAACTTTTTTCATACCTAAACATAAAACGCCTATCTTCGACCAACTATGCATAATCATCGTTGATTTAATAGATCACAAAACCAAACTGGCGTTACATAAACATCATCTGATTATATTCAAGAATAAAATACTAGAGAGAAACTACATAAATAAATTCCTTCCACATTTGATACGAAATTATTTGAGTCCAATGAAGATGCTGCTGGTAAGTGATGGCAGCGTAGGACCGAAACAAGAAAATTAAGTGGTTGCTACAGTAATGCTAGCCTACAGCTTACTCTTCCTAGTCATGCGTAATTGATGGGTCAAAATGTTATAGATACGATACAGCATGGCGGAATACTTAATTATTCAATTAAATAATCAGCGAGTAAAATGGGGCTAAAGTTAACAATAGTGGTCAATTTTTGTTTTATTTTAAAAAAATAATTTGTTTAAAATTTTAAGAGCATACAATCACGCGTAAGTGGTTCTTCGTAAGTTAGGTTAGAGTAATTACCTTAAAAGTTTTGCTTTCTCATGCCTATTATTACTCGTAGTAACTCGTTAAACTTTTTTCTCGCGTAATTTTATGGCATCTATAAAACTGTTCACATTTTCAAACGACATATTGACACTTTCCATAATAACAATTAACTAGCCAGACCTCGCGACTTGGAACGCATATACACACCACGCTGAAGTGAAATCAAAACCTAATAATGACTATACGCTAAACCAATTAGTCCCATGTTTAACTATTATTTGTAAATTTATTTACAATTTCTATAAATTTGCCAAAACCACTTATTCATGGTCTGAAAGAGGCTATGTGAAATTTCACTCTTCTTTTTAAAATAAAAAACGGTTAAAAAACCAACTGAAGTAATAAAGCTTTTAAAATAAACGTTTAGAGGCATAATTTTGGCGTTTTTAAGTGTGTATTTCCAGCTAACCTCCCCTCTGACACTCACCTCCTTGGTCCAAGGGCCTTTGACGAGCTCTGGGTTGACCACCTTCTGCCACCTTTGCTGGCACTGAACGTCGTTCCTGTCTCCGAAGAAAGAGGCGATGGTCTCCCACGACTCTCCATTCTTCTCCACGAGACCCTTCAACTTCTGACGGAAGAAAGGAGGGCTTAAAGGAAGAACTCAGTCTATCGAAGGTTTATGTGCCAATTAAAAGGTGAATGTAGGTGGAACACCTCCAAATGAAGTACAAACTAACGTCTTCGCACAACTTCAAAATTTTAAGAACATTATCTACCATGTCAAAAGCAACAATTTTCAGACTTTATTTTGCTTCAAACTTATTGAGAAGCTGAATGGAATTGAAGTATTTACGAACCTCATCTTCGTCTTTGGTCCAACGGCCTTTATTCACCACCTTCTTCACTCTCGGCTGCGACGACGTCGATAGTGCGTCGTCATCAACCAAATCGTCGCCATCCAAACCCTCGTCACTAACCTCGTCGCCAGAACACCAATCGTCGTTTTCGGATGTGGTGCTGCTTGGGCGACAGAGAATAAATCGAGATGTAAAAAGAACGTGTGAACACGCTTTATTATTAATACTCGTGGAATATTCTTGAAGGTTCAAAAACCAAATTCCAATTCACATTTTTTCTTAAATTAAAAAAGTGCGGATTTTTTTAAGGGGAAAAAAAACGAAAAATTTCCTGAATATTTTCTCATTAACAATAAGGAAAAAAATTACAGTGGCAATAGGAAGAAGAAACAGGGACGCAGGTGGTCCGTTTCCACAGGGTAACCCAACACCTGGCAAAAAGTAAGGTGAATGCTACAACCACACTTCAGAAAGGACTAGAAAAGGATCAGAATGGCCTACACACTCGTGAAATGAGGCACGAGAGAGAACGCGCGCACCAAAAGCGATCTTATACATATCGAGGAATAAGTCCCAAAATAGATTCGAAGGGTCTACTAAACACACTGGCAGTAAATCATGTGTGGATAAAAATAAAAATGTCTGACAATCGAGTGGATACGATAATTTCAATTATGTTTTATCGCACCCTCGTAATTGCTTCACGAATTAACTTGGAACAGTTCTTGTGAAAAGGCCTTTTATCATTCAAAACAAACAGACCAAAAAGGTAGACTCAAATGACTCGTGTAAGCCTACACTATACGAGTTACTGGTAATTTTAGTACTATACTTTTGGCAAATAGCTACTACAGTCCACTAATTACGAGCAATGCTTAATTATTTACTATCATAGAGTAGTTACGATTACACGTACATCTGGTATATTCAGGAATTCTCTTACTAAATGTATCAACCTAATTTCAGGTAGGCTGTATTAGGCTAATATACAGACCAATTTTTCCCGCGACTCATTATACTGATTAGTAATCTCTAATATTTTATGTATTTACACAGGTTTTGGTTATCATCATTACCATACAAATATACAAAAAGTTTAGATAAGTCTGAGAAATAGTTTGTCCCCGATATTTCGAACTCCAAACTTATACATCTGAATGTTAAATCAACAAAACAGATCATAAATGGGAGTTGAAGGGGTGAACCAAATATTCTGAATGATTACCAGTACTTTTAACTGACCAAAACAGTTAATATAGTTTTCATCCTTTCTTCTTCACTCATATTAAATAATAACCATTTTGGAAATGAACAAAGATGATTCAAATCTTCAACCAAATTGAACTTAATACTCAAATTACTACTAAACCAATTTAAAGTTAGTCAGATTGTATCCTAATTTTGAAACAAATATATTCCTGCATGATTTGTCAACCAGAACAGGACTAATTCAACTCCTGAGGTTCAAGGAGCCTAAGATCTTCCCATCCTCTTAAATTATTAACTCTGAGAAATAAGTGACCTTGGTTTCCGAAGGTCAACTATTATTTCCGGAGGTCAAGTTTAGAAACCACGGGTCATACAACCACCAAAGCGCGATGGCAACTGGAAACAAGACAAATTAACAACTAAACTTCAGTAGTTACCATTAATGGCTAAAGAGTACCTACACAATCGTAATTCAGTTCTATGTATTTCCACTAAAATACAAGTTACTTTATAGGTATTTATGAAATTAGTGCCACACCATGCAACATAATACAAGTAGGTAGCTAATCTATTTATCGAACTGGGACTAATATTACTCATTTAATCACATCATAAACATCCGTATTTACCGATTATATAAACAGGACTAATTGAATTTTAACTTTATTTTTAAGGGTTGGGCTACCTCACACCTGTTCTAAATTACTAACACACTTTAATTAGATCCAAACTTTAAAAAGGTGATTGAGTAAGGAAAAGCATCATCATCAACTGACACGAGAATAACAGACACCAAATATGTTGCAATATGCACCATAAAGTAGGCTTACTTGAGGGATATATATATATATATATATATATATATATATATATATACACACAGGGCGTCCCAAAAAATGTATACACACTTTAAATAATTATAAAGGCAGTGTTTATTAAAATACATTTCATTTTCAAAATGTAATAGAATCTACAGACATTATTTAATTGTTTTGTCAACGCCTGTTTTCAAACTGACGTCCGTTCTGGTCCAGGCATGCTGATAACGCGAAGCAATGGAATCGCAAACATCACGAAACATTTCGTTTGGTATTTGTGTGCATTCTCGTTCAATGGCTGCTCTCAATTCAGCGACTGTTGCAGGTTTTATAGCGTAGACTTTGTCTTTTAAGTATCCCCATAAAAAAAAGTCTAGTGGTGTGAGGTCTGGTGAACGCGGAGGGTATTCTACGAAACCCCTTCGTCCAATCCACATCCACATCGTGCCAAGTACCACTCGCAATACTCCACTCTTCGGTCCGGATCATCATCTTCATTAATAGCATGGACTAATCTTGGAATGTAACTTTTCCATTGACAGCGCTTCAAAATGCGTTGGACAGACGATTCTGAAATTCCTACCTCACGACTCGCTTGCCGCACAGATTTTCTTGGACTTTGGTGATACGTTTGCAGTACTCTTTCTTGCTTTGTGGGGCTTGTCGATGTCCGTGGTCTTCCGGAACGCTTCTTGTGGACATTCTGAACAGTTCCATCGGCTTCAAACTTATCTCTAATTCGAGTGATGGTAAGTCGCGTTGGTGGATCTGTTTGAAACTCCCTCCTAAACTGTCTTTGCACTTCAACTGCGTTTTCACACTTCCAGTAGCATTTTAGAATGAATTTCCTTTGTTCAAAGCTTAGTCTGACTGCCATTATTAATTCTAATGGGTTTAACTTGGAAAGAAACAAACATCAATTGAGCTATCAGCTGTTAAAGTGTGTATACATTTTTTTGGGACGCCCTGTATATATATATATATATATATATACACACACGGTGAACCAAAAGTAGGTGGACAGTAGGTTGAATACGGTTTGTGTTATATTATATTATAACTATGGTGTTTGTGTTATATTATATTAAATATTATAACAATTTATTTAAATTTTATTTTGTATTATAGTATACAAAAAAATTAAATATGTATTCTCAAAATAAACGTTATCATTTACTGTCCACCTACATTTGGTTCACCCTATATATATATATTATATATTACAGGTCTTTCTATTCTTGCAAACACTGAGATAATTAAAACTTGGCCTGCTCATAAATAAATTTTAAAGTCTGTCTCTCCTTTTTGGGTTGAGGTTATAAAGGGAAAGGTCCCCTCCCTTTCCTTCCTAACATAGGCTACACAGTTTCCCATCCAATGAAAACATTATGATGTATCGATGCTTAAAATTTTTAGGCATCAGTTTTCATGAAAATACTAAACCTTAAAATGGCTTAAATAAGTGTAAGGCGCATATTTGGTATAAATAAAAAAAAACAATAATTTGTGTACATTCTGCTCAAAAATGACTCCCATTTTTTATTCAAACATTTAATGTAAACCTAATATAAATGCAACCCGATAGTCTACTTTTTGAAAAAACTTCTGCTGACATACAGCGAGCTATTTTAAGTTGAAAGTAGTGATGTACCGATTCTTCGCCTATACAGTACATATTACCGATTCTTTGAAATTTAAAAATTTTCATTACAAAACAATCTATATTTAGAAAAAATTGAACATACAAAAACCACTATGATAATTTATACTAATTTCAAAGTGTCATTATATAAAAATATTTTATTCATGAAAAAGGCAAAACGTAATAAGTTAAGATGCCCATAAATTTACATTTTCTCTAACTAGCTAATCTCCAAATATTATAAACTACCATAATCTCTTACTCTATATTAATAATAATTCTATAGGGTGTAAGAAAAGTCCATTCTCTCAGGGAAATAAGATAACAGAATTGCTCATGATGAGTTTGTATGTATTACATGGAATGCAATTTCAGCACATGGCTACTGGATTAATTGGTAAGTTGATTGTATTGTTTGTAATGTTTAGTTAAAACTATTTTTTCATTCAATTCTGTTATATCTTACTCCCCTATGAGAATGGACTTTTGTTATACCCTGTATATTAAGTTGGTTTAATATATAAATTATAAAGTACATCTTATTATGTTGACTTTATTTTAACTATTTTAATTTTATAAACCAAAATTTTATATCCATATTTTTATTCAAATTAGCAACTGGGAACTTGAAATTTTAATGAAAAATTTTCTTGTATATATTGTTGAAGAAAATACCTTCAATATAAGGAAAAACAATTACTTTAAATATTGGTACCGTATTCAATTTATGAAACAAAATTATTTTATCATTTTACCAAGTAATCAGGGTGGAAAAAACCATAGTTATTTTAAAAAAAAAAAAAAGGGGTTTATTTGGTTTTAATGTTTTTTTTTGGTTCATTAGTGTTTGACTGTAATGATTTTATCTTTGATATTTTATTTAAGCATTATACTAACTTTTACAAGAAACAAACTACCTATGTTTACACTCAAAATTATAAAACCAGCTTGTTTATTATTTTCTTCTAAATAATACCATAGTGATAATAGCAAAAACAATTCCTTTAACACTACTCAGATTACAGATACAGTATACCATAATCATATTGTTCATACAAACAAAACACGTCAAATGCAGTGACTAGGAATGTAAATTATAACAGGTAAATAAAAATTACTTGGTAAAATACCAACAAACCCTATTTGGTGCAATGATAAACTAAATTTCTCATTTTTCTACGTAATTCATACTTTAATAATGGTTGAGACAATATTTATTGTCAGGATTTCCATTCAAAAATAGTAAAATACCTTAGCTGAAAGTACAGACATTTTTTTTATGATGTTGGATTGTTGACAGTGTGACAGACATAATTAAAAATTAAGCACAATATTAGGTTTTATGTATGAAATTGTTATCACTGATTTACGTTCATACTAAGCATTAAAATATCATTAAAACTAAGAATAAAAAGGAATAAAAAGCAAATACATAAAAAAAAAAAAAACTTTTTTTCCCCTCATCAGAAAACAAAAACAAAACATGGTTTAAACCAATCCACCCTGCAAATAATAAAACTTTTTAACATCATTTTAGCCACAGTGTATGAGTAACAAATTCTGGTGCTGTATATTGTGGAGTGAGCTAGGGGAAAGCATTCAAACAAATTTAAAGTTTAAAAATATGAAAATTGAAAGTTTTCACGTTAGATTAGTAAAATTTATGAAGGGAATTGATTTTTAAAATATAGGCAAGGAATCTGCATCAGCTAAATTCTGGAAATGGTATGTCACTAGAATTTATCAATGTAATGAAATGATTGACCACCAATATCAAAAAAGATTTCAAGGAGCATTGCTATATAATGTTTAAACTTTGAAATGTACCCAGTCCCTAGACAGGTTTTATTAACTCTATCACACGCTTGTTCTTCCTTATACAGTATAATGTATTGCACCCTTGTATGGTGAAATCCCACTAACAATGCTTTAAACATTATCTGATGCTGATTCCCATGATCCTTGAAGTACATTCTTTAAAGAGATAAAACTATTAAAGATGAAAGCTGTATTCAAATGACACATTTTATTTTTATTTACAACTTTAAGAACAAAATGGATAAATATTTAGTAACATCAAGCATCGTAAACTAATCTTTTATACAATATGGTCAAATATCATAAAAATTAGTTTACAATAATAAAATTACTTATTCAAATATATTTCTGAGAGTATCCCAATTCCTCCATTTTACTAGAGCAAATAAAACCTGTTTTATTACATTTCTAAGTTTAGGCATTATAGTAACACTCCTTAAAATCTTTTTTGAGATATAATTTATATGATCACTCCATTTGCAAAATTCTTGTCTAGCATTACACCAACATATTTCCATATTTTGTTACAAAACACCTTTACAGTGATTTCATGGAAAAAAAAACTAAGAATATGTGGCCCAAAACTCAAGAGACTGCTGAAAGAACTGAGGAACCTCCAGCCCAACATGAATAATTTCAAAGACTAACTGGACACAGCTTGGACAAAGTCTGACTATAAGGGCAGGATGAGAGTAAACAACACTTATCACCGATCAAATACCCCAAGTGAAGCAGGATGCTGCAGAGGAATTAACTGCAGGTTGATCCTGAACCATTATCCAAAATCATTTGAGGTAATCTAAAGTGAGAGAGAGTGAGTGAGTACACAACTTGCAGTGGTTCTGTACATCAAACTTGTTCCTATTAATAAAAAATTTTAAAACTTCTAAATCCATAAATAGGCCTACCATAAATAAGCCCATACCTTTGGTTTGCTTCTGCCTGAACTGTTCATTCTGACAAAGGTCAAGTTTTTCACTCCACCTTAGACCTACAGTTTAACATGGAATCCAAACCACACCCCACCAGCAGCCCAGCATCTTGACCACTAGGCCACCGAGGGTACTCATTTATCTACCAACCACTTTCTTTATTGTGTGGAAGGATGAACAGCTGGGTTTTGCTGCAAGTCACCTGCCATCACCAGGTCTCGATCCTGGGGCTGATAGATTCATAGTCAGCGATGCTAACCATTACACCACCAACAGCAAGGAGAAATTTCCTACAAGTTCTAAAGAATCAACCACCATAACTCTCTGTTCAAAGATGAGATCAAAGTCCCATTTAATTTTCTCATACAAAATCAGAATATAGCCTAGACACCAGTACAGTTGCATCACCAGGGTTGAATGGCCCCACTGCCTTCCAAATATTCTCCTTAAAAGCCAAACTGACATCTTATTTGGCAACTTTCTGGTTCCAAATTCTTTCCTGATTATATAGCACTCCTTGCATGACTCAAAACCCACTTGCCACCACCAAGAAAGAGCATTCCCAAAGAAAATATAGACCTAGCTCTACCCTGTGACATGAAGCCTACCTACCATTTCATTGAAACTGCCAAAAAATTTTTTTTACCTAAAATTCCAGATGCCAGACAGTCCATAGGTCTAATTACTAATCTAACCTAATTTACCAAGCTGTTATACACTCACTCTGGAATTTCACATTTTGTACACTTCTGTTTTCAAGACATGCTTAGGTTAAGCATAAAATTTTTTAGATGTTCATCAGTGAAAAATATTAAAAAAATTTAAGTAGGCTAAATATGGCATAGCTTGGCTAAGTTATGACTTGGGATTTAAATTTCAAGCATAGGCCTAAGCGAAATAGCCTTATGTAACGTAAGGCTAGGGTAGCCCACTTATGCTAGCCTGGTGAAAAAGCAAGAGCCCAAAACGATCAAAGTCTGAGGAAATTCTTAATAGGCCTGTGATGATAAACTTTCAACGTTTTGTCTCCGAATTATAGTAGGCCTATAAAGTCTAAGATGACTAAGCTGAAAAAGGCCTCTCATCAAATTCAGACGCCAGCATATGAAACAATATAAGGCCTAAACTGGCTAAGATGCAGTCTGCATTCGGGCCTACAATTTCCTCAACTAATCAAATAGGCTTTTCGCTAAGGTGTGACAGGCCATTTCTCGAGTTGATACTACTTACAGCCTACCAACCAACATCAATAGGCCAAGCTTGTTTCCCACTGTAATGAGGCCTACCCTAGCGCACTTAAATAATGTAACATTACGGTACTCTCCATAGGCTACTAATTTGGGATTTTGTAACTAAACTACCTTAGCACAGGACAATAACCATTAACATATGCTGCTCTAAAGTTTTAGACGACAGCCAATTAGTTTGGATCCTAATTGAAGACCACCTACTGTTCTTGTAGTAAATGTACCATAGAGCAATAATGACAGAATAGTCATCTATGAGCCTAGCGATATTTAGCCGAATACACTACTTAAATATTACCAATTTACCACAATTCAACTCACCTACGTACACTAGGAAGTGACATTATTTGAAGGTGTAATTATAACTACTCATGTTTAGAAAAAGTCATTGGTAATTAATTAATATGATAGTTTTCAAACACAAGTTTATTTAATACATGCTTACATTACCTCTCACTGCACTGTCCAACTTTAACATGGCGCTTGTATTTTGCCGCTCAAAATTAACAGAAGTGTATCGTGGATGCTGATTGGACAAAGAAACCTGCGCAATGTTTTGGTCTTCTTTCTGCGCATGGAACACTTTGACATTGATAACAAAGTTTTATTTTATATTTACTTATATTAAAAGTATGAATTCTTTTGAATTTAATAACTATTTTTTCTTGAATAATAATAAACTTAACCGTAAACTAATTGTCAATGGGCAATAAATAATATATTAATATTAAGAAGAAAATAAAGTATTGTAAATAGAAGTAAACATTGTCCAACCGGGACTGTCAAACGCATTGCCAAATTTTGCTTTTAATTTTGCTCTATTGACAAAAATAAATACTGAACTACAATGAAATACTTTTCCAACTTAAAAATGCATTTGCTGCTTTGAAATAAACATCTCACAATAATTAAATGTTAATATATAATTCCATCATGCATAAAACAAAATTAAAGAGAGAGAGAGAGAGAGATTCGCATAATAAAAGAATAGATAATTTTTAATAAACAACTAAATATATATATCAGCTTTGGATCGGTTTCTGAGAAACCTGAGTTGACAGTAACATGAAGACCAAGGCGATTGTATAAAACATTTATTCCAATAGGATGTTTCGAATCTAGCTAAACAAACAAACAAACACTTTATTTCAGACTCAACAGATACAAACATTATACAAGAGGTCCGTAGAATGACCTCATTCATCATCAGCAAATCTAAAAACGACAGTATAAATAATTGCTTTAAAGCAATAAATATAAATCCAAACAAAGTTATACAATAAATAAAATAAATAGGTACTAATTTGGTGGAAAGATAAGAGGACAGCATTAATAAATGTCACAAACGAAGTGAAATTAACTGTGTGGGACAGAAGACAAAAAAGAATGCAGAAAGAAATTTCACTCTATACAAGTAAATTTAGTTGGTTTATACAATATTTAATTTTATGGAAGCAGTCAAATCATTAAAGGACGGACGGAGTTGTTTAATATACATAGATTCCAATACTCTAAGATCGATAACATTAGCAGAGGATGACAAAACAGTAAAATTAGTGATATTAAATGGATAATTATAATTAACACAATGATTACATATAGCTGAGAATTCTGGACTAGACAGAGGTCGACCAGGTCTTTATATATAAAGTAACAGCCAGAAAGTTCATACCCACAGTGTGGGGGTGGTGAGTATGCTCCAAGGGTCACCTTCAGCCCGAGTAATAAATAACAGGGGAAGCGGCCAACTCAACGCTAGCCAATGTCGTAACAGTGCTTCCCGTCAATTAGCGAAGTTAAGCAACATTCGATCTGGATAATAGTTGGATGGGAGACCACCCTCTGCGTACAGATTACGAACTGACCCTTGGTTCGGATCCCACTTAAACTGTAGCTCCTTTCCGCCATATGATCGTAGATGTTGCGAAGTAAGCTAAAGAACCTTATCATTATCATTAAGACCTTCAACAAAGTGAACAACCCCACTGTACACAGTCACCAAAAAGCCAAAAGTGAAAACAAGAAGCCTGTATGGAAGTATTACAGGAAGGGCTTGTGTAAATATGGACTTAAGGGAAGAGAATGCCCATTTTCTCACCCACCAATCTGCAAAAAATTTATAGATGATAGCATTGGCATTTCTGGATGTAGATCCAATGCAAGATGCCCCTATCTTCATTCTCAAATTTACCAGAGCTCATGGTGGGAAAGAAGTTGTTTTAAAGAGAACTGCAATTTGGCCCACTTGAATGGAACAATCCGAATGCAACCACATCAAAATCAATAGAGAGAATACCAGGATAGTGAGCCTGCTATCCATCAGCACTATTTGGTCCAAGGGATGCAAGAAAACCCAAGATCAAATACCATTCCCGCACCCAGATCTTATGCTGATGTAGCAGGTCCAGGTAAACCCACTGGTGACAATAGTACAGCAAGCAACCATGAAACCCCATTGGGGTTTTATCACCTCATGAAACAAATACAAGACATTCAGCTCACTTGGGCTCCTCATACAAAAGCAAATGAAAACCCCAGTAGGAACCCTACTATGGAAAACTGATGTGTGGGTAGTTGGGAGATAACGAAAATGGTTCACTGAGTAGGTAGGTAGTTAATCTAACAATTATTAAATTCCTTTTATGTCAATAACTGGGTGGATGAAACCAATTGGTTGCTCACCAGAGTTATTCTCCACACTAGTATTTACATACTGTGTGACAAGAGCAGCATGCTCGGTAATAGATATACATTACTGATCAACCAACCGAAAAAAACCAAGAGGACGCTGATGGAAAAAGCCCCGCGAAAAGGAGGACAAGGGAGAATGAAAACTAGGAACGGGGCGAGAAGACGGAACGAGAGAAGGGGAAAAAAAACAACGGAAAAAAGATCCCCACCAGCAAGTACGCTCTCAACAATTAAACAAAAGGGGAAAAGGGACTCTCTAGTAACACTCAGTAAGTGACTAATTGTGTTTTTAACCCAGTTAGAAGTAAACGCCGTAAATTAAGCTGGGTCAGACAAATTAGGCCTACATTGTGGCCTAAGACCTAGCATCAACTCATAGCTTAACAAAGGTGACGGTAGATTGCCCTAACCTAATTTGGTGAGGAATCCTACTGTGGACCTCAATTTATCTGCCCGCTCTGGACCATTTCCGGAATCTCTAGGCTGACCCCTACAAGGCTAGACTTAATCTACTCTGTAGTTAGACTGGAGATATTAGGGGTGGGTTAATTGGGGACCAATTCATACAGAGCATTTTTCACACTACAAATGCCCTACATATGGGAGATGAAACAAATGGCTCCGCAAATGTATCAATAATTTACTTAAACATCCAGGGCCTTTACCTAAACTCAAACCATACCAAAGTACCTTACCTAAAGAGCCTAGTGGAAAACACTACTAGCACAGTTATAGCCCTCACAGAAACACACCTGAACCCCATGATCATGAGTAGTGAAATTGCAATCAAAGGGTATACCACCCATAGACGTGACAGAGAAGACCGTCTAAATGGTGGTGTCCTGACGTACATCCCTGAAAACATTCAAAGTGAACTGCTCACGGCATACTCAAATGGAGCCTGTGAACTCCTAATCATCATGCTCAGTATAAATAAAGAAGACAATACTAGTGAATATCTATACCCCTACCCCCCGCAGATAGCTCCCATCTAGAGCTCACTGAAGTTCCGGAAAAAATCAGGCAATGACCAGCTATTGTAGACTTAACAAGAGATTTAATCATTACAGAAGACTTTAATCTCACAAATTGCACCTGGAACCAATATGGTGGTATGAAATCAGGGACAAAAAGGTCCAAATCAAAACACCTGAATGAGTTTATGGAAAAACTCCTCCTAGTACAGCATGTTCACTGTCCAACTAGAAAAAATAATATCCTGACCTAAACCTGCACAAGTCAGACTGAACATCAATAAATAACTGTCTGAGAGAAATAAACTGGGAAGATGAATTAGAAAACCTAGAACCAGAAGAATGCTGGAGTAGAATACAATACCTGCTATTATCAGCATTGTACAAGCACACACCAAAGAAAAACGATATTGCAAAGAAGCACCTGACAAAAGAACACAGATACAGAAGGACACTTATGAGAAAGAGAACAAAGCTATCTAAACAACTGACAAAGCAATTAAGTGATACAAGACGGAGTAACATCCCTAAACAGATATTGATGTTAGAACTTAAAATAAAGGAGTCAACCATAAGAGAGAATATTGATAATGAACACAAAGCTATTGGCACTATAAAGGAAAATAGCAAATTCTTCTTTAGCTATGCTAAACGCAAAGCAGTTATCAAAACGAGCATTGGCCCATTGTTTGCTAAAGATGGACTAACTCTCATATCTAATCCACAGGAAATGGCAAACATTCTACAATCTCGATATGCTTTAAGCTGGAGTACCCCTGTAGTAGCTAAGAAAATAAAAACTACAGCATTTTTTGATAGAGAAGAAAATGACCAAGACAGACCATTATTGGAAGATATACAAATAACCACTAGAGATATATAACAGGCAATAACAGAGCTACCAGGGAGTTCAGCCCCTGGTCCAGATGGAATTGGAGCCAAGATTCTTAAGGAATGCAAACATACTTTATCTCGGCCTTTGAAAATCCTCTGGAGATCCTCACTAGACACCAGTAGAATACCACCAATCATGAAACAAGCAAATATTACCCCAATCTACAAAGGAGGCAAAAGAAAGGAAGCCAAGAACTATAGACCCATATCCTTGACTTCCCATATTATCAAAATATTTGAGAAAGTCCTGAAAAGCCACATTGTCAATTTTGTAGAAAATGAACATCTCTTAGAAGACTTTCAACATGGCTTCAGACAAAAGAGATCCTGCCTTACTGAACTTGGGAGAAAACCACAATGTTGATGTCATCTATCTAGACTTTGCAAAAGCTTCTGACAAGGTTGACCATGGTATATTATTCCATAAACTAAAAGAACTCGGTATTTGTGGGAAAATAGGAAAATGGATCCATGCCTTTCTCTCTGACAGAAAACAAATAACAATTGTAAATGGAGCAAGATCTATAGAAAAAGAAGTGATTAGTGGAGTGCCGCAAGGTGCAGTACTGGGACCAATTCTATTCATTATAATGCCAAACAATATAAACTGTAACCTAGGAAGCTCTCTCCTGTCATTCGCGGATGATACCAGAATACTAAGACCAATTACAGAAAAAGAAGACTGTGTAGAGCTACAAAAAGATCTACAAACTATATATGCATGGGCAGATGCAAACAATATGGCCTTCAATGAAGACAAATTTGACCTAATTAAGTATGGACCAAATAAATACCTGAAAGAACAATTCAACTACACTGGACCTACAGGAAAAGATATTGTACAAACTGATCATGTAAGGGATCTAGGGATTATATTATCTGAAGATGCAACATTCAACAGGCACATTGACAAAGTAACCTCATCATGCAAACAACTAATAGGATATATACTGAGGACATTCAGAACTAGGGACAGTATGACTATGCTTACCCTGTGGAAATCACTTGTTCTTCCACGCATTGACTACTGCTCTCAATTATGGTTTCCCCACAAACAGAATGAACTGCTAAAAATTGAGGGCCTACAAAGAACCTTTACCTCATATATTAAACAACCTGATGCGCAACAGGTGAGTAAAAAACAAATTAAACTACTGGGATATGCTCAGAGACCTTGACCTTTATTCCATAGAGAGGAGGTTTGAGAGATACATCCTAATCTACACCTGGAAAATTCTAGAAGGGCTTTTAGTTGCCCCCAATACTGAACCAGTTGTGCCCACCTTGACAAGAACTGGCAGAATGTGTCAAAAACATTACCTCCCACCAAACAGTCTGAGAAGGATTCAAACCCTTCAATATAATAGTATCTTTAGGCAGGATTCTCGCCTGTTTAACTCCTTGCCTCAGTACCTTAGAGATATAAGTGCAGTCCCAGTAGATACTTTTAAAAAACACTTGGACATATTTTTAGCCAACCGACCAACCCACAGTGCCAGGGTATTCCTCTGCCAGACTAGCCCCCCACAAATTCAAAAGGGGACCAAATCGTATGGCAGGAGCAAGAGAAAAGAAGGGTGGCGACCTCGTCGTGGCCCCGCCTCAGGAGGCGCTGAGCGGACTTCGTGAGAGCAGCGCACCCTTGAGGCAGAAGCGCTTCAAGGTAAATTCAAGGTAAATCAACTCAACCAAACCCAGGAACCAGCAGGGTAGAGCAAAGCGAGAGCCTCACCGCTCAGACCCTGCCACCGTAATTACTGACCAACCGGACGCCCTCTGATGATATATATATATATATATATATATATATATATATATATATAATATATATATATATATATATATATATATAATATATATACTTCTACAGCTCGGCGAAAAGGAAAACAAAAACGCGCGCTACTATCGGGCCCTTAAGGAAAGGAAATAATGAACTAACAGACGATCTAAAAAAAAATATCTGAAACATTGAGAGCCCAGTATGAATCGGTCTTCAGTACCTCAAAAAGTGGCAAAGCGATACCTGACATAGATGCATTCTTCAAAGAGAAATTACAAGGAGAATGTATAACAGACTTTGATTTTACCCCAGAAGATGTAGCGAGAGCTATAGGACAAATGAAATCACATTCAGCTGCAGGTCCGGATAAATGGAACGCACTATTAATTAAAAACTGTAAAAAGTGAAATAGCTACACCCTTATACTGGATATGGAGAAGATCCCTAGACACTGGGGAAATACCGAGCATCTTGAAAAGAGCAAACATTGTCCCTATATATAAAGGCGAGGAATAGACCTCAAGCAAAGAACTATAGACCAGTGTCCTTGATGTCCCACCTCACCAAAAAATTTGAAAGAATAGTCAGAGATAAAATCTATAACTTCTTGGAGACACTGGAAAGATTCAACGAAAATCAGCACGGATTCTGATCAGGAAGATCATGCCTATCACAACTTATAGAGCATTATAACAATATCCTAGATGCACTTGAAGGCAATGAAAACTATGATGTCATATACAGGGATTTTGCTAAAGCTTTTGACAAATGCGATCATGGTATAATAGCACATAAAATGAAACATATGGGAATAACAGGCAAAATGGGAAGCTGGATCTAGTACAACTTTCTCAGAAAACGACTACAGGTGGTCAAAATTCAAGGTGTATCATCATCTGAATCAGAAGTACGCAGCTCAGTACCACAAGGTACAGTGCTGGCCCCACTCCTGTTCATTATCATGCTAACAGACATAGACAGTAGAGTAAACAGAAACAGTATAGTAACATCCTTTGCAGACGATACAAAGATCAGCAGAAAAATCAGCGCTGCAAATGAAATGGAAGCCTTGCAGAGGGACAAGAACAAAATATACACATGGTCAGAAGGCAACAATATGACATTTAAAACCGAGAAATTTCAGCTCTTGAGATATGGTAGAACTGAGGAACTTAAACAGATTGCATATTATGCTCCAGATAAACAAGAAATCCAGAGAAGCACGAAAGCGGTCGACTTGGGGGTAAAAATGATCGATGATGCCAAATTCGAGACACAAAATCAGATAGCAATAAACAAAGCAAAAAGAGTGGCGGGACAAGTACTAAGAACGTTCAAAAGGAGGGACAAGACAGTAATGATTCCCCCGCTGAGAACACACCTCAAAAACGTTACAGGGGTCAAAGTTGAAGTCTTCAAGAGAAAACTAGATGCTTGGCTCAGACGGTACCAGATAAGCCGGGTGTACCTGGCTATGTACGGTGGAGCGCAAGAGAGCAACTCGCTCCTCCACCAAGCCAGGACTGGAGGCGGGGCCACCAGCTTGACCTTCGTGTGAAGAAAGACCGACGCACGGAATCCTAACGAGGTTAACGATATATATATATATATACACATATATATATATATATATATATATATGATGAATAAAACCACGAAGGAAAGGAAACACAGAAAGGTGCTCAAGCGCTTTCGTCTAATGACATCCACAGGAACACTGAAGTACATAGAAGGTTACAGCCTATATATAGGTTACAAAAAAAAAAATATATATATATATATACATATATATATATTATATATATATATACACATATATACATACATACATATACAATAAACGAAGAAATGAAATTTAAAAAAAATATATATATTAAAAGATTGTGGGATGGGCATACAACTTTGTAAGGAAACACTATCGATTTTTAGCACAAGGTCAAACTACCGATTTTTAGCACAAGATTAAATTAATTGTTTCCAACCAATGTTATAAAAAAAAAAAAAAAAAATACAAATTTATACTGGAAATCTGCCCGGGTTTTATCACTCTACCCATCTTGTATATAAAAATAAATTGAAAAATAAAAGTTATTAAGGTGGCATACAAGTTTACCAAAGATTTAGTGTTCTACCCTTCTTATCTAAATTATGGACAAAGTGGACTACCTCAGAAAGATGAACGAGCTTCTCCAGGACCCCGCCACATACAGCAAACTTAGGAAGAACCCGCAGGATGACGTCATCAAATCATTTAATAGTGGCTTGAAACGCATTCTCAAAGATCGTAAGGACTTAATTCCACTTTTCATGTCCACTTCACCTTCTCTGCCCTACCTTTACGGTCTTATTAAAACCCACAAACCTGGCAACCCTATGCGCCCTATTATTAGCTCGGTGGGCTCTATTACTTATAAACTCTCCAAATGGCTTGTCAAAGTCTTGTCCCCCATTCTCGGAACTATCTCTGATTCACATGTAAAAAATTCCATGGATCTTACTGAAAAATTGAATAATGCACGTACTGAAACTAACGATAGATTGATCAGTTTTGACGTTTGTTCATTGTTTACAAAAGTGCCGATTGATGATATGCTTGACTTTCTCTCCCAAGAATTACATAAGTATGACCTGCCACTACCTTCACACATGGTTTTGGAACTTATTAAGCTTTGCATCAAAGACTGTAAATTCACTTTCAATAACGAGTATTATCAACAAGTTTTTGGGATAGCCATGGGCAACCCCTTGTCGCCCCTCCTCTCCAATATTTATATAGAGTTTTTCGAAATTACTTACATTCCGAGAATCCTGGGGGTTGGCATCCCTTGGTTGCGGTACGTCGACGATATTTTGTGTATCTGGCCCATGAATCGTGACCTGGATAACTTCCTCCTTCAGTTAAATGATCAAGTCCCCTCCATTAAGTTTACTTTAGAAGTGGAACAAGACAATTCAATTCCGTTTTTGGATGTGCGTGTACATAGGGAAAGCCCAGGTTTTAAGTTCAGTATCTATCGGAAAAAAACAAACAATTTGTCCTTCGTACACTTTTACTCGGGACATGACACCCCCACTAAGAAGGCCATTTTTTCATCAATGTTTCTCCGCGCCCTTAGGATCGCCAGTCCGGAATACATTGATGCCGAATTGGAAAAAATCAACGGTATTGGAAGTGATCTGTGTTATCCATCTGCGTTTATGGAATCTTGTCTCAACAAGGCAAAACGAACTTTCTATCGGGGCAATAATAACACTCGTACTTTGAAAAAAATATTTTAGTACTTCCATTTTTCCCGGGCTTTTTAGGCATTGCTAATGTACTTAAACTTTTGGATATTAATGTAGTATTTTCCTATAACAATATTGTGAAAAATATCGTAGTAAAAAATAGCCCTACCAATAATTCAGGCATTATCTATAAAATTGGTTGTAAACAATGTGATTCCTTTTACATAGGTCAGACGGGAAAGGATTTGCACACACGTATAAAACAGCATCAATATTCCGTTAGAACAGGACAGTCGTCCAGTGCTCTTTTTGTCCATTTGTCAGAGTTATCCCACTGTATTGACTGGAATAATGCTTCAGTTTTATTTCACTCTGGCAACATTGTTAATAGAAATATTCTTGAGTCTGCCATTATCCAACTTTCAAATAACTTCAACATAAGCAAAGGTCTTTTTCAACTCGATCCTGTTGTTTTGAATTCCTTCATAAAAAATTTAGATAAGAAGGGTAGAACGCTAAATCTTTGGTAAACTTGTATGCCACCTTAATAACTTTTATTTTTCAATTTATTTTTATATACAAGATGGGTAGAGTGATAAAACCCGGGCAGATTTCCAGTATAAATTTGTATTTTTTTTTTTTTTTTTTTTATAACATTGGTTGGAAACAATTAATTTAATCTTGTGCTAAAAATCGGTAGTTTGACCTTGTGCTGAAAATCGATAGTGTTTCCTTACAAAGTTGTATGCCCATCCCACAATCTTTTAATAATTTTTTTTTTTTTTAAATTTCATTTCTCCGTTTATTGTATATGTATGTATGTATATATATGTGTATATATATATATATATATATATATATATATATATGTATATATATATATATATATATATGTGTATATATATATATATATGTATATATATTTTTTTTTGTAACCTATATATAGGCTGTAACCTTCTATGTACTTCAGTGTTCCTGAGGATGTCATTAGACGAAAGCGCTTGAGCACCTTTCTGTGTTTCCTTTCCTTCGTGGTTTTATTCATCATAAATATTTTTCACGTGTTACTTTTGTGAAATAATTTTCATATATATATATACATATATATATATATATATATATATATATATATATATATATATATATACACACACAAACTCAGAATGGTGCCTTGAAAAGTGGACGCTCAATGTCCCTGTTGAGGTTTAAGTTTTGTTTTTTTTTTGGCTAAAAATACAATAGTTACCCCTTTTTCTTTGTTTATTCAATCCGACGTGAATGCAACGAGTCTTTTACTTATATAGAGGTTCTGAATGTAGGGACTAGGCTTGCTTTAAACCCTAGGTCCATGTCCCAAAGCTGGATCCTGTCTGCTTTGCAGATAGCTGGTGAGGGAAGCTATATTTATGGGATCTCTTTGCGAGAGACCCGTTGCCCACGTCGGGCTAGCATCATGAAAAAGAAAAACTATGGTATTTGTCATTTACCATTACTTATTCGGACTATAGTGGATTTAATTTTCCCAGAAGAGTTCCTTGTTCCATGCACGGTCTGTGTTTAATATATATATATATATATATATATATATATATATAAAGTCTTGCAGAATAAGAATAGATCATAGTATTCAATAACATTATCTCCTTTTCAGAAAATTAATTATTTACCCTAAAAGCATCCCCAGTACCACCCTCCTTCGAGGAATTCATAAGAGTGTAAATTCCATATTCAAACAAACTATCTTCTAACTAACAGTTGTTATTATAAGTCCTTTAGGAGTTCTAAAGTAGGCACATAAGTTCCCTGAAATCCTTACTGTTTTGGATCAAAGCAAAAACAGATCCTTCAAGTGTCTCTCGAAGGATTCGAGTCTTCATTTTTATTTAGCGAGGAGAGAAGTTTCCCTTTGATCTACGAAAGCATCCATTAATCTTTCCATTTATCAATATCGTTTCGAGTGTTTTTTTTATTTCTTGAAAGGTAATAAATGATTTATTCTCATCACAGAAGTTTACAAGTAATTTCTCATTTTAATAAAATCCCTTCACATTTACGGCAACGTCGCAACCCCTCAACTATGAGCCCATATATTGAAACCTTACGCCAACCAATTTAATGTCAAAAAAACGGTTATTACATTAACATTCGCCAACCATCAATGTATCAATCAAATTTCAGTTTTTGTACAATTTTCTATTATTAACTCATTACAAATTTTCACTCAATTCACTACATCAACATTGGGAAAATGCTATATACATAAAATTCATCCATACCGCAATTGCAAGGATTACAGAAAACATGGGACCTGCAAATATGGAAAAAGATGCTACTACCAATCACCTCGCAACAAATTAAAGGACAATGTGAAAAACGAAAAAAAAAAAATGTATCCAAATTGCGAACCAGATTTTTTTTTAACATCGCATACACAAAACGACTACTAAGCCTTATACAACACATGCAGTCGACACAGTCAGTGTCGTATCGAGGAAAAATGCCGCTCGGGGCGAGATCTCAAAGTGCCGCCCCCTCAGAACTTACGTGCTGAATTAAATACAAAGCCTAATGAAATAACTTCATTACAAATCTAATTAAGTGCAGTATATGTGCAATTAAACAGTTACACTTTTGTTTTCCGCCTTTGTAAATGGTCATTGATTGGCCTACCGAGCGTGCAGTTGTTGTTGTGACGGCGAGGTTCATATCTTTCTAGCCTTCAATGAGGCAAACTCGTCTATCACAGCTTCGAAGTCAATTGACTCGGTTAGTTCACGCTCAATGGAGAAGATGGCTAGATTACTGAGCCTAGACTGGCTCAATGTGGATCTGAGGTAGGTCTTAACCAGTTTTAGTTTGGAGAAGCTCTTCTCATACGTTGCAACGCTCATACAGATGATAAGAAATGTCCCCAGTATGATGAGAAGGTTAGGGAAAGATTCAAGGATTTCATGTGCCTTCCAGTCCATCGTTTCCTTTCCAGTGATTTCCTTATACATTTTGATGTGTCGACGAAGACGATGAATTTCCCCCTGTAGCTCGCTGGCGATGATATCGTCACACATCTCTGTGAGATGGTGGATTTTCGTGGCAATGTCGCTGTCGTTGGATGGGTCCATCAGGTACCTGAGTGACGTAAGAAACACAAATTTAATGTTCGTGTTATCGATGAAATTATTGGCCAGTGTGCAAAAACCTAATTTCGATAGCTTTTCAAATTTTCAGAATATTGTTTTTGCTACAATGAGATTATTGATGGAACCAAAAACAAAAATTAAACTTCTTGAGAGGATAATTTATAAAATATAATACATTTTGCATTCGTTTAAAACGACAAAATTGTAATAAAAATGATGTCAAGCTTTAAAATACATAAAATCGCTAAAATAATCGAAAACCATAAAGGCGAAACGACAGATGGGCATCGCTAATTGAAATTGGCGGTAGATGCTGTTACGCGTTACATGGTAAAAAAAAGGCCATAGTTACCTTTATACGTTACAGTGTAGATTTATATAACGGATTTACCATTACATGTTACTTTAACGCATATATATATATATAACGGGGTTACAGTTAACCGGTAAATTTATTCATCACAAAGTGTGTGTGTGGTAACTACTGTTGGCAACAAATTTGCCGCCCTCAAAAAGTGCCGCTCGGGGCAGCCTCCCCGTTCGGCCCTCCCCCCTTTCACTACGCCACTGGACACAGTTGAGAACTCCCGAGCCGAACCGATATGAGTCAAGAAGCTACCAGAACAAATAAACAGAAACAGATTTTTCTAGGAGGACCATAGGGCTACAAAAGTCAAAACATGCGACACTGAAGGACAATGAATTCAGAATGCTCAAGAGACAACACAAAACTAAAACTGAACCACTCGTTAAACAAAGTTTCATACTTGAAATGTTATATGGATGAAACAACATCGCATACCTCACAGAAACACATCTTAAAGATTGCCAACAAGACTGTGAAAACTTCTATTTCTGAGTCACATATTGTAAATAGCATGGATCTTATTGACAAACTGAAGTTCCCTAATGACCCTAATTTCAAATTGTTAAGCTTCGATGTATGCTCGCTATTCACAAAAGTCCCTGTTGATGACCTACTTATTTTTTAAAAGATAAGATTTCTGAATATTCTTTCCCTGTTCAACACAACACTCTTATGGAGTTAATTAAGCTGTGTCAAAGATTGTAAATTTCAGTTTGAAAATAAGTTTTATGTTATGTCGTTTGGATTGGCTATGGGAAATCCCCTTTCACCTGTACTAGCTAATTTATATATGGAATTTTTTGAAAGTAGAATTTTGCCTACGATTGTTAATTTTAACCTGGTTTGGTACAGATATATAGATGATATTTTATGCCTTTGGCCTAATAATTTGGATGTGGACTTATTTCTTGGTAGGCTCAACAATTTAGTCCCATCTATTAAGTTTACAGTTGAAAAAGAAAATGATGGAAGCCTATCTTTTCTTGATCTAAAAATTTGGAAATGCTCTAATCAGTTCAAATATGAAGTCTACCGTAAGCCTACTAATAATAACTCTTACGTGCATTTTTATTCTGACCATCATCCTTCGATTAAATCCTCTATTTTCTCTGCTATGTTTTCTTCGAGCATTGAGAGTTGTCAGTCCTGAATTTTTAGATTCCGAGTTATGCAATATCATGAATATTGGTACTAAATTATGTTATCCTATTTCATTTTTAGATAACTGTCTTAAGAAAGCCAAGAATAGGTATTATAATAATGTAATTGTAAAGGAATTTTCAGCGTAAAAATATCCTTAGCCTACCTTACCATGTTAATTTTCAATACCTTCCAACTGTACTTAAAGCAATTGGCATTAATGTAATCTTTAAGTATAATAATACTGTTAAATCACGCCTAATAAAGAAATAGCCCTGATAATGTTGTTGGTTGTGGTGTATTCGATCGGATGTACACAATGTAAACAGTATATATAGGCAAAAACCGGTAAAACGTTAGATATTAGGGTAAAACAGCATAAATATGCTTTAGAACAGCTAATACTTCCAATGCTTTATTTAACCATATTATAGAGTAACCATAGCATCAAGTGGGGTAGTTTCTAAAGCGCTTGTTAATTAAAACAGATATAATAGAACGAAATATTCTAGAATGCGCATTTATTCATTTAAAAGCAATTCAATAACAGTGCGGGGACGTATAAAATTGACGATATCATGTTAAAATTTCTTTTGCCTCTCATTAACCCTTGTTAAGTATGTGCTAATTGTTTTGTTTTTCCTGTACATTGTATATATTTATGGGCATCTCGCCTTTTACCTTCATTCCCTGACGAGGTGTAGCTTTGAATACACGAAAGGCCTTGGAATCGTTTTTCTTTTTCCTTGTGAGTTTGCAGCATATATATATATATATATATATATAGATATATATATATATATATATATATATATATCAGGGTGGGAAACTGATATATTGTATATATCAGTTCGATTTTCGATTTCAATTTTTGTGCTTTCATTTTATGAATTATATCGACATTTTCTTAATTGCTGTAAACTCAAATAATTAATATTCATATCTTTGAGTTACATATTCCCTATGAAGCCTTTTATTATTGATTTGATTTCGTATCATACTGTAAGTAGTAGTTGTTATTCTTCATCAGTAAGATTGATCTTTCGCCTTCGAAAGTTTCAGATGAAGTGATACTTAAAAATGAAGCTGCATGCTTAATTAAAGTCACACAGTTTTCTGATTTTTTTTTTTTTACTTTTGCGCTAATCCCCTTGTTATCTTGGTGTGACTTTTTCGCTTTACCCGCGATCTCTCTCCATCTATATGAAGAAGGAAGCGAATATATTAAAAAGAAAAAGAAAAAGCTGGTAAGTCGCGTTTCTACAGGGTGTTCATAAAGTCACGCATCATAGGAACATAAGCAATGTCTATTTATTTATGTCTCCATCAGGCCAAATATGTTGAGGAACATTCGAAGAAACCTGCTTTTTCGTTTACAAACACGTTTTAAGATTGATGGGAATCATTTCGAACAAATAAATAAACCCAAATAAATAAATAAACAAAGTAAATGTACTTTTCCTATGATGCGTGACTTTATGGACACCCTGTATATCTACGAGTATACATATATCTTCAGAGATAGTCTTAACGGAATGAGACGAAGTGTATCTGTAAATCAAAAACATTTCTATCACGTCTCAATACCTGAATTTTTTTTGGGGGGTTTGACAAGTTGTCTCGTGTCAGTAAATTTGAATTAAAAATATCTTAACTACTTTAAAAAACTCTTTAATTTGTAAAACTTAATGAAAAATATAAATTTAATTTTAAAACAAAAATTAAGTTTTATTAGTTTATCGAGTCCACTTCATATCGATTCCCATCCCTGATATATATATATATAATATATATATATATATATATACACGTCGTAGCCAATGTCGTAACATCGCTTCCTGTTGATCAGCGAAGTTATAAGCGACATTGGGTTGGATAGTAGTTGGATGGGAGATCGTTCGCTGCGTCCAGACTATGTAGCGACCCATGATTCGGATCCCACGTAAAATTGTAGGTCCCCTCCGTCATATGACCTTAGATGTTGCAAAGGAGGTTAAACAACCCCATCATTACATTATATATATATATATATATATATTCTTATGGATAAAAGAATTATGTCGGGTGATCGAGGTTGCCATGCTATCAGTCCATCTCAACCTATTCAGCGCTGAAGAAAGGTTGCATGTAGAAAGTTGCGAATAAAATGCAAAGCCTTCGCGAAATCCCCCTTTGACTTTGCTCTGCTTCCCATAGTCCAGTAATTCAACCCCTTGTGAAATCTCTTAATTTTTTGGGAACCTCTCTCTGTCTCTTGGCATTGCGAAATACATACTAATTTATCTCTGACAGTTATTTTACATCAACAACCTGGTTTCAGCAGATTATATTCGTTTTTAACAAGTTTAAGGACAATCATCGGGGTGGTGTCCATTTACAGTACTTTTGTTAGAGGAGGGGAGGTGTGTAACTAAAATCTTTCCTGGTTCTCTCTTAACCCTTTACTGCACAGAGGTCTTTTCTAAGACTGAATAAAATCGTCTGGCGTTAACCAGAACAAAATCAGTAAAGTTAATAGTGTGCGCTAAAGTGTTAATTTGTATACTAAATTTGGTGCAGATTATCCTATCCGTTTAGGCGTTGTATGGACGAACGTAGAACATCATCAGACACCAAACATCATCATCCCATATATATATATATATTTTTTTAATTGGGGTTGTTTAACCTCCTTCGCAACATCTAAGGTCATATGACGGAGGGGACCTACAGCTTTACGTGGGATCCGAACCAACCATGGGCCGCTACATAGTCTGGACGCAGCGAACGATCTCCCATCCAACTACTACCCAGACCCAATGTCACTTAACTTCACTGATCTCCGGGAAGCGGTGTTACGACATTGGCCACGACGTAGCCCATATATATATATATATATAATGCAAAGCCACAAGGAAAAAGAAAAATTATTCCAAGGCCTTTCGTGTAGCTCTGAATACACGAAAGGCCTTGGAATCCTTTTTCTTTTTCCTTGTAGGTTTGCATCATTCATTCACTTCACGTTTAATTGTGAAATTCATCCTATATATATATATATATATATATATATATATATATATATGGGACAAATGGATCTAGTTCACTCGGTGTACTGTTGATACGAGTATGACGATGACTCGCAAAGGTATCTTCTGTTTGTATTTTAGTTAGCTTTTATCTCATGCAGTGAGATCAGAAGAGAATTTATCTCCTCTTTGGCAAATGTTCACTCAATGCATCAATGCATAACCAAAGTATGTTTCCTCAACGTTCTTATTATAGGCTACACCCTCGAAAAAGACAAGGACACGTGTTCTTTGTCGATAAATTTTTTCAGTGCAATGGAACGACTCTTACGCATTTGACTGCATATCTCCTTCCACATTATGGTCCATCACTTTTACATTGAGGCAATCCACCATTTAATTAATGTTGCTTCCGCGCGACAATTATTCTTCTCTTACGACTTTCATTTATCTCTGTACTGTATACCTAAATTTGTTTGTGGTTGGCAGAATGCCGGCTATTAGTGGATGGCAGTCATAACGACAGTTAGAAGTTTTATTTTCTATTATTGCTTTGTGGAACCAACTCTTTTAATTCACTATATATATATATATATAAATCAGTGATGTAGTCGAGACCACCAAGTCCGAGACTGAGACCGAGACCGAGACCTGATCCTGTGAGACCAAGATCGAGACCGAGATCAAAAGTTCGAGATCGAGATCTACCTTCCGAGATCGAGACCCTTAAAATTCGAGACCGAGATCGAGATCGAGACCAAGCTCATGCCCTTTCAATTTGTTTTACACTACTATGGAAATTAGACTATGTTAAGTATATTAATAAACTAATAACTACTTTCTCAGATGTAGTGTGTTGAATGCAAAAAGTGTAGCCTATAAATTAACAAATGATATATATATATATATATATATATATATATATATACTTAAGGAACATCAGCATGCTCAGAAGATCTGCTGAAGTTCGACTTCTGTGGGGCCTCATTATTATGCCTCCATGGCTAAATACACGCTCAATTGGAGCACTAGAGGCAGGCACTGTTAAAACAGTCATGGCAATATTGGCCAGTGTTGGGAATTTATCCCTTTTCTGGTGCCAAAACTTTATTGGAGAGCAGTTGTCTAAAATATGAGATTCATCGATCTCTAAGAGGTACCGCCGCAACTGTTCCCTGCGGTTCAAAATCTTCCCAGTTTCAACGTTCTTCTGCTTGGACCGATAGCTTTGATATTTTGCCATTAGTCTCGGAACTTTGGTTTGACTCTGTTTATTTCGTCATCGCTGCTGTGAGAATGAGCGCTGTCTCTTTGTATCTGCTCATTCTCCGTGCTTGAGTTTCCTGTATAGCATTTTTTCAACACCATTTCTATGAAAAATAAATTGACATATCGGTACTATAAACAGAGGCATGGCAATTAGCATATAATATATATGACACTAATTCAACATCCACTTACTTTTACAAACTTTCATAAACATTCTGAACTGTGTCTGTTCAACCAAGCCACCATCATGAGTATGCCAATAACATGTATTTTTCATTACGGTCTCGAGAGGTCTCGAAAGGTCTCGGGGAGAAAAACCGAGACCACGTCTGTCGAGACCGAGATCGAGACCGAGATCTAAATAGCAGAGACCGAGATCGAGATCGAGATCTGCAAATTGGGTCTCGAGATCGGTCTCGAGACCGAGACCGATCTCGAGACCTACATCACTGATATATATATATACATATATATATATATATATGATATACACAGACCGTGCATGGAACAAGGAACTCTTCTAGGAAAATTAAATCCACTATAGTCCGAATAAGTAATGGTAAATGACAAATACTATAGTTTTTTCTTTTTCATGATGCTAGTTCCTTGTTCCATGCACGGTCTGTGTATATCATAAAAAAACCTCAGGGAACCATTCTGAGTTCATTCCCATATACTGTATATGGAGAAAGAATTTCTATGGGTAATAATACTATAGTATAAGCAGAGAACGGCGTTGTGATCAGCTATAGCAGTTATTTCTTAATGATCAGCATCTCTCTTCTTATATACAGTATCCATCCATAACGTCTCTGGAAAGCACAAAATTATCGCAAATTACAGAAACTCTTAGAGATTAGTTTCGTTTTTAATAACTCTACGCACTGAGAACGCCATATTATAAATACACAAAATTTCTAAACTGCATTTTATTCTAAAACTTTTAAATGAAATGAACGAAGGATGCAAACCATAAGGAAAAAGAAAAAAATGATTCCAAGGCCTTTCGTGTATTCAGCAGTACACCTCGTCAGGTGTGTCTGGCTGTTTGTCTGTCTGCGTGTTTCTGGTTGTTGTCTCTGTTTAAGTGACTTATCTTTGTGTAGTAATTAACTAGAATATTAGCCTGTGTATATGTTGGGATATTATTTTGGCTGCGACAGATAGCCGCGTGTGAGGTGTGAATGCCGCTGTTAGAGTGGGTAATGCTGTTTATAGTCTTGTATAGCCTGGATGTATCTGTGGAGTGGTTTAGTGTTGTTATGAATTCCCTAAATGTTTCTGTTTGTTTTTCTTTGAGTTTGTTCCTAAGCCCACAAACCCTCAGCAGCAGCTACTTCTAAATTCTTATTACTAGGCGTCACACTTTTAAAATAATCACTCACTATCTTACTAGATGAAGCACCGATATCAACCGATTTGTGTCTTTTTGAGCCAAGATGCTTAGTAATATCATTAATCCCACCATGTCCGATGCTGAAGTCACTTCTACATTTCTCACACCGTACATCACTTTCTGTTGTTGTTTTTGTAATAAATGGATATTTAGACTGCAGATGTGCATTAAATGTACACTTCCTTTTAGTTTTAGACATTTTGTGTTGTCAAACTAGGCCTACGACCTTACGTACGATACAATCAATAACTTTCCTTATCCTTCAAACAAAAAAGGTTAACCTAGCTGCAAAAGAAAAAAAAGGATGCAGGAATAAAAATTAATTAAGGTTATTAATTAAGCAAACATAAAAGCGTTACACTACAACACAACTTTACACAGAGGCCGCTAATGAAACACTGAAACGCTAGTCGGGAATCACGGCACTGCCGCACGGCGACATGTATCGTACCAGTTCAGTTTGCAAGTTAGTATTTAGATTTGGAATTCGGAATGTGGCATAATTCTATTAATTCATAAAGGACATCTAATGTCTAATGTAACAGTAATTTTAATAAAGCGCGATATTTATGAAAATTTGCTCCAAATGCGGGACATTTTCGGGACACTTTGAAAAGAGGGACACGTCATAAATTCGGGACTGTCTCGCCCAAAATCGGGACTCTGGTCACCGTATGTATAAGTGCTATATGAATGTTTTGTTTGTGTACGAATTCCCTAAGCTGCATGATTTTGTTTGTGAGGCCATCTACGTTGTACTGTAATATGTTAATATTATGCTTCTGTATGTGGCTCATGGTCCTACTGTGTCTATGTTTTTGTGTATGGTGACATGTGTAAGTGTAGTGGGGCCTGGATTAGTTTTAATGTCGCCGGAGAGTAAGAGTAGTCCAGGGAGCACGCAATTGCTCCCCGTAAATGAAAAAATAGCACGCTGGTATAGGTCCGATCCCGGGAGCCGATCGGCACTCTGGCCGTGCCATGCAACATTACATCATAGTTTACGTTACTTTCCAGTGCATCAATAATTTTGTTGTAGTGTTCCATTAGTTGTGACAGGCATGATCTGCCTGACCGAAAACCATGTTGGTTATCATTTAATTTTTTCTGAGTTTTCAAAACGCCATAGGTTTTCTGTCTAACTATTCTTTCAAATATTTTAGTGAGATGAGATGTAAGCGACACTGGCCTATAGTTTTTGGCCTCGGATCGATCTCTTTTAGGGTGTCCCAGGAGGAAATGTCAAGAATGCACCATTTGACTCTTTGGGCATTTCTAAGTAGAAAGTATTATATCGACATGTGCCTGATTCCCAACCGTTACCGAGATACAGGCCTCTACATTTGGGTAACTAAAACATAATAAAAAGCCGATCTTAGATAATATTCAATGACATTTAATGATACATTGGCAACTGTGCAGATCCTCACATTATTTATTTACATTATTTTTTTGTTTGGGGGTTCTTGAAGAGCAACGTTTATCAGCGGGGTAAGCCCGAAACTAGGGAGCAGTTGGTTGCACGTATACAGGATGCGTTCATAAACCTCAGAAATGAACTTCCGCGTTTTCCTTGGCAAGACTCGATGGATCGGAGGCTCGCCGCGTGCATTGAAGAAGGAGGGGGTCACTTTGAAACCATTCTGCAATAAGTGCAATAGTGTATTGTATGTTTGTACTTTTTGTAAACCACAAGTGTCATTAAATAGTATCTAAGATCGCCTTTTTATTATGTTTTAATTAACCAAATGTAGAGGCCTGTATCTCGGTAACGGTTGGGAATCAGACCCATATCGATATAATACTTTCTACTTAGAAATACCCAAAGAGTGAAATGGTGCATTCTTGACATTTCCTCCTGGGACACCCTTATATTGGAACTATGTTCGCGCTCTTCAGGATGCCCGGTATTTCTCCCGTGTCTAGTGATCGTCTCCATATCCAATATAGGGTCTCAGCGATTGCATTCTTGCAGTTTCTGATCAATGTGGCATTCCATTTGTCCGGTCCTGCCGCTGAGTGTGCTTTTAGTTTCCTTATAGCTTGTGTAATATCATCTGTCGTAAAGTCGAAGTCCGTTATACTTTCCCCTTGTAGTTCTTCTTCAAAGAACGCGTTTCTATCGCATATCAGTTTGTCAGTTTTTGGGATACTGAAAGATGATTCGTACTGAGCTCTTAATATTTCGGATACTTCTGTTAGATCGTTAGATCTGTTAGATCTTCGTTTTTCAAAGGCCAAATAGTCGCATGGTTTTTCGACTTCCTTTATGCAAAATTATAGAAGTACTATGAGTTAACATTTATCGCCTGTATAGTGTCGCCTTCTTCTTTTTCTGTATGCTTCTCAATTAATTCCTGTATGACGCAATCGATACTCTGCAGTTTATCATTTAATATTTTCCTGGTGTTTCATCTTTACAGTTACTTAATTTTGCAGTCATTCTTTTTCTCTTTCGGAAGAATAACCTCTTTTGTCTCTCGAACTTGCTTCTCTTTCCCCTTTGTTGTATTTTTGGGACATGTCTTTCCACAATTTCCAGCGTCTTCTCCTCTAAGGTCATTAGCACCTCTTCCGTTGTCTTGGCCTCGAAGTTGGATTTTCAATCTATTACTTCCATGATGGATGCAACATCTTCCCAGTTTATAGCTTTGGAGGGAAAATTAAAAATTTCGAATTTGCTTCTTTCTGTTGTTCATGTTGTTTCCTTTCCTGTTGCTTTTATATTGGTTATTATTTCAATAATGTTGTGATCCGATATTATAGTTGGGGATATTTCTACATTATCAATTAGGTTGCTGTTGCTTGTGAACACCAAATCTAGGCAGTTGTTTTTTCTTGTGTTTTCTGTTATTTCTTGTGTTAACATAAATTCATCAGCTAGAGCTAGTAGCATTTTTACCTGCTTCTTGTCTTCCCGTGTGCCCCCCTTGTCCTGGTGTACACATATATTTTTTCCTATCATTGTATATTTTATGAATGGAAAACTAAAATCACCACAGAGAAAATATTTGGGGTTGGAGAGTGTAGATCTTTTACCCAGTTTCTACCTCTGTAATGGAATCAGAGAATTTTGAGGTATATATATATATATTAGTGATGTAGCGGATGTCATTTTTTTCACATCCGCGGATGCGGATGCGGATGTTTGATTTCAACATCCGCGGATGCGGATGTCTACATTTTCGTTATTTTTTAGGATATATTCGAGATTTGTGTGTTTAACGTATATAATAAGTTATTATATAGAGAGAGCTGTAGCTATAATGTAGTATAATTGATTAATTGTACAATAATTGCTGTACTTTTCTCTGAACATATAAAATAATATCAAGCATCTAACTAATATAGAAATCAATTAGTGAATTCGTCTGCAAATAAATTCGTTATATTTTGTTGAGTTTCAGCCACAATTAGAAACCATAATTGTGTTACCAGGATGCGGGACGTGAACCCAACTCAAATGCACCCCACCGACCTCTTTCCCCAACCTCCACCCTTATAGAAAGAGATCTTTAATTAGCTTGATAACTATTTATAATAAGTTTAAAGTTTTATTAGGCATATTTATAAATGAGTAATTAAAATAAAGTAAACTAAGATGTTCATCGTTTAATGTTCAAACTTAATTATAGGAAGGTTATGCTTAAGGAACATTAATTTTTCTGCCTTTTCTGCTGCCAGTTTGTTGGAGGACAGGCTAAATGTTTCCTTGCAAGTTTACTCAAGTATGGATAGATATTCTGCGTATTTTTCCACCAACTAATAGGATTGTCACATGCAGCCAGGCGTTTTTCTTGGTGATAGCTCTCGATCATTTTTACTACATCTTTTGACATCGCGTAGGTCTCGTCATTGCTGCTTGACTCAAGAAACAGACAGATTCTGTGATAGATTTGCTTGTTGAAGGTGTTGGTTCTGTCACTGAAACTTTTATTCTTTTGGTGGGTGGCGAAGCGACAGATTCAAGAGATTGAAGCTCTTCAACTGCTTTGCCAAGTGATGATTTAACTCGTTCTAATGTACTAGGTGAAAATAACTTAGCTTTGTAACGTGGATCTAAGTAGGTTGCAAGAGAGTAACTTCATACAAGAACAGCCTCTTGTCTTGTCGCTTGCATCACTTTTGCGCACAATGAACTAGTTCTATTTATATAGTAGAATTTGATAATTTCCGCTTATTAATGACATTTTATCTCAACGGTCCACATCCGCACGACATCCGCAGTCCAAAGTGCGGATGCGGATGCGAGAAAATATGCGGATGTTCCGTGGATGCGGATGCGGATGCGGATGTGACCTACATCACTAATATATATATATATATATATATATATATATATATATATAGATATATGAATTTGTAAAAAATAAAAATGAAATAATTTTAAGATCGATTTCATGTTATGCGAACATTAAATTACTTTTGGTCTTTGGATTGAAGTGGACCAGAGGTTAGCGTAGAAGGTGTAAATCACGCTCACGTTATCAAAAAACGAGCGGTTGTTGATACCTGAAGAGTGAATAATTGCTCAAAAGTATTTTTGTTTACCCTTTGGTTTCGCCTGAGGAATATCTTCGAGAAGAGATTTTAAATTATAATTTAAAAATTTCTTTAAGAAAGTCCGGCACATATATATATATAATATATATATATATATATATATATATATCCGGGTGATTACAAAATTACAAATGACTTTCTCCGATTTAAAAAATTTATTATGAAAAAAGTAACAAAGCTACAGCGAAAAGCAAGATATACAAATAAAGAAGAACTTAAAAAGTTTTATTTATAAGCTATTGAAGTTCAGTATGAGTGCCTTTTGTGGCTCCTTTTGAACTCACAACATTCTTGAATGAGGAATTGCCTGATCGTTGGATCGGCGTGGAAGGCAACAACTTTGGAACATTTGAAAGAAAAGATACGTGAGGCTGTTAGAAAAGTTCACTATGACAGGCCTGTAGCCAGGGGGGGTTCGGGGGTCGAACAACACCCCCCCTCCCCGTTGACAGGAAAGGTCCACTTTTGTAACCCTAGTTATAACTTATGATGTGATATTATAATATAATATAGCATCATTTAGTAAATAAACACTTGCATTTTTTTATAAACTTCACAAACTACTCTAAACTACTCTAAACTTGAGAATAAAAACCCACTTTAATAGACAGAGTTTATTTCCACGACAGTTTCGACGCCCACTGGCATCCTCCTCGGGTGGATACAGAAACACAAATGAAACAAAACAAGAGGGAAAAACAGCTCAGGGATCGACCGTTAAGAAATTCGCACCTAGGTTGGATTCCATTCTCTCGAGACAGGAGGGGCATTTTCATTAAGTACATTCGCACAAATTTTAAAACTATCTTCCTGTTCTAAACATACAGATTCTATTATTTTTACATAATTATTACATTTATAATTAAATTTATTACATTTAATATTGCATAATTATTAATTACAGAAATTATAAATTTATTATTACATTGGTTATTACATGGAACAACTTTGACACTTTCTTTCAGTCATTAAATAATCTTGTTCCCTCTATTAAATTTAAATATGAATGGGAGAACGACAAACAATTACCTTTTCTAGATGTTTTGGTCATTAACGAAAGCGGAAAGCCCAATTTCACGGTCTATAGAAAACCTACTCATTGTAATTCGTACATTCATTATTTTTCATATCATGATGAAGGGGTTAAAAGCTCAATTATTTCTTCCATGTTTCTAAGAGCACTCAGGATTTGTAGCCCACATTTGCTGGATCCGGAAATTCAAAGATTTGGAACATTTTTAAGGATTTAAAATATCCTGAGTGGTTTATCAGAAAGGCGTATTTTAAAGCCAGAAAATCTTTTTATGCCCCTCGGGAACCTTCAGTTAACCAAAAACAATATGTGAGTTTGCCTTACATTGCCGGCTTAGAAAGAGTAAAACCGTTGACGAAAGAATTTAAGTTTGCTTTGGCGTTCAAATATTCGTCTACCGTGAAAAGTAAATTGGTTAGGAATAACGTTGCAAAAGAGGAACAAGCCTGTGTCTACAGCATTCCCTGTAAAAGTTGTGATTTAGTATACGTGGGAGAAACTGGAAGAAATATTGAAACCCGTATCAAAGAACACAAATATGCCTTCAGAAGTTGTAATACTAATAATGCCATTTTTTATCACGCTAGCCAAAATAATCATGCTATAGATTGGGAATCAAGTAAGGTACTTTATAAATGTAATAATTATGTCAAAAGAAAAATAATAGAATCTGTGTGTATAGAAAAAGTAGATAATTTTAATTTGTGCGAAGGTACTTATAAGTTAGACCCTTTAATGAGATTCTTGGTCAATAAATCCCTTACGGAGTCGTGGGAACGTGTTCGAACCTAAGTGTGAATTTCTTAAATGTCTCTGGATTGGAATGTTTCCTTACTCGCTTTTAGTAAATGTAATAATGGAAGTAATTAATGTGGAAATAAATATATGCAGTAATTATGTCAAAACATTAGGATCTGTATGTATAGAACAAGAAGATATTTTTAATTTGTGGAAATGTAGTTATAAGCTGACCCTGTAATAAAATGCCCTTCTGGTTTCGGGAGAACGATATCTAACCTAGGTGCGAATTTCTCAATGGTCTCTGGATTATTTCCTAATCGCCTTTTTTCATTCGTTTTTCGGTTTATAATTTCTGTATAATAAACAACAATGTAATAACCAATGTAATAATAAATTTATAATTTCTGTAATTAATAATTATGCAATATTAAATGTAATAAATTTAATTATAAATGTAATAATTATGTAAAAATAATAGAATCTGTATGTTTAGAACAGGAAGATAGTTTTAAAATTTGTGCGAATGTACTTAATGAAAATGCCCCTCCTGTCTCGAGAGAATGGAATCCAACCTAGGTGCGAATTTCTTAACGGTCGATCCCTGAGCTGTTTTTCCCTCTTGTTTTGTTTCATTTGTGTTTCTGTATCCACCCGAGGAGGATGCCAGTGGGCGTCGAAACTGTCGTGGAAATAAACTCTGTCTATTAGAGTGGGTTTTTATTCTCATATTTTGACCTTCACGTAAAAAAAGTGAAGTTTTTTGCATTTACTCTAAACTTAATTACTCCAAACCCCTCCGCAGTGACTAGGTCGTTGTACCAAAAGGTCCGCCTTTCTACAATTTCGACGCCCCTCTCTTGGGAAGTCCTACTATGGGACTGTATGATATGTTACAAAATGTATGAAGGGAAACAGAATTTCTGCTGAGCCACAAAATGAGTTCATATTGAACTTCAATAGTTTGTAAATTAAACTTTTTGAGTTCTTCTTTATTTGTATATCTTGCTTTTCGCTGTAGCTTTGTTTATTTTTTATAATAAATGTTTAAAATCGAGAAGATCATTTGTAATCTAGTAGGACGTAGGCTACATAATTACTTATCTGAGTATCGGGGTTAAAAATCGCCACGTATATGGTGCATGTCTTTGTCGACGTGGCGTTTTTTAACCCTGACTCGCAGTTATATATATACAGTACACGTCAACAATAATGTGGGAAAAAAAAAAAAAACGGGGCAGTGGTGACTCTGCTTTGGGGAATGGAGTTGAGTCACTGGGCGACCGAACGTCTGTTTGCTAACTCACTCAGATTTCTGCACAGGATGAAACCCAATACTATAGATATATATATACCTATAATATGATAGCAGTAAAGAACAGAGAGAATAACTGGACAGATACTAAGAACCTTGAAAAGAAGGGACAGAAATATACTGATTTCTCTGTTGAAAACACTGATCATACCCAAGTTGGTGTATTGCACAGTCTTAACATCCCTATATAAAAAAGAAGACATAGGTCAACTCGAAGGAGGAAAAGAAGATCATATAAGTGGTGTGGTCGCGTGGCTTCGCTGAAGGTAGAGATTTTTTCTCTTCCATCCTCCGAGAAGGTGTCAGTGATTCTGCTACCGACATCTGCTGTCATATTTTTAGGGGGCCCGCTGGCCCATTGTGGGGTTATTAGGCTTCGGGGTTCGGATCTCCAAACCTACAAAAGAGCTTGCTTTTAACGCCTGCGCGTGCCTGGTTGAGCCCAGGCGCCTGTGTTCTTCTACTTACGCTCTCGTTTCTATCCCACCTTTTTCTACTTCTTTCCTATCTCTTCGTTTGTTCAAGTTTCTCTTCTTCACTGTCCTCTTTCTTGGTCACATCGACCACCACCACCAACTAGAAGAGATTCAAAGCAGTTTCACAGCCAAGATCAATGGATGTAAATAACTAAATTACTGGAAAAGGTTAAGTGAATTAAATTTTTATTTGTTGGAAAGAAGAAGAGCAAGGCACAATATTATTTACACATGAAAAATAATAGAGAACTTAGTCCCAATCTCATTTTGAACCCTATAACCACTCAAACAGTAATGGAAAGTAGGAGCGGAAGAATGTGTTGTGTTCCCAAACTAAAAGCTAGACAAGGAAATTCTCAACCCTGAAGGAAAATAGCTTTGTTGTGAGAGGACCAAGACTGTTCAACCTAGATTAATCAAAGCCTATCTAGGAGTCTTATCATAAAAGTTCATTTCATTGATAAACGTTCATAAAAAAATTGACTCGCAGCGGCCTCTGAAGTGATCAATACAAAATGCAAATCCCATTGATGATTTTTTTAACCAGTCTGCGTTATGTAGTTCAAGGGAGTTGATGCTGGTCAGAAATGGCTATTAATTTTGGTTGCTAATTTTGGCTTCATGTTTTTCAAATGAAATGTAAGTGTAAATGTAAATAACATCCAGAGAAAAGGACATTTGGACAATATAACTTTCCATTGCTTCCAACAAGATAAATCTTTGGTACGTAGCAAATAGTATGAGTAAGTTGTAGATTTCATTTTGCATGACCAGGGCCGGCGAGAGCTGCCACGGGCCTCAGGGAAGGATTGGTATATGGGCCCCCCTGTTTATTCATTATTTTATTATGAATGTTTTTTGTGTACATAACAAGCAAACTGATTATATGTCCAAGTCACTATTCAAAACATACAGTATGAATAAACAACTCAAAAGAAAATGACCATTTTATTTTTCGAATCAATAGTATTAATTATATCACCATACAATTTACAAATGCAGTACCAGTCCACAGGGGCGCCGGAAGCAATTTGATATTGGGGGGGCAATCTCAGTAAGGGGCGTTTTTTTCAATATAAAGTTTTAAGTTTTATCATCCATATGCACCTATGTAGTAAAGAAAATGAAAGCAGATGAAATAAACCATCGACATACTTTTATTTACATGTAACATAAGAATAAGATTACTTCAAAATAGTAAATGCGTTGCATTCAGCACCAGATGCACGGCGTTTCATCTGAACAAAACAATACAATTCATCTGTAAAAACAATACAATTCCCACATCTCATGGGGGGCGTATGTATGGTGTAGGGGCGTACACCTTACCCTTAGCAACTTTTAGGGGGGGCGAGCGCCCCCCCCCCTGCCCCCCCACTTCCGGCGCCCTTGCCAGTCCATGCAGGCAAGACAATTGTTTACTACAAGATTTTCATAATTAGAAGTGTACTTTCTTTGCCTTCTCTCTAGCAAAGTGGTAAATGATTCTGATGAAATTTAAAGTATGGGCTAACTAGCTTTCAATTATAATGATTCCCGGATCTGTCAGTCGATCTTGAGCATTGGTGGACCGCAGATAATATTTTATCTGTTTCAGTTTGACTATGATAATCTTTATAAAATGTATGAAAAAATTATATAGGGCTATGGGTTGATTGCCCGATTCCCTCGTCCGTTGAAAATTTCCAGCAGATCACAGTGGAGAGTTAACGACAAAAGCCCTACGTTTTTTTGTTAGAGAGTTATGTATATGTAGGTCTTCAAAGGACCTCTTTATGTTTATTTACCTTCGGTATTTGCGCTGCTTAATGGTAAAGAAAGGAATTGCCTTACCTTATTATTTTGTTGGGCCACGCTTCTGTTTCGATGTAGGGCGCGACGATCTTTTTCGATGTAGGGCCGTGATTACATGGAGTTACACAATGAGTTGATTTGATGTAACTAATACAGGCAGTCACTATTTAAATACCTGAAGGAATAGGCCTATCCTTTCTATAGTTATTAGGTTTTATATTATGAGGATTTCACTCAGAGCTTATAGGAAGATAAAGGACATCTTCCTTGCTTAAAGCATCACTGTAACATAAGCAAGCCCCGAGCGAGCCGCTATAATATAATCTTTGTCTTTTATTATTTGCTGATTTTTCAAAGTTCGTTGACTCTTCTCTCGAAGTAATTTTCACGAGTCAACAATGAAAATTGTTGAACACAAAATAATAAGTTTGGTTTTCTTGTTATGCAGGCCTGATGCCTTCATATGGGTTCTATGTATGTGTGGCAATTATTTTCATTCCCAATAGGCTATGTCGCCAATCCTGAGGCAATTTTGTAGAGTACTTAATTCAATTAATTAATAATTTATATTTAATTATGAAATAAAGGTACCACATATGATACCATATTGTAAACATGTATAGTTTTTCCATTAAATGTATGTTCATTAATTATATTTCCTCAATATTATTTAATCAATTGCTTTAGTAATGTTTTTAGATTTTATCCCACCTCTTTCCGGGCCCCGGGGATTTAACACGGTTTACCTGCCCTCTCGGCGGCCTGTGCATGACACCTCACAAATGACATAACACACTGTAGTAGGCTTTGGTATAATATAATTTATTGAGTCTCCTTATCTCACTCATGAGCTGCCATATTAAAATGAGTATCAATACTCTACATTTCTACAACTTACTATTACTATTTACATAAGGATATAAGAACATAAGAAATTTTTATAGTGGGTACACGAGGGGCCACTTCGGCCCATCGAGGTGGCTCCACTATGTAAAAACTGCCTGTACATTGACAACAACCAATTTTTACAAAACTAATTAATTGTCAATTTAAAACTAAAGATAGAATCTCTGGATCCAGAGGATCAAAGTCATAATAGGCTACTATCCACAAATATGTTACACTCTATATCTATTTATAACTGACATGCAAATATATCAGATCCAAAGAATCCAGTCAATTTCATTACGGTACCCATCAATGCCAGTACCTTGCCAACCAAAAATAAGTCACGGTCCATATCAATTGCGGACCAAATCACAATTTACAACCATATACATTACAATATATATACTTAAGAGGAAAAGTGTAGGTGTGGCTGTAAAGACTACAGTAATGTAGAAATGTGTGTGCACCCATTTCGGGTCTCCCATTTAAAGGTGTTTGTGGGGCAAGTGAAGATCATGAGTTTTTCAATACCTCACAGTACTATGGGGAGTACCGCTTGGCAGAGGAATCTCTTTAAATGGAGTGTGTAAGGACAGAGGGTAAATTTATAGTATTACACCCGTCTCCCTTTGGAGGTGAAATTTATGTTTTTCCTATGGTTTTTGATGTGTTTTGAACGAATCTGACCTTCAAAGCCGTCGGAAATGACTCGTTTTTGAGATAACCCCCCTCCCCCTCCCCCTTATACATATTTTCAGATCGGCTCTTTGTCTTAAATAATGCATTTATATCGTTGCTTAGGCATGAAATAACACACACGCAAAATTTTATGACTCTAGGCTAGGGTTTAAAAATACGTTTTTGACTACTAAAATATGATTTTCATCGCTCTGCTGGGGGCAGAAGATGATTACCTATTAAGCTAAGATTTTGCAGAGGCTATTTTCTCATGCATGCGCAAGTTTTTGTCTCTATTAGAATATGGAAATCGAAAAAAATGTAAAATCGATCCACCCTAATGTACACTCCGTTTTACAATGTGGACACTTCACTACTGTCGGTAGAACACTGTGAGCACGCAGAAACTCAACACTTTTTTCTAAATTTTCATAGAAAGCGACAATACAGCGGTAATAATCGAATGAACACATGTCACACGAAGCCATTCCGGTAGCAAACTAATTCAAATTCGAAATGGATGGAGCGCAGTGATTGGGCAGACATGTGAAGGCAACACAAACGAACACACAAACGAACGTACGAACACACAAATGAACGTACGAACACACACTAGATACACACAAAAAAAACGTTTATATCTCGAAAACGAAGCATTTGCGATGGAAACACTATAGAAGAAAAGTGTCTTAGAATTAAAAAATCTACCTAATGAATATATAATAATTGCTGGATGTTAGACGGGTGTAATACTATAATAATACCAGACAGAGAGTATCCCCTGACCCAAGATGCTGCCTCCCTATATCCCACAACACTCGTGTTGAGCTGTGTGATCTATCACCTAAATGCATATAATATATATGAAATAAACTAGTACCATTCATGTAATAAAAATGGGCTTAAACACTATCACCAGATATCCCTTGCAGCCATCAAACTATTCAACCTTCTTTTAAAAGAATCAATTGTATCTGAAGTCACCACTTCTTTTGTCAGACTGTTCCAAAACTTAATTACTCTGTTTGTAAAACTATGTTTTCTTAAATTTGTTCTACATCTTCGCTTAAATAATTTCATACTATGACCACAAGCAGTTGGCTCCTTTCACTTCTACTACTTTTCTTTCACCACCTTTCTCTACAAAAAAAGCCGCCGGCTTGCTCGATCAGGGTGGGCTGATCGGCTAAACAACAACAACAACAAAAAAAAAAAAAAAAAAAAATGGTGTCAATAATCCAGCAGGGTTGAAAGCACCTTAAACAGAAAAAACAAACAAACTATGACCTCTAGTCTGGTTATTGTGATCTTTAATGAAAAGAGACTCAAAATCTATCTTATCCAACCCTTTTATCATTTTATACACTTCTATCATATCACCCCTTAACCACCTCCTTTTTAATGAGAACATGTTTAGATATGCCAGTCTTTCCTTATATGTTAATTGTCTTAGAGAGGGGATCATTCTTTTTGCTCATTTCTGTACTTTTTCCAATTTTTCAATATCTTGTATCAAATAGGGACTATTAAATTGAATACAGTATTTGAGGAGGGGTCTCACATATGAAATGTATAATTGCTTTATAATATTGGGTGATTTGTATTCAATGTGTGTCTGCTTGAGATTGAGTCTAGCATTTGCTTTATTTCTGATTACTATACAGTGATTTGAGGGTTTAAGTTCATTAGTCACAGTGACACCCAAGTCTTTCTCTTTATCATCATTTTTAATCCAAATTCCATTCATATTGTATTCAAATTCTGGATTTTTTGGCCCAATATGCATAACCTTGCACTTATCAACATTAAATTTCATCTCCCACTTATCTGCCCAGGCTGTTACTTTGTCTAAGTCTTTTTGTATTGTCATTGCTCCTGCTACTGACTTAACATTATGGCCTAATTTTTATCATCAGCAAATTTTGAGGTTTTACATGATAGGCCCTTCTCTAGATCATTTATATAAACAACAAAAAGCAGAGGTCCCAGCACGGACCCCTGTGGAACTCTGCTCAATACGGGTCTCCAAGTAGACTTATTTCCATTTAGATGAACTCTCTGTTTTCTGTTTCTCAGCCATTCTTCTATCCAGTCAGCTATATACCATGGGCTCTAACTTTTACCAACAATCTTGCATGAGGAACAGTATCAAATGCCTTTGCAAAATCTAAGTATACTATATCTACTGGCTCTTTATTGTCCAAATGCAATAGGACTCCATCATAAAATTCAATCAAGTTGGTTAGACAGGACCTTCCATTTTGAAAGCCATGCTGGCTATCATTTATAAGGTTGCACTCTTCAAGGAACTCAGTAACTTTACCTCTAATGATACTTTGGAGTAATTTGCAAATAATGGAAGTGAGGCTGATGGGTCTGTAGTTTTTTGCCAAGTTTCTATTTCCTTTTTTAAAGATTGGAGCCACATTTGCTTTCTTCCATTCCTCTGGAATTTCAGTACATATCAATGATTTATTAAAAATAATTTCTAGTGCCTGTGCTATATTCTTTTCGGCAGCTTTTATGACTATTGAATGCATTTCATTTGGCCCTGGAGATTTTTCCATTTTTAATTTATCTATTGCTTTTAGGATATCTAGTTTTGTTACCCTTAATTCATTTATTTCTCTATCTTGTCCTGGTAGTATAAGATCAGGAATATTATTTAAATTTTCATTTGTGAATACTGATAAGTATTTGTTTAGTTCTTCAGTTATTTCAAGATCATCATCTATAGTTTTATCATCTATATGGAGGGGGCCAATTTTCTTTTTCACTACTTTTCAAATTGAAGTGACTGAAAAACTTCTTAGGATTGTTTTTTGATTCTTGGCTAGGCTTTTTTCCAGGTCTTGTTTGCTATCTCTGATTGCTTTCTTGCAAATACTTCTTTTACTTTTATATATTTCGGAGTCTGCCATTTTTAGTTCTTTTGAATTTATGAAATGCTTTTGTTTTTTCTCTGATTGCTCTTTTTACATTGCAGTTTATCCAAGGTTGTTTTTTTTTTTCCACTTCTGATTTTACACTGATGTTACAATTGCTATACTGTCTCTACCCAACTTTTATCTCTCGGAAAGTAATGAAAATTTATATTATTATTGTTTACTTTAATCTATATATTATTATAACCGCGCAAATATTACAGATCCTAAGCCTAAGCCAAAATTAGCAGCAGTGTTGCCAACTTGGTCTTTTTAAGACCAGATCTAGTTTATTATAGCTTCATTTGATTTATTTTTTTTGATTTTGGTTTATGGTTTTAAAACTTAGTCTTTTGTCTTTCTCAGTTAGTTTTAATCTAGTCTTTTTCTTCATCCCAGTGCTCAGTTCATGTTAAACAGTTTTTTTATATTTTTCTATTAAAGTTTTATGTTAATCATGGGTTGAAACAGACTCTGACGTGTTTGTTTCATCTGCGTACATAAGTTAGATCTTCATTTTTGTCTGCTGTCGCATTTTACTCATGTGTTGTGTCGGTAGTCTCGCTATCAATGAGGAACACTGTCCGCTAAAGATTGTTCAAGCATGTCAAACTAGATGGTTATCAATTGCTTCTGCTGTAATGCGAATCTGTGATCAATGGATTGAATTGAGGTGTCACTTTGAAATTACTCGGAGGGAACAAAAATGCTACACCTCCGAAATGTTGTATAATATGTTCTGTGATGAAAAGAAGAGAGCATACTTGCTATTTTTGGTACTTGTGGGTTATCTGTCGCCACTTTTTAATATTTTTTTAATTTATTTATTTTTATATATTAAGAGAAGAGGATTCTTTATACTGTACGGCATTGACGATTGGTTAGGTTAAGTCGTGCTAGTTTGGTTAAATAAAAAACTTTTTAATATTTTTTTATTCAGTTATTTTTATATATTAAGAGAAGAGGATTCTTTATACTGTACGGCATTGACGATTGGTTAGGTTAAGTCGTGCTAGTTTGGTTAAATAAAACGGTATTTAACCAAACTAGCACGACTTAACCTAACCAATCGTCAATGCCGTACAGTATAAAGAATCCTCTTCTCTTAATATATAAAAATAAATAAATAAAAAAAATATTAAAAAGTGGCGACAGATAACCCACAAGTACCCTATTTTTAAAACATGTATTGACTGATGTCAATAGAGTAAATCTAAGTTTTGAATAAAAAAACGTAGATCCTACAAAATTATTGGAAAGTCTAGTTTTTCTCGCAGAAAGCCTTCTGAAACAGATTGTGGTTCCAATGAAAAAGCTTGACCCTTTTACCTGTATCATTGAAGAAAACTTAGCTCCAAAGCCATATTTAGGCTATGAAGCTGAAAAAAAGCTTAGAGAACTGAATCTTAATGATACAGAAGATAACATTATTAGACGAAAGTGCACAAAATTTGTGGTTCATCTGTTGATGGAAATTAGACAGAGTCCCAGAAAATATCCACATCTTAAAGAAGATCTCGCTTTTCTCAGTATCTAATGCCGTAAAGGTGTCCAAGGAATGCATAACAGATGTGCTTGAAATGCTGTGTGTGTCTCCTAATGATATAAGCCAAGTAGATCTTCAATGGAACAACTTAACATTGGTGAAATGGGCCAACATTCTTGATACTCAACAATTCTGGGCTGAAGTTTCTATGTACTGTGATGCTGCTGGAGATAACCCTTTCAAAGAGCTGTCAACTATAGCTAGACATGTTCTATGCATACCACACTCCAATGTGGAAGTAGAACGAATCTTCAGCCAAATGAACATTGTGAAGTCCAAACAGTGAAACTGAATGAAGACTGATCTTTTAAATGCAATCCTCAGCATTCGAGCTGGTATAAAGAGAGCCAAAAAAATATGCCATACATATGATTTACCAGAAAGTGTTATTAAGAACATTGGAACAAAGCTTGCCTACATTCAACAAGAAAAAACAATGGAGGAGGAAGATGATTCTGATGAAAATGATTCAGCTCATGTCCCTATTTTGCCCATAGGTTGATAAAAAAGGTTGGTTTATTTTCTAGTTCTTTGTGTTTTGAATTTAGTTTATTTTGGTCTTTTTCTGACATCGATCTGGTCTGATTTGGAGATAGGAAAGTGGCAACACTGATTAGCAGCCATTCCAGATCAACACCTACTCAACTAAACTACATAACACATTAGGGTGTGTTAATTTTAGTAAAGTCAACCATTCAAAAACTACTAATGCTCAAATGATGTCATATTATCTAGCAAACTTAGAAATATCTTTAGTGTTGTTTAAAAAAGCCATTTACCTACTTATATTTGACCATAAAGGTTTGAAATATAACCTAAATATGACTGTAGCATCGTATATCAATGTGCCATTGGTATGTGTGGTCAACTTTGGTTATTTTTGGTGTGCAGTATGGTTTCTAAGTTTTACATAGTCACGAATGCTGGAGTTTTGATTGTGAATGCATGTGTTTTCCCTCCAACTATATCCTGTTAAATGCAAAAACTTCACTTTTTCTACGTGAAAGTCACAATATGATAATAAAAACCCACTCTAATAGACAGCATTTATTTCCACAACAGTTTCGATGCCCACTGGCATCCTCTTCGGGTGGATACAGAAAAACGAATGAACCAAAAACCTATAAACTCTGTCTATTAGAGTGGGTTTTTATTATCATATATCCTATTAGTTGTTTGCATGATGAGGTTACTTTGTCAATGTGCCTGTTGAATGTTGCATCTTCAGATAATATAACCCCTAGATTCCTTACATGATCAGTTTGTACAATATCGTTTCCTGTGGGTCCAGTGTAGTTGAATTGTTCTTTCAGGCATTTATTTATTTGGTCCATACTTAATTAGTTCAAATTTGCCTTTATTGAAGGCCATGTATTGTTTGTATCTGCCCATGCATATATAGTTTGTAGATCTTTTTGTAGCTCTACACAGTCTTCTTTTTCTGTAGTTGGTCTTAGTATTCTGGTATCATCCGCGAATGACAGGAGAGAGCTTCTTAGGTTACAGTTTATATTGTTTAGCATTATAATGAATAGAATTGGTCCCAGTACAGGAATTCCCCGCTTATTGCGGTTTCGATTATTGCGATATTCGAGTTATTGCGGTTTATAATTTGCGACTATAATCCCGATTATCACTTTCGAACTTCGAGTTATTGCGGTATTTGAAAATCATACATCTGGCAAAAATGTTATGTTCCAACGTTTGCACGTGGTTATCGTACAGTACACGTACAGGGCTGTAACTAGGGTTTAGAAATTAGTGAGGTCCAGATTTTTTTTCGAGCGTGGCGGGACGAGCAAAATTCAGACCAAAATGACATCTACAAACACAACCCAAGCTATACACTAAACACAAAACGCTCGACGCTCCCTCTTTTCAAAAGAAAAGCGGTAATATGCGTTTCATACACGGAGAATGGTTCAGTCTCTTTTTTTTTTTTTAGGAAATAATTACCGAGGTCCGGACCTCGGTGACCTCATAGGTAGTTACGGCCATGTACACGTATACCCAGTATCACCCGGCAGCTGGTTGGTGTTCAGTGTTGCTGCAGTCTTCATACAGAACAGTTCGCTTGCATAGTTTACTTGCATTATCAACCCTTTGTACAATGAGTGTGATTAGAAAAGCTGAAGATGCTATTGGAAGTGCTAAGAAGAAACGCAAAGTGATTACTTTAGAAGAAAAGTTACGTATGTTACGTATGTTAATAAACTTATAAAACTATGTTACGTATGTTAATAAACTTATAAAACTATATACTGTGTTTCATTTACTCATTTTGGCAACATTAACGTTTTAACATGTATTATGCATCCTGATTATTGAGGTTTATTCGATTTATTACGGTTTTTGAAAAGTTTTGGCAGCATTAACATAATTAACATGTATTATGCATCCCGATTATTGCGGTTTCGGTTATTGTGGCGTTTTTGCTGGCAGCATTAACCGCAATAACTGGGGAATTCCTGTACTGTACCTTGCGGCACTCCACTAATCACTTCTTTTTCTATAGATCTTGCTCCATTTACAATTGTTATTTGTTTTCTATCAGAGAGAAAGGCATGGATCCATTTTCCTATTTTTCCACAAATACCAAGTTCTTTTAGTTTGTGGAATAATATACCATGGTCAACCTTGTCAAAAGCTTTTGCAAAGTCTAGATAGATGACATCAACATTGTGGTTTTCTCCCAAATATTGTAGGATTACCTTGATCTTACCTTGAAGCGCTTCTGCCTCAAGGGTGCGCTGCTCCCATGAAGTCCGCTCAGCGCCTCCTGAGACAGGGCCACAATGGGGTCACCACCCTTTTTTTCTCTTGCTCCTGCCATACGATTTGGAATTTGTGGGGGCTGGTCTGGCAGAGGAATACCCTGGCACTGTGGGTTGGTCGGGTATGTTGGCTATAAACATGTCCAAGTGTTTTTTAAAAGTATCTACTGGGACTGCACTTATATCTTTAAGGTACTGAGGCAAGGAGTTAAACAGGTGAGAACCCTGCCTAGAGATACGGTACTATTATATTGAAGGGTTTGAATCCTTCTCAGACTGTTTGGTGGTAGGTGATATTTTTGTCACATTCTGCTAGTTCTTGTTAAGGTGGGCACAATTGGTTCAGTATTGGGGGCAACTAAAAGCCCTTCTAGAATTTTCCAGGTATAAATTAGGATGTATCTCTGAAACCTTCTGCAATGGTCTATAAGTTCAGTAAGGCAGGATCTCCTTTGTCTGAAGCCATGTTGAAAGTCTTCTAAGAGATGTTCATTTTCTATAAAATTGACAATGTGGCTTTTCAGGACTTTCTCAAATATTTTGATAATATGGGAAGTCAAGGATATGGGTCTATAGTTCTTGGCTTCCTTTCTTTTGCCTCCTTTGTAGATTGGGGTAATATTTGTTTCATGATTGGTGGTATTCTACTAGTGTCTAGTGAGGATCTCCACAGGATTTTCAAAGGCAGAGGTTAAAGGTCATGAAAATTGGCATAAGTAAAGACCTTTAGATGAAGCATATTCAAGCAAAAAATTGGAGTGGGATCTCCATGGGTTTGCTTTCCACAAGCATTTGAAATTGTGCATGTTGAAAATTTTGAGCATTTTATTTAAGATAACTTCACAAATAGTTCATATATATACATATTATAATATAGCTACATACATGATTTGATATATACCTATAGGTAAGCATGAAGATTTTTACAAATAAATTATTTGGTTCTCTAAAAGTATCAATAATTTTTATCACAAATCCTATATAATTTTTGCAGTTAAAAATAACTTGAAATTTAGGTGTTTGAAGTTTGAACAATGACTAACTTGTACAGGTATTTCTGATGAATTAACACTTCATATTGCCATGCTGAACCTGAAAAATATAAATTTTATACCTATTAAAAATTTAAGTAAAATTATCATGATAAGGAGTTGTTTAAAAAATTAATTAGCAAGGTAGGTAGTTAAACCCCTTAGTTACCTCCCAAGGCCTAGGTGTGTACCTCATTCCAACTTCCGAAGGACCTAGGCCTAGATACTATGCAGGGTGCCAAAACAGGTTTTTTTTTCCTTCTATATTAGTTTAGAGATCTTATATATTCTACTGTATCGCAGAAACAAGCATAGGCATCGGGCACGTGCTTGTGGAGAAAATAATTTTTTTGTAAATATTTACTATTACACCGGTCTCCGGTAGAAAGTTTTAAAAGCTGGTTTTCAATGTTTTTCAATGTGCTGAATTAAAAAATGATGCTCATTTCCATCGCAAATGATTTGTTAAAGAGTTATTGAAGCTTAAAGCTTTTAAAACTTTCTACCCTTTTTTACCTGGGGACTCCCAGTCAGAACCAGGAGAATCACAAAAATGAGTGGTTTCCGAAGATTTTGAAAGTCAGATTAATACAAAACACATCAAAAACCATAGGAAAAACATAAATTTCACCTTCAAAATTGGCCGAACCTAAAATAACCTAACCTAAAACAACCTAACCTAACCCCTAAGGAGCACAGACCACAGGAAGCCATGTCCACTAACTGATTAAAATTAAAATCAGTGGAAGCGCCATTTTTTTACCCTTTTCCCGTTAGAGAGTTTAAGCTTCAATAACTCTCTAACAAATCATTTGCAACAGAAATGAGTATCATTTTTGAATTCAACACATTGAAAAACATTGAAAACCAGCTTTTAAAACTTTCTACTGGAAACTGGTGTAATAGTAAAGAAATAGCAAATTTTCTAACCTCTAAGCTACTAGGATTCTAATCCAGGACCATTTATTCATAGTCACAGGCTCTAATGACTTGAGGATTAGAGGGATTTCTGCTATTTAATAATAATTTAATATTAGGAAGCTGTACAATTTAAGATAGACTAATACTTAGAACTGTATTCATAAGTGTAATTATTAAAATATAGTTAGTTACAGTATATAGGCATACATGTCAGTAAGCAATTTAAATAGCAATACTCACATTTTCCATGCAGTTGTAAGTTTTTGATTATATGTTTTTGACAATAAGTTTGTATCCAGTTTCTTGATTACTTTTTAAGATGATGCTTTTTCAGGATCATATTGGCTTCATTGGTTTCCTTTTTTGTGATTGTATATGTTCTTCCAGCAGCTGTCATTGGGTTTATGATTGTGAGGATGTTGGACAAATCTACTGTAAGTATATCAGGATTTTCAGGATAAGTAAATGACTTGTTTGGGCCACAAGGGTGAAGGAAGTTTACTTTCACTTCACCCTCACCAGGATATGTTTCCATCACACACCCAATCCACCAGTGGTTATCATACTTCACTGTTACATAACCTGTGACATTTTCAATTAATTGAGTGGCTTGTGAGGGGAAGCAAATTCCTTTAGACTTTCAACTGAGGCGCTGTACATTTGTACTTCTAAACAATTTTTTGTCAGTGGTATGAATGAATGTAATTTTTGAGTTCCTGGTATGGTTCTCGCTTTTGATAAAATTGGGTCTAAAAATTCTTTCTCACTTGAGTATTGTTCTTGTGTTGCAAAGCTAAAAGACATTTGAGTCAATTTTAAGGAACAGATATCAAAAAGATCTTTTGGGGGCAATTTGATTCTCATATGGCCTATGAAGACTTTCTTTTGATACTTCCCTTTTGATGGTTCCTCCGACACTATCTGATGGTCCCTTGCCATGGCTGGTAGCAAAAAAATGCTACTCTGACTCAGACTTAACTCCAAATTCTTCATGGTGGCGCATAAATTTAAAAAGTTTTTGCAGTTTTTGTATTGACCTGCGCCATGACTCCAGATTCCTGGGATCTTGGGAGCATTGCTCCAGTAAATTTGACCATGAGAAAAAGTAAATTTGGGCTTGGGTTTTGTTCATCCGGTAGACATTATGCAATTTTTTTGCGTATACATTCTTGTACAAACCAATTTTTTTAAATTACAAATTTAGTTATTTTAAGTTTAGTTGGTAATTCCATATTTAACAATTATTTTTATTTTTTGTTAAGCTTCAATGTTTTGATAATTAAAATTTTATTAAAACGTATATTTTTTTAATATAAAATTATCAGGATTGGACTATGTTCCATTGATCTCGGCCAGGTTTGATAAATTGGCCAGATAATTACTTGTGCGGTCTTAAGTAATCCACTATGACTCTAGAATTGAAAAGTTTAGTTAAGTTTAAACTTACTTTTACTTACTTTAACTTACCTACTTTTACTTACTCTTCCTTACTTTTACTAAGTTTAAAGCACTTACTTTTACTCACTTTTACCATACTATATTTACTAACTTTTACTTATTTTGTATTTTTTCAGGTAGTCAATAATCAATAATGGATCCTAATATTGATGAAGTTGGAGAGAAAAGTGAGGGTGTTAAAAGGGGTTACTTTTGTGGTCAATGCAAGAACAAATATTCAAAGAAGCAAAACTGGGAGGAACATTTTAATTCCAAAAAAAATATTTGTTACAATACAAGAGGTCCCAGAGTTTGGGCCCACAGCTTAGATATTGCAGTAAAGAAATACCAGGATGAAGTGCAGCAAAGAGATACGGCAAAGCAGTCATTTAGTTTGTTCACAAAATGTGCTAGTGCTAGACCTCAGAAAAATGAACCAACTTCATCAACTGCTAATCTAGAAAATGAAACTTTTTCACTAGATGTTTCACAGACTGAAGAAAGTGCTTCTCCTCCACCTAAGAAACAAAAGGTAAGTGAGGAATCTGCGCATCAGACTAACAAAACTGCTTTAGAGGAATTTGAAAATTCCCAAATCCAGAAGACATTGAATGCAATTTTGCGCCTAACAAAAGAAACTCACCAAGCTGTTGTGGTTAATAAAGAGAGGAGTCAAAATATGCCTTCAAGTTCAAGTTTTGCATCCAAATCTAATAAAGCAAAAATCAACAAATTTGACATTTCCATAGTCCATTTAAGCAAGTGTAAATCAATACAAGAAATCCTGAACAATGATTTGATCAAATCTACATTTAAATTGGTGGAAAAGAAGGATCTAGGGCATGCTGATGATTCATTTTCAGTACCAAGTGATATAATGGAAAACATTGCAAATAGTGACACTAATATGCCTGATGTAGATATAGCTGTTGAGGATGAAGATGATGATAATCAAGAAGATATTGATGATGCTTCTGATGATAAAATGTTTACATTATATTGCATAGCTTGCACAGACCCCAAAGCATGTGCTTCAGACAAACATTCTAACATAAAAGGTTACTTCAATGTTAAAGATTTAACCTATGTATGCAAACAAGGAGAAAATCAAGAGATGGTTTAGAAATCTGAAAACCCACCTGAAGAGACATTTAATTAAACTTCAGCATCATCAAGAGCTGCTGTTTATGAAGTGATGAAAACATCTTCTCGGAACACTACTAAACGCATAGAAGACTTATGTGGCAACATCTTATACTACATAATGAAAACAAACACTGCATGGGCTCTATATCCAGTACTTCTAGCTGTATTACATAGGTCAGGTTGTGAGGTTGGAAATTTGAATCATAGCACACATGCGTGTGAGACAATTTGTGAGCTATTAGATAATCAACTTAAAGAACAAACTGTAAAGTGGTTCTTAGAACAAACTTCAGTAACAATAACAGCTGACATTGGAACAATTTTGGGATTAAGCATGCTAGTTGTATTAGTTATGAGTGAAGAAGATAAGACTAAAACTTGCTGGGATAAATTTAGTACGCAGCAAATCAGGAGTTTATTTGGCCAATGAAATTTTTGATTTGTTGAAGTCTCCTAATCACTTGAAACTATCTGAAGAAGCAATTAAATCCAAGGTATCTGGAATGGTTGGAGATGTGGCTTTTTGTAAGGACAACGAGCCATTTAAAAACGAAATGAAAAAGTTGTTTGGAGAAAATTTCAAATTTTGATGGGACTTAATGCATCTTGTGAACAGAGCCCGCGTTGATGCATTGAAGAAAATTTGTAAACTAAGTGAGCTTTTAGACTTTATTCAGAATCACACTTCAAATCTGAGATCAGGCCTTGACTATACCAATATGGTTCTTGACAATATCATTGGTTTTAAGAGACCAAAACTCAAATCTGATACTCGCATGGTTAATTACGAATTTGATCAATTTGACAGATTTGTGGAAAATTGTGTTTTTTGATCATCCACAAGAGAAAGAAATTAGTGCCAAGTTCTATGTATTGATTTCCTATGTAACAAAGATTATGTTGCAAGTAGCTCAAAAAACCACAATTAGTGCAGAATTTGTAGAAAATATATTTTATAAAGAAGGAGGGAAAACTGTTATGTTAAGAGTGATGGAAACAATTTCCAAATTAGCTAATGGAGGAAATGCAAATGATGTAGTTTCTGAATTTAAGCACGATACCACAGGGCAGCAAAAGGAACTAACAGCTGAGGATTACATCCTAAATGAAGTTTACAAATACATCAAGAAACGTTCTGATTACTACCAGGTTGCTGAAGTTGCTAGACCATCCAGAACCAGATCTGAAAGTAGTTTTACAAAAGACTCGTGATAAATTGGCTGACAGAATATATAGAACAGCTGTGGAAAGGAATCACAGAGAGATTAAAGCATTTTGATAAAGATGGATCAACTGCCTGGAGTGAAGCACCAGCTGAAGGGACATTCTCCATTCTTGGTTACATTGTTGAACACAAAGGATCCATTAAGCCATCTCATTTGACTAAGCTGTGCAGAATTGTGAAGGAGGGTCCAGCTCCAGGCACTAGATCTGCTGTAATGATCACACAGAAAGCCATTGATCAGTGGCCAAGCATACATGGCGGTAAATTCACAACAAATGCCTACATGCAAGGTCTAACATCGTCCACTGTTGCTGCTGCAATGAATAAATAAACTTAAGGTGAGTTATAAACTGTACATTATTGTATTATTATGTTTAGCTAAAACAATTTGTAATTGGTATGTCGTCAATTCAAGAGTTTACTATCATTAACCTATCTAGTGGTGTAAGGGGAAAAAAAGTAAATTCAGAGCTGTGCTCCAGTAAATTTTTTCAAATCTGGAGTCATGACCTGCGCATCCATCAGTAAAATAGATAATTCTGTTTAGTAGCTGAAAATCTGACTTAAGATGATTTATTAAAACTTTTATGAATAGATGCACTGCAACAGTATCATGTGTATTACACTGAGATAATAGTTAGAGAGCTGTGATCTACTTTTTCTTGCTCTTTGTAATAATAAACCCATGGATGAAGAGTCACTTGGCAATTATTCCAGTGAAATCCTTGAGCACAATCTTGGATGACAAAGGAATAGTTTTCGGAAAAGTCCCCAATCACCAAAAAATCGCCTTCATCCAGTTCATTTTTTCTTTTTTCTAAATACTTGGCTTGTTGTTTGGCAATGAAATTATGATGCTTTAGTCAAGTTAGTTGAGAAATAAAGGTATCTAGGAAATCTAAATTTTGAATAACACAGTCCAGCTGACATCAATCTGTTGTTGTCCACTGTTTGTACTGAATTTCATCAATACCTTTTTCTTTGTAACATGTAAGAAGAGTTTCTTTTAGCAAATCAGGTCAAGGGCATTGATCACACACTCCTAAATAACAAGAAGGTTGACTTTTGTCACAAATAATTTTGGCTAAAGTGCAGTGGTAACCACTCAACAGAGTTTCTTCTCACTGGTAATTTCTGCCATTCTAGAACCTGTCATCATTAAGTTAACATTCTGATGAATTGTGCAGATGCACACACTATGTGTCCCACTTTCTCCTGCCAAAACACATTCTTTGGGGCGTAGCATCGCAAATTTCGAAAATACTATAGAGAGAGCCGGAAACTTAAACTTAAATTGTTGATATGCTTCTTTTAGATTACATAAAAGTAACCTCTTCTGATATTTTTTTTGCTCACCATTTTCTGTTATTGTTACGCAGTCTTTCTTGCCTGCCATTTGTCTACTTATTTCATCATTTCTAAAAAAAACTTTAACAGTGTTAGTTACTTCCAGTGGTAATTCCTTCCCCATCTTTGGATTTGGTGATGACAATACTCCCTTTTCTTTTGCAAGCTGCTGAGCCTGAACAGCCATGCTTTGTGAACAGTTAAATTCTTGAATTAGTTTTCTTACACTCATTGATGGTGCAGAAACAGTTAGAATCATAATTTGGTCATGTTTATCTGAGGTTTGATATTTATTTTTCAATGTTTGGACAATTACTTCTGGCTCGGACAGTTTGTCTACATTTGATGGACCTGGCTCTTGAGGAATTTCACCTACCATATCTAAGTGTCTTCTTACTGAACTTTTTATTTTGGCCATTTTTGTTGGGAGGTATGCTTCATTTCTTTGAATCTTGCGCTTGACAATCAGACTTTCCCCAATCATGGCGATTGTCTCATTCATTGCTGACAATTCAGCCTCCTTGTCAACAAAAACATCATCTGATGACACAGTTTCCATAGTAGTATCAGATGAGCTTGATGATAATATTTCTGGTTCTGCTATATTTTGAACTTGTAAAATAGGTAAGGAAAATTTTTTTCTGCATGATGAACATAACTTTTGGCCTGGTGTCAAATGATTTGGAAATTTTTCTATCAGTGATTGTGATTTAATTTATTGTGGGAATTGAATGGATCACAACAATATTTTCATGACATATATAGTCAAAACCTTGAACACACACAAATTTAACATGATTAAATATACAAATTATATAGGTACTGTGATGAAAATTATTGTTCTTTTATAGCAGCAAATACCTTAATATTTGCAAAAATCTTAATACATACAGTTTATTTATCAAACCATGAATGTAGCTATATTTATACATATACATATATTTATATACATACATATACACTATACAGTATATTAGGGTGGTCCACTCTTATAGGGGTGGAATTTTTTTTTGTGATTTGTTTTTATTGCTGGGTTGTAACTTATGAGGATGGATGAGAAAAAACCTCTGGGGAAGTTTTATTTGAATCAGTTAATTTGTAGGGGTAGCACATGACACTTGAAGTTTTGGTATAATCTGAAAATCACAGCAAAGTTAATCTTGGTGACAGTACATGACTATTAGGGTAACTAACAATTCCGAAATGAATTGACTAACAATTCCCTCTGCACCTCATTTGATCTTTGTTTTCTCGCCCAGTTGCCAGGCTGACTTCAGTGGTTGAGGAAACTGCTTCCTGTAGTTAGCAACAACTTGCAGGAGATACTGCAGTTGTTCCTCATTCCTGGTGTGGCAGCCGTTGTATTCATTAATGAGAGCAACTCCCCTCTCTGCATGATCGTTCACGACAGAGAGGTTTGCCACTGATTTCTTCGCTATTTGGTAATCAGGATCACTGTCCCAATCCCGCACCTCCTTCCTCAGGTATCCCACACCTGACCCCAGAGACAACAGCAGTCTTTTTGAGTTTGCTGTTGCTAGTGACTCGATTGAAGCCCCCTCAGCAACACCTTTCCTTCTCTTCTGGCAATCAGGCTTTCCTTCAACTTCCTCCATCGCCTTCACCATTGCTGTTTTAGTCTCTTCAGACACCTCAGGATCGAAAATCGCGAGGCCCACCATCTCCTCCGAAAGATACCAAAGATGACCGCTGAGTTTTTTTAATGCCACTTCCGAAATTTTGGGGTCATGGTATTCCCGAAGACTGCAGAAGACTGAGGTCGCTGCGAGGCGCAACAGCAGCTATTGGCGCTGTCATCCATGCCTGCAGGTAGATGGAAACAGCGAAGACACTGACATCCTTAAGACACTTTTGCTCTCGTGGAGTGAGGGCTGGGATTTGTCCCCTGAACAGCCACATCTTCAATGAATAGATCACCTTAGATAACCATCTGGCTTGGTGCATGGGGCCAGGTCGCTTGAAGGTGTAGTTGTCAATGCTCCCTCCCAAGAAAATGATGGACAGATCGAGGAATTCCTGATAGTCATCTCGAAAGGATTTTGAGGAGTGTTTTTCCTCAGCAAAGCGGAGAATCCAATCTCTAATGGGGGCCAAGAGTCGATGCACCTCTTCATCATCCCATCCGGTGCCGTATGTTCCTGTGTCGATGAAGGTCCATTTGCTCTGAAACCTGCTGAACAATGGAACATCAGGTCCACTCGTTGGGCCATAGCAAGCAGTGAAAACTCCACCGATCATCACTTCCATGATGTGATGATGGCAGGCAAAATGGAGAAGGTCTTTCTTCAACTTCTGCTCCAACAACACACACGCTCCATTCAAACGACCAGCATTGGAGGCAGTGGTGTCGAAACACATCCCCACGACAGATTCTTCAAGGCCCCAATCAGTCAATAATTCAAAAACTGCTGGCTTGGTGTTCTCCTGATCCAGTTGGTATTTTGGGGACTCCAAGGAGCTGAGATTGACCCGAAAAGGAGGAAATGAGCACAGGCAGCCGATCCACATGCGCATGGTCTCTGGTGTTGAGGAGGTCTGGGATAAGTTTTCCATCCCAGTGGATGATTGCAGGACCGGACTGAAAGGAAGCTTTTAGGCTACTGCAGATCATGATCCGATGTCGTTCTCTCTGCCATTTGATGGAGGTCCGGGTGATGTTAAAATTCATTGGGCTGTGGCCAAGGCTCAATGCAGTCTCTGCTATTATGTAGGTTGCCATCCTGTCCGTAGTGTGTGTCCGATCTAGGGCAGCAGCTAGATTTGATGTTATCACATTCTTGACTCTTTTCACCTGTTTTGGAGGTCGCTTTCCACCTTTTGCCCATTCATCTTCGGTGGAGGATGACTCGTCAGTGACTGAGGATTCTGTTGAGGACACCAATACTGCTGTACTCGACGTTGATGCACCTTCATTGACTGCCTGCAATACAATCGAAGAAAATGGACAATTAGTGTTAACGAACAACCTAATCATTGCAATCAAATGAAAGTAGGAATTTGAAGAACAATCTCACCTTTCTCTTTCGCATCTCCTCCTCCATCTTCCTGTGGGCAGCTTGTTTTTCTTTTTCTGCTGTTTTTCTGTCTACTCCCACCATGCATCCCCGTCTTCCAGGCTCTCGCTGGGCCAGCAAGAAGGCCTTGTCTTCTGGGTTTTTTATTAGAGACAAGGCATCAGCATGTGCCATATCAAATAGGTTCCGAAGTGTCTCCTTGAATCCCTCTTCGTTGTACACCTAAATATAAATAATAAATATATATAATATATATATGATAAATGTATTGACTATTGTACAGTATAATATGTCATACTCTCGAGAAACTATTTTATTTATCATTGATCATCCAACTCACCTGCTTCTGGCTCCTCCTCATTCGTCCTTTTTTTATTTTGATCCAATCTTGGTGAAGGTCCAAGATCTTTTGGATTCCTTTGTATTTTTCCCTTGTCGGGATTCGAGCTTTGTTCCAAAATATTTCAAGTTGATCCCACACTACTTGAGCACTTTCCTTCAACTCCTTCTTGAGATTAGTGTGGTGATGAAGGAAGCATGACAATACTTCTCCACGTGATGGTAATTTGCTTCCAAGAAGCTTGTCCTTCACTTTATCTCCTTCAAGGAGATAAAACCAAGAGCTTCGAACTTGTCATCATATATCCAACCACTAAACACAACCAATGAACACTACACCAATAATCTGTCAAGGAAAAGATGTATTACTGGAACTGGAACATAATATACAAGTAAATCTACTAGGTAGTGCAAAAGTGCAAAAATGAAGTACTGTGTGCTACCCCTAAAAAGTGATTGATTTGGGAAAAAATTGGCCAGAGGTGTTTTCTCATTCATCCTCACAAGTTACCGCCCGGCAATAACAAAAAATCAAAACTTCAATTTTATGGACCACCCTACCTGAGTATATGAACTATTTGTGAAGTTATCTTAAATAAAATGCTCAAAATTTTCAACATGCACAATTTCAAATGTTTGTAGAAAGCAAACCCATAGAGATCCCACTCCAATTTTTTGCTTGAATATGCTTCATCTAAAGGTCTTTACTTATGCCAATTTTCATGACCTTCAATTTTGAACTCTGATCTAAGGTCAAGGTCAAAGGTGAAATATAAATGCAACTTTTTTTAACAGAATGTACGCACTCTGTGCATAAAAGTAAAGTTATTCTGCTGTCTTTTCTGAGCATTTTGCCACCAAAATCATTAAAATCCATCCATTAGATCCTGAGTTATGACCTTTCAAAATCACGAGGTTACGCTGCTGACCCCAAATTTGGGGGGTCATTACCCCCAAACTATTTGACCCAAGTGGCTAAAATTTGGTCACGCTTCATTACTCATCATACCCAACTATCACACCAAAAATCATTAAAATCAGTGAGATGACCTGACATAAGGTGTGTACACTTGACATGGAATGCCTCTGGTAGCTCTGTTATTGCCTGTTCTATATCTCTAGTGGTTATTTGTTGGTCATTCTCTTCTCTATCAAAAAATGCTGTAGTTTTTATTTTCTTAGCTACTACAGGGGTACTCCAGCTTAAGGCATATTGAGATTGTAGAATGTTTGCCATTTCCTGTGGGTTAGATGTAAGAGTTAGTCTATCTTTAGCAAGCAATGGGCCAATGCTCGTTTTGATAACTGCTTTGCATTTAGCATAGCTAAAGAAGAATTTGCTATTTTCTTTTATAGTGCCAATAGCTTTGTGTTCATTATCAATGTTCTCTCTTATGGTTGACTCCTTTATTTTAAGTTCTAACATCAGTATCTGTTTCTGGATGCTACATCTTGTATCACTTAATTGCTTTGTCAGTTGTTTAGATAGCTTTGTTCTCTTTCTCATAAGTGTCCTTCTGTATCTGTGTTCTTTTGTCAGGTGCTTCTTTGCAATATTGTTTTTCTTTGGAGTGTGCTTGTATAATGCTGATGAGAGCAGGTATTGTATTCTCCTCCAGCATTCTTCTGGTTCTAGGTTTTCTAATTCATTTTCCATTTATTTTTCCCAGACAGTTATTTATTGATGTCCAGTCTGACTTGTACAGGTTTAGGTCAGAGTATGGCAAGTCCATTTGGCATGGGTCTTGCTTACATTTGTGGAGAGACAAGTTTGTGAATACATGCATGATATTGTGGTTGGAGTGTACAGTTGGTGTTATGACAATGTGGTCAATTGTAGTTGTATTATTTATCAGCACTAAATCTAGGATATTATTTTTTCTAGTTGGGCAGTGAACATGCTGTACTAGGAGGAGTTTTTCCATGAACTCATTCAGGTGTTTTGATTTGGACCTTTTTGTCCCTGATTTCATACCACCATATTGGTTCCAGGTGCAATTTGGGAGATTAAAGTCTCCTGTAATGATTAAATCTCTTGTTGAGTCTACAATAGCTGGGCATTGCCTAATTTTTTCCAGAACTTCAGTGAGCTCTAGATGAGAGCTATCTGGGGGGCTATAGATATTCACTAGTATTATGTGTTCTTTATTTATACTGAGCATGATGATTAGGAGTTCACAGGCTCCATTTGAGTATGCTGTGAGCACTTCACTTTGAATGTTTTCAGGGATGTACATCAGGACACCACTATTTAGACGGTCTTCTCTGTCACATCTATAGGTGGTATACCCTTTGATTGCAATTTCACTACTCATGATCATGGGGTTCAGGTGTGTTTCTGTGAGGGTTATAACTGTGCTGGTAGTGTTTTCCACTAGGCTCTTTAGGTAAGGTACGTACTTTGGTATGGTTTGAGTTTGGGTAAAGGCCCTGGATGTTTAAGTAAATTATTGATACATTTGTGGAGCCATTTGTTTCATCTCCCACATGTAGGGCATTTGTAGGGTTCCTGTTGGGGTCCTCATTTGCTTTTGTATGAGGAGCCCAAGTGAGCTTTGAATGTCTTGTATTTGTTTCATGAGGTGATAAAACCCCAATGGGGTTTCATGGTTGCTTGCTGTACTATTGTCACCAGTGGGCTTACCTGGACCTGCTACATCAGCATAAGATCTGGGTGCAGGAATGGTATTTGATCTTGGGTTTTCTTGCATCCCTTGGACCAAATAGTGCTGATGGAAAGCAGGCTCACTATCCTGGTATTCTCTCCATTGATTTTGGTGTGGTTGCATTTGGATTGTTCATCAATCAGTTAATGTTTGTTTACTGTATAGGGTGGGCAGAAAGTCTGGGTATCCCCTCAAAATAGGATTTTGCCCCATCTTATTTTGAGGTGGGTGTCATACTTTTTGCCTACCCTGTAGTTTTGTAAATAAATGCAAAATACTGTACCTTTAAATTGTGATGTGGTACTCTGTAACAATGTAAAAAGCTTCTACAACTCTACACATTTCTTAATTTCCCTGAAAACCAAGATTATTTAATATTTTGTGGAAGTGGGAAGACTTCGTCTGCTGTGCTCCAAGTTTCTTCTACAAATTATTGAATGATTATAGTATTAATTCTGTAGATTTTATTTTATTGGGATTTGGGATTATTAATTAAAGTATAAATAGCTCTATAACTTAAGCTAAGAATGTACACTATTTACAATCTATTTACTCTTTATAATTTTGCAAAATGTCAATCTTAAGTTAGCTAATTAGCAAACAAAAATTACTATTACCAAAGTAGCCTACATAACTTAAGCTAAGAATACACAGTGGTACTTTCCTGTTATCCCGGACCCCAGACTTTGTGCTGAAAATATCACAACTTAACCTAACCAATTGTCAAGGGTATACAATTGACTTAACTGTATTTCTTGTATGTCTATAATGAGACTTTAAAAGATTATTATTAATAATAATAACAGAAAAATTGGTGCTTTCCTAAATTCCTGTTAGGTCAACTGTATGCCCTTGACAATTGGTTAGGTTAAGTTGTGATATTTTCAGTAAAAAGTCTGGGGTCTGGGATAACAGGAAAGTACCTACACAGTATTTACAATCTACAAACTATCTTTCATTCATGAATGTGCCCAAATTTTTCTTAAAATTAACTAATGAGCTGTTTACCACATCATATGGCAAGTCATTCTAAAAATCTACTACTATGACTGAAATAGTATTTTTGTAGGTCAAATCTACAGGTCTGTTTTCTAATTTTCTCATGGTGACCATGAGGTATCCCATCAGCTTCAAGTGAGAAAAAGTTACGTACATCTAAATTGTCTCTCCTCATACAATGTCTCTGAAAACTGAATATACCTAGTTCCCATTACATTTCATTTAGAAAACATGAAGCCACTCAGTTCCTATCAAGGTTATCCAAGTCATGAGCTATATTTTATAATAAAATTGTGCAAAATGTTCATCTCAAGTCGGTTAATTAACATAGTTATTTACAGAGCTACTAAAGTAGCCTACGTAACTTGAGCTAATGAGTTGAACGCACTACATTCATTAAACTTTAACAACACTGGTCTTCTTTCTAAAGTAAATTCATCAGACAACTTAAAAGCATAACACAATTGTGTGAGAATGTTTAACATGTGCAACATACACCTCCATCCATCCCCCTTCATTGATTTGCTAAGACATCTTTTCTGCCCATTCAACCTGAAGAAAAAATAATTGTGAAAAATGGAATTGAATTTTTGAGTACAGTAATTTTTAAACAGTTGAACCTAAATGAGCCAGAAGTGTCCATTTTAAATTTTTTGAAAGAAATATAGTGGGGTTTAATAAAAAACACTGGACCTATTGATTTTTCTTTATATATTTATCAGTTACTTTAAAAATGAGTTTATTAGCATTCTAAAAATTTTATAATTTCTTGAATTATCCTTGAAATAGGGTAGTTCTTCCATGTAGCATGGATAAAATTTTTTTTTGGAGTATGAACATATAAAGAATAGCAAGCCCTTTTCATATAGTTAGCTTCTAAAGGTTTCTTGTACAGGAATACCTCAAAATTCGTCGTTAATTCATTCCAGAATAACATTATGAAATGACAAAATTTGAGGTAGATTATAACATGTTTCAATGAGAAAACATTTTACTGTATTATGTTATTAAACAGATTAATTAATCAAATTCTACTCGTTTTTTATCAAAATTTAATAATATATTGCGTTGGTAAACAGTTGAATTTCGTCAATTTCGATAATTTTTTTTCACATTTTTAAAAAATATGATGGATTGCGAAACTATAGGTAGTAAAAGATTGATGATGAATCTGCGAAATGACAAAATTTGAAATGACAAATTTTGAGGTATTCCTGTAAAAATGGTTAAGTGCTAAGTACCATTGCCCATATATACTGTATATTTATAGTATTGTAAATATTTTCTAGTCTGTTCATTCCTTTGTCATGGTGTATGGATTTGGTTTAATTGAGGCCAGTAAAATTTAGTGGGATGTATTTTATTTTGCAGGAAATAGGGACTAAATGAACATTGGTAATCCTACAGGGAGAATAAACTTGTGTAGAGTGCTTTGCTGCACAAAGTCAAGTTACTTTATGACTAAATGTACTTTCTTTAAATATAACATGGATTCTAAAAGTAAATCTTCAAGCTCTGAAGCTCTCCAGTTTACAGTAATTGCTGAATGTCCAGTGAGTAAGGCCAGAACAAGTTTAATGGAGCTGCCACATTATAAAGTAGAACTTCCAATGTTTATGCCAGTTGGAACTCAAGTAAGTTTCCATTTAGGTTTATACTGTTATTTCATTTAAATGGTAGTTAGTAGTACAGGTTAATACAGTATAGTCATCTGGGGTGAAAAAAAACATAGGGTATGTTGGGGTGAAAATGAACAGGCCCCTTAAAATATAATATAAAGAAAATTTTTAAGAAATTTTTTTCAGGTAGCCCACCTATATCCTTCAAAAGTGTTGGTAAAATGATGTCTTTACGTTTGTCCATTTCCAAGAAATGAGCACTGGAAAAAAAAGTGTCAAAAATATGTAAAGAAAACGTTTTTGCATTTATTTTTTATTTGCTTGGCACTGAATTATTTTTCACTGTAGAATATTTATACTTATGTTGAAAAGTGTGAAGATGTGTATCTTGTAATGCATGAGGAGAAATAAAACATAGTCTGTGGCATAAGTCTTGTGAAGCTGTTTTTTTAACCCCTTGCAGTTGAAGCCTCTTTGGGGTTAAAAAGAACCTATGTTTTATGTAGTAGTATGGGCGCAAAATGGGAGAGTGCAGGAATGTTGAAACACAATTGCAAATGTTCAATGGTGCAAAAGGGGGTTATGCAATGTAGTGGGGTAGGGGGTATGCAATGCAGGGGGTGGGGGTTATGCAACAACAATGTTGCAAGGCTTATGCAACACCAATGATGCAAATGGGGGTTATGCAACAAATCAATGCTGCAAAGGGGGAGAGGGGAGGGAGTTAAAAAGAACATATGTTTTATGTATTAGTATGGGCACAAAATGGGGCAATGTGTGCAGTGGTAGTCTATTAAATAGAATATTTTGTTAAGTAGAGGTTCTTCCCATTGGCACTCTTAAAATGGTGACAGTGTACTTAAAACATAAACTATGTTACTTTTGACTTCATGGCACTGTTATAATAGTACATTTGGACCCTGCTAATTTGACACTTGGTATTTTGGATATTGAAATAATTTGGCTATTTTTATGTGTGTCAAAATATCAGTCAAATTTCAGAAGATTTGGTGAAATTTGCCTGATATTTTGACATGCAGAAAAAGTTAAATTATTGTGATAGCTGAAATACTGAGTGTTGAATTAGTGGCATCTGAGTGCATTTAGAACACATGTACACACACACACACACACAAAAAAAAGCACTTCAAAGGATATCACAGTAATAATCACTTTTAGAATCCCCCAAAAATATATACAGCCACCCCTCACCATTTGCGAGTATTTCATTCTGCAGAGACCCCACAAAGCATGAAATCCACAAACCATGATACAAAGGTTCAGTGGGAAAATGGAGGTTATGTGCCTGGGAACCCACAGACACCCCTTCATAAAATATGAATACTAATTTTTGGGGGCAATAAAAACATAAATATAAATTACCACCAGAAGGTTTGTGAGGGGTGATACAAGTACTGTAGTAAGAGCACCCTCAAATTGGAAACAGATGCTAAGTGATCAGGGATAGTACAGAACTTGCTCCCAGTTGTGGCTGTAAAGTTTTGGCATTGCTGTAATATATTAATTTTATTTTTGTTGTGAGGAATATACCCATGCTTGGTGAAAAAACTTTTTTTAGAATTCAGTTTTGTAGGGGTACCCAAAAGTTAGTGTGTGTACCAATAAGAAATCTGTAAAATATTAGTGACCTGTGACATCAACTTCACTGGCCCCAAGGAGGTCAAAGATTTTGCCTTTCAGGTCCCCCCAAAAATTAAGGAAAAATTCAAAGATTTAAGTGTATCTTCCATTGTGTTTATGCTAGGAAGATCATTTTTGTTTCATTTGATTTGTCTATTTATGTTGTTTAACTTTTCACTTAACACTTTTCACCCATTTCCCACAGAAATTTGAAAAATTTGGTATTTCATGAAAAATACTAACAAAAAAACAGGAATTTTTATAGGTATATTTCATTGAGTGTTTCCTTTATGTTAGACAGGAAAGAATTAAGTCAGGAGAAGCTAATCCAAAAATTTATGATGTTGCTACAGTTGTTGCCCAAAAAGTAAAGACTGTATGGGATTGTGCTTCTATTCCAACTAGCCGTCATAAGACCATATGGCAGCACATCCAAGTTTTGTACGAAAAATATAAAAATGTCTTGAAATAATTCAAAGGGTGGAAAGACCAAGCATCCTATCAAGCATTGCTTCACAAATTTAAACTTGACTCATTGAAGCTCTTTGATATAGCTTCTTGTAAATGTGAATACTTCCTGACATGTTGTTGTGAGAAAGACTGAAAAGTTCCTATTCTGGAAAGGGATTTCCTTAATGACCACTGTCTTGAAAAATGATGATTGGATCCATAAAGTGGTCACCAAAAGATGGAAAAATAGAAAAAGGGTACACAAAAGTATGAGGAATATATAGCATGGATCTTGAAAGGAATGAAAGAATTTGATACTGCTGCAACTGTTTCATCAAGTTGCAGCAAAATGGATGAAAGCACTGAGCCATTTAAACTCATGACAAAGCCATTAATTAATCCCAGACCTTCACAAATGAGAATGAGAACCTTCTTGCAATGATTACTGATAACTGGCCAAACATTTGAAAAATGGTAATATGAAGGATCGAAGTAGCAAGATCTCAAGCTGAAAAAATGAAAAGCATTCGCGAGTTCAGTGTACCAAAACTAAATTTCCATGCACTTGACTACACTGATGATATATTTTGGACAGATAGTCCCATCGGGCTTGAGTCACCATTGACAAAACACTTAACCAAAGAGGAGTTGACATCATTGGCTGAAAACACTAGCAATGAAAAATTAAAACTCTTTTCAATTCCTTGTTATACACAAGCAGTAGAGAGTATCAAACTTGTAACAGAAGCAGCAAGAGCAGTTTATGGAAGTGAGAGGAGAGATGGCTATGTTAAAACCAAAATTGCATCGCAAGCAATAATGAAATCATTTGAAACCAAGAGAGCCTACAAAACTAAATAAGAAGCTTTCTAAATTATTGTGGTGGGTGGGTTAGGGTGGAACTCAAAGAGCAGCCACCTCCATGTGGTGAGTTCTGAGTAATTTAAGCTGAGATAAGCATGGCTTGTATCTAGCTTAAATTAGTGAAGAGCTGCTCCAATAAACCAATACAGTATATTTAAAGCCATGCAGCTATTTTATGAGCTTCTAAAAGAAAACTGAATCACTGAATGATGCTTAACATCAACCAATCAACGAAAGCAATAAAAACTACTTTTTGTTAGTATTTTTTATGAAATACCAAAGTTTTAAAATTTCTGTGAGGAATGAGTGAAAAGTGTATGAGTAAAGTTAAAGAACATAAATAGACAAATAAAATGAAACAAAAATGCTCTTCCTAGCATAAACACAATGGAAGATACGCTTAAATCTTTGAATTTTTCCTTAATTTTTTTGGGGCACCTGAAAGGCAAAATCTTTGACCTCCTTGGGGCCAGTGAAGTTGATGTCGCAGGTAGCTAATATTTTACAAGTTTCTTATTGGTACAACACACTAACTTTTAGGTGTCTCTACAAAGCTGAATTCTGGAAAAAGTTTTTTTTCACTCCACCCTACTGAACAGTACTGAGAAAGAAATAATGAAAACAGTATTTTAGATGCAGACAGTGTACATAATTTCAGTAATGACAGAAGGTGTGTGTGTGTGTGCCTAAGGTGCCTAGAAGTCCATAAATGGTCAGTTGAGTGAAGTTAATTGCCATTTCGCACCTCTGTGGCCAGGTGCATGAAATTTCATTGTTGCACTAATCCATGGATACGCAAAATTTGCACCCATGAACTGTGAAAAGGGTTACAAATGGTCAACTGCTGATAAGCAAAATCCACAAAGTGCAAACTCATGAGGGGTGTCTGTATATATATTTTTTTAAATGTCACTCAAAATACAGTACAGTCACTCAAAATACAGTACAGTGACACCACAGTTAAATCCCCTCTACACACTGATGTACATAAGTATTCCATGGCTGCTCACATGCTATCTGTGGTGAGGTGTGCCTGTACATCACAAATGCTAGCAACTTATATATTCCTTGAGAGAATTGTTTCTGTTAGCATTATAATACATTGGAGAGTTCTACTGTGGGTGGGAGGGGTTTACAATGTCACTGCATAATAATAATAATGATTGAGATTGTTTAACCTCCTTTGCAACATCTAAGGTTATATGATGGAGGAAACCTACAGCTTTACATGGGATCTGAACCATGGGTCGCTACATAATCTGGACATGGAGGCAGGTCCAGCGCCAGCCTATTTGGCGCCCTTAGCAGGACTGCAGCTGGCGCCCCCACCCGCCTCCCACTTCACGATTGGGTTTGCCCACAAAGTAATCAAGGTACCATATTGAAGAAACTATTTGCCTTACACTGATCTATTTTAATTTGCTAATACATACATTTATTATAAAATTATAAAATCATTTCACAGTTCAAGAAAGTGTCATGACCAATCAAAACAGCGAGTAAAGCGAGGCATATGTAGTAACAAATCAGAACGCTCAAAAGTGCTAAAATATGCGTGCAAAAAGGACATATCTACTGTTTTTTCCAAGCAAGAAGGGCATATGTCACATAAAAACAGTTATTCGCTTATTGACGACTCCCGGAACTCATATTAAGCCGTAAATAAGCCGAGTTGCTTATTGACGACTCCTGTCTATGCGCGCAACATTTTTAAATCGCTTATTTACGACTCCCGTTCCTAAAGGGTTAAAGGTCATGATAGTGAAAGTTCTATAATGACCCAATAAGATGAATAAGTTAATTATGTAAATATCAGTCAAGCTAAACTGGTGTACATACTATGAGAATAAAAACCCACTCTAATAGACAGAGTTTATTTCCACGACAGTTTCGACGCCCACTGGCATCCTCCTCGGGTGGATACAGAAACACAAATGAAACAAAACAAGAGGGAAAAAACAGTTCAGGGATCGACCGTTAAGAAATTTCGTTATGTAGATGATATTTTCTCATTTTGGCCTGACCACTGGAACAACTTTGACACTTTCTTTCAGTCATTAAATAATCTTGTTCCCTCTATTAAATTTAAATATGAATGGGAGAACGACAAACAATTACCTTTTCTAGATGTTTTGGTCATTAACGAAAGCGGAAAGCCCAATTTCACGGTCTATAGAAAACCTACTCATTGTAATTCGTACATTCATTATTTTTCATATCATGATGAAGGGGTTAAAAGCTCAATTATTTCTTCCATGTTTCTAAGAGCACTCAGGATTTGTAGCCCACATTTGCTGGATCCGGAAAATTCAAAGATTTGGAACATTTTTAAGGATTTAAAATATCCTGAGTGGTTTATCGGAAAGGCGTATTTTAAAGCCAGAAAATCTTTTTTGCCCCTCGGGAACCTTCAGTTAACCAAAAACAATATGAGAGTTTGCCTTACATTGCCGGCTTAGAAAGAGTAAAACCGTTGACGAAAGAATTTAAGTTTGCTTTGGCGTTCAAATATTCGTCTACCGTGAAAAGTAAATTGGTTAGGAATAACGTTGCAAAAGAGGACAAGCCTGTGTCTACAGCATTCCCTGTAAAAGTTGTGATTTAGTATACGTGGGTGAAACTGGAAGAAATATTGAAACCCGTATCAAAGAACACAAATATGCCTTCAGAAGTTGTAATACTAATAATGCCATTTTTTATCACGCTAGCCAAAATAATCATGCTATAGATTGGGAATCAAGTAAGGTACTTTATAAATGTAATAATTATGTCAAAAGAAAAATAATAGAATCTGTGTGTATAGAAAAAGTAGATAATTTTAATTTGTGCGAAGGTACTTATAAGTTAGACCCTTTAATGAGATTCTTGGTCAATAAATCCCTTACGGAGTCGTGGGAACGTGTTCGAACCTAAGTGTGAATTTCTTAAATGTCTCTGGATTGGAATGTTTCCTTACTCGCTTTTAGTAAATGTAATAATGGAAGTAATTAATGTGGAAATAAATATATGCAGTAATTATGTCAAAACATTAGGATCTGTATGTATAGAACAAGAAGATATTTTTAATTTGTGGAAATGTAGTTATAAGCTGACCCTGTAATAAAATGCCCTTCTGGTTTCGGGAGAACGATATCTAACCTAGGTGCGAATTTCTCAATGGTCTCTGGATTATTTCCTAATCGCCTTTTTTCATTCGTTTTTCGGTTTATAATTTCTGTATAATAAACAACAATGTAATAACCAATGTAATAATAAATTTATAATTTCTGTAATTAATAATTATGCAATATTAAATGTAATAAATTTAATTATAAATGTAATAATTATGTAAAAATAATAGAATCTGTATGTTTAGAACAGGAAGATAGTTTTAAAATTTGTGCGAATGTACTTAATGAAAATGCCCCTCCTGTCTCGAGAGAATGGAATCCAACCTAGGTGCGAATTTCTTAACGGTCGATCCCTGAACTGTTTTTTCCCTCTTGTTTTGTTTCATTTGTGTTTCTGTATCCACCCGAGGAGGATGCCAGTGGGCGTCGAAACTGTCGTGGAAATAAACTCTGTCTATTAGAGTGGGTTTTTATTCTCATATTTTGACCTTCACGTAAAAAAGTGAAGTTTTTTGCATTTATTTATGGTGTACATACGTCGTACAACTTTTCATCATTTGTCTATGCTTCTCATTCCTTCATTATTTTTTTCATGTTGTTCTTACATAATACTATCAGACGTGCACAGGGCAGGAGGCGCTGGCGCCCCCCAGATCTTTGGCGCCCTTAGCATTTACTAACCTCGCCTAATGGAAGCGGCGGCCCTGCATGGAGGATTGTCTTCCATCCAACTACTACCCAAACTGAATAATGCTTAACTTTGCTGATCAATGGGAAGCGGTGTTACGACATTGGCTATGATGTAGCCTGTCATTGCATAAACCAGTCATAAATCTAATAAATAGTGTGTGGCCCCTCATGACATTTAAGTTGTATAATTACTAACTGATTGGTGTGTTTTGTAGACTAGAGGGTCTGATTATGGTAATTTATAGTAAACCTTTAAGAAAATGGAATATATGCATTACAGGGGGTTCTCATTATCCGAGGATAATGGGGACCAAGAAATCACAACTTTAATTGAATCCACTTAAAGCAGGGACCTAAAACCCATAAGAAATAATGAGAATAAGAAATGCAAAAAACTTTTTTCTACGTGAAAGTCACAATATGATAATAAAAACCCACTCTAATAGACAGTTTATTTCCACAACAGTTTCAATGCCCACTGGCATCCACCCAAAGAGGATGCCAGTGGGCATTGAAACTGTTGTGGAAATAAACTCTGTCTATTAGAGTGGGTTTTTATTATCATAAAATGAGAATAAGGTTTAATTGGGACGTTAACACAGTAAATGATGCAAAATTATGGTTAAACATTTGTAAAAATTACTTTTTAAACCTTTTTATGTAAATTGCCTTATAAAATATGTTAATAAAGTATGTTAAACAGCAACAATAGTGCAAAAAACAAAATCAGAATGAAAACACCAGAAAACTGCAGATGGGTTTAGCACAGGCAATGGTTAGTGAGAAATTGAGAGTGCATGGTGGTGGTGGTGGAGTGTGGTGGTGGTGGAGTGTGGTGGTGGTGGAGTGTGGTGGTGGTGGAGTGTGGTGGTGGTGGAGTGTGGTGGTGGTGGAGTGTGGTGGTGGTGGTGGTGGTGGTGGTGGAAACCTCTTAAGTGCAGGGAATTTATCCATATGGTTCTACAATTATTTGGCCATGTAAATGTGGGGACTCAGATAATGAATACTTGGATAATGAGGACCCCCTGTATATAACAGTGACATTGACATTGATTATGAACTTGATGAAATGGATCATAGTACTACTTGGTAAACTAAAACAAAATACTTTTTTCAGATTTTCCTGCCAAAAAATTGTATCACACATGACAAACTAATAAGCACTTTGAGCACAAAGGGCGAAGGGGACAATCCTCTACTTACCAAAAGATGCCTTGACATTCTTTATCTAAGTGCAGTTAGGCATATTGCACTTAAAATGCATTTATAAAATTAAAATTTTATGAGCATGCTTATGCAACTTCACCTACAAATTTTTATGCACTGCTCAAACTGTCAAGGGTTTCACTTGTTGATCTTTTTTCTTGTGTAGGTCAGGCTGGTGGCTCCTCTAGCCCTGGCTTGATGTTCTAGAGTTATTTCCTTGGGCTCTCCATCTCCCACAGCCAAGTACACCTGGCTTCTCAGGAACTGCCCTAAGTGAGCCAGGTGTCTAGTCTTCTACATCCACATGTATATCAGTTTTGTTCCTGATGGACTTTGGTAATTGGCAAAATAGTCTTGGCCTTTTGACAAGACTGTTTTCCTTCATGGTTAAGGATGTCCCTTTTCTAGTCTTCAATTTGGGAACACTGCACATTCTACCTTTCTCATTTTCCAGATTATTGGTTATTTCCCATGTGTATATTGTGGTATATCTCTCGCCTTCTTTCCAGCAAATATAGATTTAATGCATACAGTCTTTCCCAGTAATTTACATCTTTGCAGCCATTAATCTTGGCTATCAAATTTCTTTGAATTTCTTCTAACTTGTTAATTTCTCTTTTTATATGGGGATGTCAAGACTGAGCATTATTCCAGTTTTGGTATGATCACTTTCAGTAAGGGAATCATTATTTTCTTGTACCTTCTTTTAAATGTTCTTAGTATCTGTCCCATAATTCCTTATCACTACTGTATCTAATATTGTGTCAAATTTTGCATCATTGGTCATAACTAGAGCCCAGATGTTTAGGCACTAAAAAAGTCTAAAAAAGGCATAATAGAATATCAAAAAAGGCAAAAAAAGGCATTTATTATTTTTAATATAACATGCAAAATACAGGTATAAAACATCAAAAGAAGGTTAAAACAAAATATATTTTTGTATTTCCACCATATAAAATGAAGGTATAATTGACCAAATGTAATAAAGTCTATTGAACTTGGTTGCACATGATGACCAGCATTTTCTTCAAATTATCAAGAGTGAAACACTGCTGCCAGTCTGAGAGAAAATGCTTAAGTAGTGAAAAAAATCTTTCGACTTCGACTGAGGTGACTGGTGCATATTTAAAACAAGCTACAGTTTCTGGATTCATGTTGATTTCCTCTGCCTTACAATTTCCTGCAAGAATCTTAGCTATATTTATTTGTTATTTGTTCAAGGTCTTTGTTAGCAGAAATCACATGCTCTCATTTTTCTTGTATAGTTTTACCTTTATCGCCAGGAACTTTACTGATTTCTTCAGTTATTTTGCTAAAAACCTCTTGCAAATAAGTGAAAAAGGCAAAGTAGGCACTGTCATGAAAAAAAAGCATTAGCTTGGCATAATCACACAAAAAGGCATAAAAAGGCACTTATGGCAAAATCCAGGCTCTAGTCATAACTCAAATCTTTTGCTTTTGTTTCATTGAGTTTTCTGCCTATTTGGGGTATAATATTTTGTCTGTTTTAGTTCATTTCTTTTATATCTTAAGAGCTGAAATTTTTTGGTGTTATATTTCAGTAAGTAAATGACAAACACTATAGTTTTTTCTTTTTCATGATGTTAGCCTGATATGGGCAATGGGTCAGTCACAAAGAGGCCCCAAAAATATAGCTTCTCTCACCAGCTATCTGCAAAGCTGTCCCGAAGCTGGATCCTATCTGCTTTGCAGATAGCTGGTGAGGGAAGCTATATTTTTTGGGCCTCTTTGTGAGTGACCATGTCAGGCTAACATCATGAAAAAGAAAAAACTATAGTGTTTGTCATTTATCATTACTTATTCGGACTATAGTGGATTTAATTTTCCCAGAAGAGTTCCTTGTTCCATGCATGATCTGTGTGTATCATATATATATATATATATATATATATATATATATATATATATATATATATATATATATACAGGGTGGGCGGAAAGTAGCTCCCTATTTTGGATTGGTAAAAAAATACGTATATTATCCATTTATTTCAGAAGAAATAATATGAAAAGGTAGGCATGCATGGTAGGTTTCTCTAAAATTCAATGTGGGCTCCAACTCTTTCCACCAGCTTCTGGAGCCGCCCAGGAATGGCGTCCACTGACTTTAGCAGGAACTCCGGCGGGATGGAGGACATGACTTCCCGAATTCGGTCCTCCAGTTCTTCCAATGTCCTCGGTTTGGTGCGGTAGACTTCTTCCTTTACCCACCCCCAAAGAAAGTCGCACGGTTACCGTTGAAAAACGGCAGAATCGGTTCAGTGTAACGGTGTGGTGTGGTATGACCTCAGATCAGGTTGTGGGCCCGTTCCTTCTGCGCAACACCATGAATGCTGAGCGGTACCTTGCTATGTTGCGAAACGAGGTCTGGCCGGTTGTCAGCACATGGGAGAACATCGACGATCTGATATTTATGCAAGATGGCGCCCCTCCGCACTTCGCTCTTGTTGTCCGTGAGTGGCTGGATGCCCACTTCCCTGGGCGCTGGATGGGTCGTCGTGGTCCACATCAATGGCCAGCCAGGAGCCCCGACTTGACACCGTGCGACTTCTTTCTTTGGGGGTGGGTAAAGGAAGAAGTCTACCGCACCAAACCGAGGACATTGGAAGAACTGGAGGACCGAATTCGGGAAGTCATGTCCTCCATCCCGCCGGAGTTCCTGCTAAAGTCAGTGGACGCCATTCCTGGGCGGCTCCAGAAGCTGGTGGAAAGAGTTGGAGCCCACATTGAATTTTAGAGAAAACCTACCATGTATGCCTACCTTTTCATATTATTTCTTCTGAAATAAATGGATAATATACGTATTTTTTTACCAATACAAAATAGGGAGCTACTTTCCGCCCACCCTGTATATATATATATATATGCCAATGACACAAACATCATTAGAAAAATAAGAAACCCAGAAGATAGAGGATCTCTATAAACAGACATGAACAGACTCTACAAGTGGATGGAAGACAACAATATGAAGTTTAACACCCAGAAATTTCAGCTGTTATGGTACGGAAAAAGGGAGGACCTAAAATCTATGGAATATTATACCTGAAATGGACAGGAAATTCAGAGAAATTCTAAAGCAAAAGACTTAGGGGTTGTAATGACTGATGATGCAAAATTTGAAACACACAATAAGATAGCAGTAAACAGAGCAAAGAGAGTAACTGGGCAGATACTGAGAACCTTTAAATGAAGGGATAGGAATATAATGATTCCTCTCCTGAAAACACCGATCATACCCAAATTGGAATACTGCTCATTCCTAACATGCCCATATAAAAAAGAAGACATTAGATAACTTGGAGGGATTCAGAGAAGCTTTACAGCCAAAATCAAGGGGTGCGAAGAACTAAATTACTGGGAAAGGTTACGTGAATTAAACCTATATTCACTGAAAAGGAGGAGAGAGAGGTACACCATTATTTACACTTGGACAATAATGGAGAAACTAGTCCCTAATCTTACTCTGAACCCTGTAAGTCCCAAAACAACAGTGGAGAGTAGAAAAGGAAGACTGTGTCATGTTCCCAAATTAAAGGCTAAACATGGAACATCCTTAACCCTGAAAGAAAGTAGTTTTATTATGAGAGGACCAAAACTGTTTAATTGGCTGCCCAAAGACCTAAGGAACACGAGTGGAGTGGGGATACAGTGGGCATCTTCAAAAGAAGATTAGATGCCTGGCTCAGAACAATCCCTGATGAGCCGGGTGTATCTGGCTATGTGAGGTGGAGAGTCCAAGAAACTAACTTACTACTTCACCAGGCCAACTCGAAAGGAGGGGTGACAAGCTTGACCTTTGTGAAATGAGGAATCGTTGTGTGGAACATTTGAAAGGTATAATATATATATATATTACTCGTTTTGAGTAATTTTTCAATTTTAGTAATTTACTATTTTTATTGTACTTTTATGGTGTGAAATAAATTATAGATTGGTTGCTTCTATTTTTTTTACAATTTTCTTTCATGGCTAAAGCCTAAGGGGCCTCAGTCTGCCTTTGTCCTTCAGGCTTCAAGTAGTCTAAATATGGCTCTGAGTACTGAGCTGTGTATTTCTGAGTCAGATAATAATACAACTTGGATTTTAACATGCTGGCATTCTCTGAGAAAGTTATAGATCCGTTTTCCCATTTTGCCCATTATTCCCATATGTTTCATTTTATGTACCGTACTATTATCCAGTGATTACCATTGTCAATGCTTTAACAAAATCCATATATATTACATTGTAGTTTCTATTGTTTTGAAGTGCAACAGTGATATTGTTATAATGTTTTATTAGTTGTGGTAGGCATGATCTTCCTGATTGGAATTCATGCTTGTTTACATTGAATCTTTCCTGTCTCTTCACAAAGTTATATATTTGCTCTCTAACTATATTTTCAAGCATTTTGGTGAGATGAGACATCAATGATACTGGTCTCTAATTCTCTGCTTGAGATATATCCCCACTTTTATATATAGGGACAATGTTCATCCCCTTTTAGGATGATTGGCATTTTTCCCTGTGTTGAGGGATCTTCTCTATAGTATCCAATATAGGGGTATAGCTATTTCATTCTTAGTTTTTAATCATCAAGGCATTCTGTTTGTCTTATAGCTCATACTATATCTTCTGCATAAAATTGAAACTGGTTATATTTGTTCTGCAATATCTCTTCAAAGGTGGTGTTTCTGAGAGATATCACATTGCCTCTTTCTAGGGTACTGAAAACTGATTTATATATACAGTATATAGCATTATAGCTACTTGTATATATACATGCCCAATTTTGAAGCAGATTTTTTCTATATTATATATGGGAAACTTTATTGATTAAATATCTTTTTCTTTATTTTCTGTAGATTCAATTAACTTAAATTTGTATTAATTTTAATCTTAAATACAATGCAAACTGGCTAAGTACACTGTGCTCATGATTCAGCAACTTTTAACTACTTTTCTTTTTTAATAATTTATTTTTGATTTTAGGGAACAATGAAAGGTCTCACTCCTAAGCAAGTGGAAGATGCAGGAGCTCAAATCATCCTAGGAAATACTTATCACCTTGGAATGAGACCTGTAAGCTGTAATGTAGGCCTAATTGCGGGTTTCTGATGACAAATCAAAATTAGACTTCTCCTTTGGTGGTTATAATAATGAAACAATCCTCTCTACCATATTATTATTTTGATTTTTGTTAACCAACTGAATGTTGAAATGAACTTGTACATTTTCTTCATTGTCAAATTTTTTTACAAAATTACTTCAAATTGGAAAGGTACTGTACTACCGTATTCTTATTGTACATTTTGAAAGAGTATAGTTTTGGTCAGTATGCATTATGTTTTTGAAATTGAACACATGTCTACAATTTTTATAATTTAAGCAAATTTGTTGTATATAGCTAATGGGACTTGGGTTTTCAAGTATAGTAACCTATGTTATAAGTGTAAAAGTTTTAATAGGCCTTGTGTAAACTATAGGAATGGAAAGGTTAGTAGTATGTAATTACTGTACTTTTCAAAGTAAATTTGAAGTTTGTCTGAAAAATGAAATTGGGTCTGTCTAGAATTTCCAGTGATAATCATCTGTAACAAATCTGCAAGACATCAGAATAATTAGGCCTATGAAGGTCTTTATTTATAAATTTATCAAATGATTTAGTCACTGGTACATTAGGCTAATCTCCTTTGATTAATGAATGGTCAAAAGAATTAGCTTAAGCCCTATAAATATTTCTTATGAAGTTTAATTAGCTACTGTATATAGATTAGTGAACAAATAGTCTTGTTTTTCATCTGTTGATATTAGTAATATTAGCTGTGTGTCCTTTTTTCTGTAGATAATTTTAAATTTATTTGATTTAATAGGGTAAAAGTTTGTTTGATAAGTATGAGGGACTACATGACTTCATGCAGTGGGACAGAGCTCTTCTCACTGATTCTGGTGGATTTCAAATGGTTTCTTTGTTGAAATTGGCTGAAATAACAGAAAAGGGAGTGAAGTTCCAGTCTCCTTACAATGGTAGGTCAGTATTATTTAGGCTGGTTTTTGGTATGAGAAGGGGATAGGAATGAAATAAATTGTCATAACTGATCTCATGATATTTATTTGTTTTATTGAAAATAACCTGAATTAAATTATTGAATATTAATTTTATACATAAAATTAGAATAAGTTTATATATACAAATTTGAGATTAAGGTATATTAACCCTTTCACTACAGGCATAGCTCGAATTATAATACTGTACATATATCCTCCCATCTCCAGACATGGGGTCTATTACTGGGTTTCTATTACTATTACTTTTGATTTCTTCTATTATTACTATTACTTTATTTTTCATCTGTTACTATTACTTGGTCATCCATTATTATTGTATGTACTTCACTCATTTGAAAAGGATCTTTATATCTATTTAAATGCAATTAGAAGCAATGTATTAACAAATATGTTTCAACCAAATCATTACAATTTCAGAGACTGTAGGTCTTGATAAATTTTACTTTATTGAAGGAAAAATTTGCCACAATATTAATTCACATACGTGTTTATGTTAGTTTAGAGTATATTTAGTTCATTTTTCAGTTCTTTGTTCACACAATATGTCCATTGCCACTGTTATAGAAAAGTAATAGACTATTATCTATTACTTTGCCTTCTATTACTATTACAGCCAAAAAATTATGATCTATTACTTTACTTGAAAAATCCTGTAATAGTCTATTACTATTACCCCATGTCTGCCCATTTCCAACCCCAGAAAGTGGAAAGAGAGGGATACCCTTGGTTTGTAAACTACATCCGGAGTTCAGAAAAGATTAGGAGTTGGTTTATTTACCAACCCCGGATCTGAGCGCAAATTGGACATGTAGTTTTATGTCACACCCGGAACGAAATGGTTAAGCTTGATTTAGCGAAACTCGTAATATTGCTGTAGAATTATTTATAAAAAGCTTTGTAATACAAATATTGTCATAAATTCGACTCTGTTCTCATTCTATATAGGCAATGTTTCATCTCAATACTGAGATACAAAACTCATTTACATAAATTACCCAGGCTCCGAGTGTATGCTGACACCTGAGGAAAGCATCCTTATTCAGAACTCAATTGGAGCGGATATCATCATGCAGTTGGATGATGTCGTCGATGTCCGAGAGACGAATTACGAGCGATTTGAAGTTGCTGTTGAAAGGTACTTTGGTTTGAAGGATATAATACTCGTAACTTTTCGCTTCGTCGTTGTGAAATATACCATTTTAAGATACAAGATAGTATCTTATATCTTGTATTTTTTATACAAATTTATCGGTTATATTTTTGTTCAAGATACATATACGAGATACAATTTGTATCTAAGGCACAGCATCATCGATACTTCCATCTCTGAGGATGGTAATGTGACAAATGTGTGACAAAATGAAAAATTGTGTGCCAAAATGTGACAAATAATATTAAAACTTGTTCTGATTGTGTCAGTACCAAGTTGCGAGTTCAATGCCTCATAAGTGAGCTTTATTCACTCATTGTGAAAATTTTGTGTTACAATATTTTTATATGATACAACTGTACCAGAGGAAGAGGAAACTGCTGTAAGAAAGGGCTTGGACTAATTATTATTATTATTATTATAGTGTGTAGATTGCAGTGTGATTTATTAGTTTAGTAAATTTTTTCAAGTCTATTAAGTATTTTTGTGGAGATGTTTGAAAAAAGTAAATAAATTAAAATTATTAAATTTGGTGGAGGAATGGGAATGGCTGAAAGAGGAGATGAGGCGGCCATTTTAACTTGCAGATGTATTAGAATGAGTCAGAAAAAGTCACTAAATGTCAGGCAATTTGGAAATGTGATAGAATGCCAAAAGTGTCAGACCATCCCTGTTTTATTGTAGTTGGAAAATGTTTTAATTTTAAGTCATTTTGCAAATTTTTCTTCTGAAAATTGAAGATAAAGGCTTCCGCTTTTCTGCAATTTATGCTAATTTGCTACATGCAAGGACTATTTAGGAATCAGATATTTTATTGCATATTCTGAAATTTTTTTACGGTGCTATAATTGTATGTATTATACGTGTGAACCCATCTTGACGGCCTTCTACTTCTGAATGTAGAATTTTTCTTATTTCGTTTTAACATGAAATTCGAGCCACAACTCATCAAAGAATCTCAAGAAAGCAGCTTAATTGCTAAAGCTGAAGTCTTGAGTTCGAGCAAGGCTCTGTAATGTCTTGTGCAGCATTCATAAATATTAGTATATAATAAACATTGATTTTTTTTTATTTGCTGGTTACATTTCATTTTTATATCTGAGATAGAGAGAGAGAGAGTTACAAGGAGTTACAAGGAAAAGAAGTACCTCAAAAGGCCTTGCGGCCCATACCGAGGAGGTACCAATGGCAACGGATGCCAGGGAAAATTTTCTACACACTCAAATAGTGTGCAAGATTTGGTCTAACCTTTTCTTGAAATGATCCACAGAGGAACTGTTCACAACTTCTGAAGGTAACCTGTTCCACGTGTCAAAGATCTTATAGGTAAAGTAATTCCCACACACACTAGTCCTAAACCGTTTCAAATCCAACTTCCAACCATTGTTGCGAATTGAGTTATCATTTAAACTAAACATGCTTCTAAAATCGACATCGTTGAACCCGTGTAAGAACCTGAAAACCTCGATGAGTTGACCGCGCAGCCTCCGAGTTTCCAGCTAAAACAAATTCAGGACGCGTAAGCGTCGATTGTAGCCGATATGCCTAACGGAAGGGATTAACTTTGTGGCCCTCGCCTGGACTCGCTCCAGCCTCTTAATATCTCCTGAGGGTGGGCGACCAGAACTGCACAGCATACTCCAGGTGCTGCCGAACCAGGGAATTATACAGAGAGAGCACAATCTCCTTGTTCCGAAATCGAAATTGCCTCCTCATATAACCCAACAGCTTCTGGGCTTTCTTTTCCACCCCTACGCACTGTTTGGTAAACTTAAGGTCGCTGCTAATTAGCACACCCAAGTCCTTTTCCAAATCAGTGGCCTCGATATTACTCCCCAACATCGAGTAGTCCGACTTGGGATTGGCGTAGCCAATGTGCATCACCTTGCATTTACCCAAGTTAAACGGCATTTGCCATTTTTCGGACCACACCTATCCTACCTAGGTCCGCACGCAGCTGTTCGATCCCCTCTGGCGTCCCAACATTGGCCCCAAGGTTGGTGTCATCAGCAAATTTGGCGATCCTACTGACGATGCCAGCGTCGATGTCATTTATGTAAGTGATAAACAACAGTGACCCCAAAACGGAACCCTGAGGAACCCCGCTAGTGACCAAGGCCCAACCCGAGCTAGCCCCTTTAATTACAACCCTCTGCCGCCTATTCTTCAGCCAGTTTTCAATCCAGCTACCTACTTCCCCACCGATACCCAGCGCGCGGACTTTGGCCATTAGCCAGCGGTGAGGTACCTTATCAAAGGCTTTCTGAAAGTCGAGATAAAGTATATCAATCGCCCTACTCTTATCATACTCACTCCACATGACGTGGAAAAACTCGAGCAAGTTGGTGAGACACTACCTATGCCGTCTAAATCAATGTTGGGAGTCCCCAAGCAGCTTGTAGAAATCCAAATGGTCAACGATCCTATCCGCTATTATCCCCTCTAATAATTTACCTACAACCGAAGTGAGACTAATGGGACGATAGTTCCCTGGACTTTCGTGATCCCCTTTCTTAAAGATAGGGGTCACGTTGGCTTCCCTCCAGTCACCAGGTACCTGGCCCGTCTCCAACGATTTGTTAAAGACTGTAGCCAGGTGGGGAGCCACCTGGTCGCGCACTTCCCGCAAGACTGGGGAAGAACTGGTCTGGCCCAGGAGCCTTAAACGCGCTCAGTTTATCTATTCTATCGGCAACGACTGTCGCTTTACATCAAACACTATCCAGGTCAGCACCTTCGTGCCTCACGCCTGACTCGGGGATGGCGCCGGTGTTCTCCCTGGTGAACACTCGCGCAAAGTACTCATTAAGCACATTAGCGATTTCCGCATCGATTAACATAACTGAAGAACTCCTTAGGATTCCCCTTGTAGAGGCTTACCACCCGGAGTTCTTCGTTACGTTTCGCTAGCCTAACCTTCGCCTTCACTTCCCTACACAGGCGGACATACGCTTCAGTGTTCTCATGGGAACGATTGGCCTTCGCCTTCCTATACGCAGCTTTCCTATTTCGGATAGCCGAAGCGATGTCACGACTGAACCACTTAGGCTGCGTTGAAGCAGGGATGACCGGTTTTGAGGGTATGGCAGCAGACTGCAGCACCATAAACTGGTCTCGGAATGCACTCCATACTTCCTCAACATCGCCACCTACCTCTAACCCCATCTCACCTACGCTATCTTGGAGGCCAACAAAGTCCGCCCGCCGTAGATCAAGCTTACTGCCTCTGGAGTTACTACGTTTCACCCGAGGGACGCAGACACAGAACCTAATCAGACCGTGATCACTCCTGTCCAACGATTGGTCAACGGTGAGGCTAGTGACGAGGTTGTCTTCGGTCGTGAATACTAAGTCTAGAACGCTTTCGCCTCGTGTAGGCCCATTGACCCACTGAGTCAGAAAGTTCTCATCAGCAAAGTCAACTAGCCTCCTCCCTTCGGCATCAGCAGTCCTGTCTTCCCAGTTTATGCCGCGACAGTTCAAGTCTCCTAAAACTACACACACCCTGTCCCCTAGCAGGCTACGGAGTTCGGTGTACAGGGCTGTATCCTCCTCGAGGAGGAGATGCGGAGGTCTGTACACCAAGATTAACTTATAGTTCGTCTCTCCCACGTTCAGATCGACGCCAAGCAGCTCCCGTTCCGATCGGAACTGGCAGTCAACCAGACTCAACGTGTCCCTGACGTATATTAGTACCCCTCTCCCCTCCTCACTGGTGCGGTCCTTGTGAAACATTCTATACCCGGGAATCTCGAACTCCCCAACGTAGTCCCTACGATCAGTATGAATCCAGGACTTGGTGATAGCAACGATATCCTGGTATTCTGATGCTGAGAGCGCCCGTAGCTCGCAAAACTTATTCCTAATCGACCTAGCATTAAAAAGCACTGCACGGAAGGAGCCTTCCCTATTCTGACTGCCCCCTAGCACGACCCGTTTCCCGAACAGCCAGGGCTGTCGGGAGGTGAAGAGCCCCTCACTAACGAGGGGGCAACTTCCGCAGGAGAGAGAGGTAGAGAGATAGAATTTCCAGTTTTAATGTACAATAGCTAGAAAAGAGATTTCAGCAAGTATTTTTAACACTTCGAGCAAACAGTGTGTAGTACTTAAAATATTTTTGCCAGGACAACGAGATGGCTGGATCGCTGCATGAAGGCAAATAATCATCCAGAGAAGCAAAATCTTTTTCCAATCGTTCAAGGTGGTGTTTTTCCTGACCTCAGAAAGCGATCATTGCAGCAATTGACAAAAAGGAATGCTCCAGGTTACGCCATCGGAGGATTAAGGTACTGTTATAACGTTTCCTTTTGGTTTACCATTGTTTTGCCCAAGTAATAATCAACTCTTATTCTAACAGTAAAGTGTTCAGTTAATCGTTTGTGTGAACGTTCTCGTAACGTCCCAAGATTTCCCATTCTTCTTTTAAAAAAAATGGAAAAAAACACGGAACCCCTACTTCCCAATACGGAGGGAGTTTCCTGAATTCGCGAGAGTCGCCTAATTTTGAGAAATCACAGAACGGGTGGCCTGCTCAAATCCGACCGCGACAGCAGTAAGAGTCGCTGCCCGAATCCACAATCTCCAATCGAACCACGGTTACGGTACCCTCTATTTTTGAACTAACATTTAATGTAGTTCGATTTATTCGTCGAACACATCGCAATTCCTTCAGATTTGTATAGACTTTTATTTTAAGGACAAATTTCCTTATTGTTTCATTCTAGATGCTGATGAACGCTTGAAATAATTATAGTTTAGGGTGAAGTTCCATCATCAGTGTTACGAGAGTAGCTAACATTCAGACAGGAAAATGTTAGAAAAGGCATTCCCAATTTAATTTTCATATTTTAAAATCACCCCCAACCAAGATTTGAACACGGGACCTCTGGCCTGGAGCAAGAGGTTTTGGGTTCAAATCCTGGTGAGGGATGTAAGGCCCCGGTAGCTTAGCGGTGAGGTTTTAGTTCGCTCCTGCCTGCTGGTTCCTGGGTTGAGTTGACAGCATATTCTGTTAATGTTTAGGCTAAAGGTGACCCTTGGGGCATACTCGCCCAAAATACGGTAAATAAATAAATATGAAAAGGAGAAATCAAGGGTAATAGTAGTTGAAATGGATAACCTGAGAAGTGTGTGTTTGGCGTGCGCCCGATTGATAGTGAGAAATCGTGTGGTGGTTCTGGACAGCTGTGGTTTTCAGAAGTCAGTAGAAGTGAAAATTGAGAGAGGTGTTCTAAAGGTGGTTTGGATATGTTGAAAAAATGGAAGATGACAGAGTTGTGAAAAGAGTGTATAGGAGTGTGTGCGAAGGTTTTTTTTATTGGGGTTGTTTAACCTCCTTTGCAACATTTAAGGTCATATGACGGAGGGGACCTACAGCTTTACGTGGGATCCGATCCACAGATGCTAGATTTTACTCACTTGGTAATTTTATTGACAATCGGAATAGTATAATTGTCGGAGACTTTAACTGCCCTAATGTTAATTACGAGAATTTTACTGGTAATGAAGAGGGTTTGAGATTGGTTGAGTTTATGGACGATAACTTTTTACGACAGATAGTTACCGAACCAACGCGCGGTGATAATATTTTAGATTTGGTGATGACGAACGGCGAGAATATAGTCGAAGGTTTAGAAGTAGGCGAGAGTTTAGGATGTAGTGATCATCAAATTCTTAGGTTTAAGTTATTGATAGAAAACACCAGGATAGTAACGTAATAGAAGTCCCTGATTTTCGTAGGGCTAATTTTGATAGTTTTGCGAATAGGATGAGAGTAGTGGACTGGGATAACTTATTTATGGGTAATGACACAAATTTGCGTTGGGTGGCGTTTGAAGAAAGTTTTAGGAATATTGAAAGGGAGTTTATTCCTCGTAGGCCCAAGCGCGTTAGAAATCGTGGTAGGCCGAAGTGGTGGACTAGGGAAATAGGCGAGTTCATAAACGAGCGTAATAGAGCGTATAAACTTAATAAGCGCAATGGCACGGCAGCTAACTTTAATAGATATATCGATCTTAGACGTCAGGTTAAAAGGTCAGTTAGGAATGCTAAGCGTAATTTAGATACTTATAGCTGCGGATAGTAAACATAATCCCAAAAAGTTTTTTGAATACGTAAATAATCGTAAGCCGGTAAAAGATAACATAGGCCCTCTAGTGGATGTTAATGGCGCTTTGGCTTCTGACCCTCGGGCGATGGCGGGTATTTTCAATAACTTTTTTGCGACAGTTTTTACCGTAGAAGACTTAAATAATGTCCCCGACGTGGACGATATCGTTCCATTTAGTAGCGAGACTATTTTGGATGAAATAACTGTTTACGAGGCTGAGATTGCGCATTATATCGATAGGCTAAAAGTTAGCAAGGCTCCAGGCCCTGACGCTTTTTATTCCAGACATTTGAAAGATTTGAAAGACGTTATCGTAGGCCCCTTAACGAAGATTTTTAATCAGTCACTCGAAACGGCGATTATTCCTGAAGACTTCAAATTAGCTAACGTCACGCCTATTTTTAAAAAAGGCGACCGCGCAGTAGCTAGCAATTATAGGCCCATTAGCTTAACGTCAATTGTCGGTAAACTTTTGGAATCCGTAGTTAGGGATCGTGTCATCGATCACTTAGAAAGTAGAGATTTGATTAATAGTAGTCAGCATGGGTTTCGACGCCATAGGTCTTGTTTAACTAATTTGTTAGAATTTTATAACGAAATAGTGCGCGAATACGATAGGCATAGAGCAGCTGACGTTATTTATTTAGATTTTAAAAAGGCGTTCGATACAGTTCCGCATAGGAGACTAATTGCGAAGGTCAAAGCGCACGGTATACGCGGTCAGGTAGCTAACTGGTTAGAAGAATGGCTTCGTGCTAGGAGACAGAGGGTCGTAGTTAATGGTAGTGAATCGGGGTGGTTAGATGTAGGTAGCGGTGTCCACAGGGTTCAGTGTTAGGCCCATTGCTATTCGTAATTTACATTAACGACATAGATGTAGGATTGACTAGTAACGTGTCAAAATTCGCGGACGATACTAAAATAGGCGGTAAGGTTGTTAACGAGGACGATAGTAGTAGGATCCAAGACGATGTAAATAGGATTATGGAGTGGACAGATAAGTGGCAGATGCAATTTAACGTAGACAAATGTAAAGTTTTGCATATAGGTTCTCGCAACAATAATTACACGTACACGATGGATGATAGGAGTTAGCGAGCGTTGACGAGGAAGTAGATTTAGGCGTACGCGTATCTAAGGATTTAAAGGTTAGGAACCAGTGCCTGGAGTCTTGCGCAAAAGCTAATAGGATGTTAGGCTTCATAGCGCGTAATTTCGAATTTAAATCGAAGGATATTATATTGCCCCTTTACAAGTCCCTAGTCAGGCCTCATTTAGAATATGCTGTTCAGTTTTGGTGCCCGTACTTGCGTGAGGATATTGATAGGTTAGAAAGGGTTCAGCGTCGTGCCACGAAACTTATTTCGTCATTGCGCAATAAGCCTTATGAAGATAGGATTAAAGAGTTAGACCTGTATTCACTCGAAACTAGGAGATTAAGGGGGGAACTTACTGAATTTTTCAAAATCGTTAATAACATCGATAACGTAAATTTTGACAAATTGTTCACTTTCGATAATAGTAATACTCGCAATAACGGATTTAAGTTGCGTGGCAACGTTTCATTACTAATATCGCTAAAAACTTCTTTACGTTTAAAGTAATCGATAAATGGAATAATCTTCCCGCGTCAGTCGTTCATTCTACCAGCGTTAATATGTTTAAGAACCGTCTTGACAGACATTTTAAAAGTATTAACGTTTAAAATAAAAAAAAGTTAGCAACAGGAGCTCTGGTGGTGGTGCTCGAGGATGAGTCTGTTGACGATGAATGCCAGCTTGTGACATGCCAGCGTGTGATGCCAGCAATAAAATTATTAAAAAAAAAAAAAAAAAAAATTAGACTAACACGAACGTAGATGTAGCTCGTAGCGTAAACTAACCCACTTTTTTTTTTTTTTTTTTTTTCTTACTTTGCATGTCTGTAACTCTTTCCTTGTATGTTTGTAGTTTGCATGGTATGACAGTGAGTTAAGACTGTGTTTGCATGGTTTGTAAGCGTTCTTATTTTACTTCTTTTCATCTTTCACCCCTCTCCTATTCTCTCCGACTATTTTTCTGACTTGTCGGCAGTGGCCGGCGGATGATGATGGTGAATCTTTTTTCTCTTTTTCTGAATGAATGTTAACCCACGAGTGATAGGTGTTCCTCCTTACTTAACCCCTTATTCTCTTCTCTTAACCCCCTACTCTTTCCTTTCTCTCGGGCTAACCTTAGAGTGGATCTTAGGGTCTTTGTTAGCCTTAGCTTCTGTTGATAATCTGGACACGGAGGACGGTCTCCCATCCAACTACTACCCAGACCCAATGTCGCTTGGGTGTGAGAAGGTAGGAGGAGAGGAAGGCCGAGAAGAAGATGGACATGGGGAATAATTACGTGAGGAAGTGTGAAGCGTATGAAGTGCCGCAGGTGTGGAATTTAGAAACGAGGTGTAGGCGCTGATCCACCAGGATAAATGTGAATAAATGTGTATGCTTTAGTTTCTATTTTTTCTTTGCTTCATTATCTTTATTTTGCATCTGAGCTGTCTGCTTCTTACTCAAACTCATTTGGGAAATGATTATATAACTCCTTTTCTCATCTCATGGGTGTGTACGCTCCAACATTAACGGAGTAAGGGGCTAGCTTAACTCAACCAGAACCCAGCAACTGGGAGCAAACTCAGAGCCTCACCACCCAGAGTCCAACGCTGTAACTACTGTACTGAGCTACTGGGAGCGCGCGCGCGTGTGTAAAAAGAAAAATTCCTAAATTTTCTTATGTTTATAGTTTCAGAAGACTCAACTGCTAGTAGTTTGAATTGCCGATGAGTAAATAATGTTATGGAAGTCGGTTCTGTTATGCTGACTATTGTTCTTTTTTAGTGGAGGTGAAGACAAAAACCAGTTTTGGTCAACAGTCGATTTATGTACAGACCACCTACCAAAAAATAAGCCTCGCTATTGCATGGGCGTTGGGTTCCCTGTTGACATTGTAGTTTGTTGTGCATTAGGAGTTGACATGTTTGACTGCGTCCATCCAACGAGGACTGGTGTAAGTTTATATAATCTTGGTACAGTATTAATCTTTTATAATACGAGTGCATTATCTCACCTATTTTTGAGTCATGAATTTTATGTATACCTCTTTTCTCTACATTTCTCGAGCGTTTGCAACATTGTTTATTACAAATTCAACTTCGATTCTATTATAGTAAGAAATTAAGGTGAAAAAATGTGTGAAAACTTTTTTAATGTCAGTCAAGTAGTTATAGGCAAAAGTGGGTTACTGAATTAACATGAAATTCTCTTAAAATTAATGTGACATAGAGATATATAATTATATATGGCATAGGCTTGGTATTCAGCCCTAAACCGTGGGATTTCAGATCTGTATTTTAGACTTCACTTTGCCATAGAAATCCTGTATAGAGATTATGTAATTCGCAGCATCTGACAACTGTTGGCCTTTGTTACAAAAAACTTCTAATCTTTTTACGTGTTTAGAGATATAGTTGTATAATTAATAATAATAATAATTATTATTAGATAAATAAATAAATAAAATAAATTAGATGGTCGAGTACGAAAGTAATACCTTATTTTATTCCTCACTAAATATAATTCCAGTACTGTGACAATAAAACCCACACTAATAGACGGAGCTTATTTCCACAACAGTTTCGATGCCCACTGACATCCTTTTCGGGTGGATACAGAAAAGCGAAATATGTGGGTTTTATTGTCACATTTCGACCTCCACGTAAAAAAGTGACGTTTTGCATTTAATTCATATATATATATATATATATATATATATTGAAAAATAAGAGGAATTACTTTAGTACCGACCATCATATTTTCTCAAGGTGGCTGTATTAATACATTCAAAATGCTCAAATTTGCCCCTCTGAAACCATTACAGTTTCATTCTTCATAAAAATATCTAATAATTGGTTGGTTCGACAATATTTCCCCATATAAACATTTAGTTTTTACGTTCACTCGACTTTGCTGTATCTGCAAAATCTGGCCATAGAACAGCTGTTTAAATAAACTCTTGTCCCGTCTATTCCATATAGGTCTGTGGTTAGTATGGCATATATAGGAGTGACAGATTAATTCTCATACTATTGTGATCATAATTCTAAAATGGCCCATTTTTTAAAGCAAACTAATACTGAAAACAAAATAAGGATTATGCAATGTTATCATTATTTCAAGCTTGTGATTAAGTATAATTGTTGCAATTTCCTTTCTCTGGGTCACGTAATTTTAAAGTAGGCCTATATTTCAGAGATTTGGAACTGCTTTAGTTGATGGAGGAAAAATCAACTTAAAAAGTGCCAACTACAAATTTGACTTCACTCCCATTGATAAGGATTGTCATTGCTTCACTTGTAAGAATTACACCAGAGCATATATTAGGACTGTGGTGACTAAGGAAACTATTGCCTGTCACCTCATTTCTATCCACAATATAGCCTACTTGGTAAGTATTGTAGAAATCACTCGTACATTAAAGGTTTTTAAGTTGCACAACTGTACCACACGGACACATTTAATAATCAAATAAGGTGACTACTACTGCTCACTTGGATTGCAGAGAAATCTTTCCTTCATATGTCGGATGAAACCTGAGAATGGCTACCCAGATAGAAGCATCCGTTGGGCCCGGCCTTTGTGTTTGCGATATACCAAATTTCAACGTTGGCCTAATGAATGTCTGCTATTTGGGTTGAATGTTAAAAAAACTACTATGATTCTGAGAGAAGAGACTGGAAAAAAAAAAATATCAGTTCCTTAAATTTTTTCTCTCGTATCTTCATTGTTTTCGTAGAAAAAGTGGGGGACAACTTTTATTGAATTATCGCTTGTTTAAGGCTATATATTTATTTAGTTCTGCGTTTCCATATAGATTTTAATCATTATAGTTATGTAAACCTTCAGATCTTCCCATTTATGAACTTCTGAAAGAATGCAAGCCAGTTTTGAACTTCATTAAAGTTAGTTTGAAATGTAATGATGGGGTTGTTTACTTTCACAACATCTGAGACAATACGACGGAGGGAACCTACAGCTTTATGTGGGATCTGAACCATGGTTCGCTACATAATCTGGACGCAGGGGATGTCTCCCATGTCGTTTAACTTCGCCGATCGACGGGAAGCGGTGTTACGGCACTAGCCACGGTGTAGCCTTTGAAGTGAATGCGAGGAAGATATGATGTGTAGTTTTTTTTTTTCGGGGAAGAGAGTATCGTACTGTAACGAAAACATTGTTTGCCTTAGAGACAAAGTCTTTATTGATTAAAGAATAGCTGCGTAAGGGGTATTAACACAGGAAACAAAATATAAAACTATATTATCAAATTTTTGCCCCTTAAGCTTTCAGCTTTACTGGGCTCGCAGTGTATTACATTTTGTATTCAGTAAAAAAAAATGTAAATGCAGTATACATACAGCATATATTAAGTTTGGTTTAGTTGTACAAGTAATATCGGTGTAATTTTAACCTTCCAGATGTTCCATGCGATAATTCCTCATTTCACGGTCAGGTCTTGGTGCCCCCTTATTACCTGCAGTTAACAATTTTAATTGAATTTCGGTTCATTACATGGTTTTAGTCGATCGAAAATTGATTTTTGCAACGAAGACAATAAAAATTTCGGAATAAATTGTCTTTAGTTGAATAGGAATAATTATCTTTATAAATTGTGAGGTATTTGCGATTCTAAGGTAAATTAATTTTAACAAATACATGAATATAGCACAGGACGTTAATGTCGTTCATTTTTAGTGGTTTTTAACTCTTTGAAACTAACTTTGTATCATCATAATACAGTCTTTCCAGTGCTTACGGCGTGTTTTCAGATAATGGTATTAATTTTAATGTTTGCATAATTTCTCGAAATCAAGCGACATTACAAAGGAAGTGGTGAATGATTATTCTCATCACTGTTTCAGATGCGATTGATGAGTGACATTCGGGAGAGCATAAAGAAAGGAAGGTTTCCCGAGTTTGTCAAGAACTTCATGAATCGCTATTTCAAAGATGGAGACTTTCCACAATGGGTTGTTGACGCTTTGAAAGCAGTCAACATTTCACTTGTAGAAAAATAAGTATAAAATAATAAGTACTTTCTTTAAAACCTTAAAACCAATTCTGATGAATATAATAATATAAACCGCCTTCAGGATTTATAAATTACTTTTTTTTTTTTTTTTTTTTTTCCGAGTCAAGAGATTGGAATTGGTCTATTTTCATAAAAAATGTAGTAGCATTAATGTACCCGAAATGTTGCCTAATCCATCGTGTCCGCAAAATGATTTCAGTTTAGTAATATTTTTTATTGCGATTATAATTCAGTTAGGTGTTGTACATAATTTTTTTTTTTAACTGAATAAAAGCATGAAATTCTTACTGTACCTTCTTTACACATGGGGAATTAGTACCCTAGTGCAAAACAACATCCTCTGCTCACGATACTTTCGATGGAAGAGTCCTGTCCAGCAGATTTCCTACGGTTTACGATAAAAGAATATCAGCCACTACCATCACCAGATCTAAACCCCTGTGACTTTCGTCTGTGGAGTTATTTAAAAGATAGGGTGTTTAAACGGAATCCACATACAATAGAAGAATTGAAAGCATCAATTGAACAAGAAATTTCTAATTTTAAGAGTACTGGAAAATTTTGTTGTTCGTGTGCAGAGAGGACGTCACATGGAGCGTTTTGCACTAGGCGCTTAATTCCCCATGTATAGCTATAGAAGGTAGGGTATAGTAAAAATTCCATGCTTTTATTTTAGTTTAAAAAAATACAAACCTTATAAAGTCTCAGATGTTTAAAAAATCACCCGATAAATGGTCCATCTTCTCTGTATATCAAAAATTATTTAAAACGTTGGTTGTAGTGGACAATGATCTGATGATATTCACGTGGTTCGGATCTCACGTAAAGCAGTAGGTCCTCTCCTTCATATGACCTTAAATGTTGCGAAGGTGGTTAAACATATCTATCATTACTTATTATCCATTCTATGGTTACTGTAGGTCCAGTTCATTCTTTTGCTTTATCTGATTCTGTCTCTAGATTTGGAGGTAACGTAGGAATAAGAAATATGCCACCATTCTTTCCCTCCCTGATATGCCCGCTATCTGTTGGCTAGATTTAGTTTGAAAAATATGAAATAAGTTATATTTTACTATTTAGGATTACTTTAGAACCTGTAAATTGCAAATGAAGGTTTTTAATTTTAAAAAGACAATGAATGAATGTGAAACTTACCTGTCCTAATAGTGTGAGGTCTCCAGTTTTTTAACTTACGCGTACTGTTCTTAGAATAGTAAAAAAGTGCAGTTACCCATCCATTTGACATTTGTGCTTGTCAGTCAACCTACGCCATACAGAGGTTGGGAAAATAGGTATTTTTTTCTGCCATAAAAAGTGCAAAGCTAGGCCGAATCCTCAAAAACGGACATATATTTGGCTTCACCATAACAGCATCCCTCGTTGAGTGTGTGTTTTATTATATGCATAGTGGGGTTAGTATAAGGAATATTTCCTTTTGCGGGTAATGGCTGAATTCGTGCGTAGATCCTTATATCCTCGAATTTGGCAGTAGTAATAGCTGATTTTCCTCTACTTTTGAAAGTTCAGTCTTCCGATTTAATTTGAAGTGACTTAAGTACGTTACATAACCAGTGCCCACCTTATTTACCGTGAGTGTGTTTAGTGATGAACCAAAGATATCGTGAAAATCTGTTGGTAGGTTGAAATCAGGGATTCAGACAGCCTGACCATAATATATTTTTTTCTTTACAAGGAACAAAAGTAAGGAGAAAGAAATTGATTTTGATGCTGATTGGGACGAAAAAGAGGAGGAGAGTCGGTACTTGGAGAGAATGTCAGGATTTCGGCATTCCAATTTCAATAATGGATACCGACAGGCGATATTGGAAGATTACAAGGGATCATCCGAGAAGGGAAGGGTTTTAGGATACAGAAGTGCGACGAGTGTCTCGTCTCAGAACGCTAAAAACGACAACTTAGAATCGTGTTTTGAGAAACCGAAATCGGATCTTTCCACGAAAACAGCGAATCCAACCCGAATGCTGTCACAGTGGATGGGTGTCTTGTTAGCATGTCAGGCCGTAAGAGGAAAGGATCTTAACGATGAAGATAGCAAGAAAATTAAAGATTTGATAAGCAAAATCGATAAGTTATTAGAGGTAGCTTATATTCCGGACAATAATATAGTACAAACATTATACAGTTCCGTGACAGATGATGTAGAGTTAAATTCTTTCAATAAATGTACAGAAAAGGCAATTAATAAAACTGGTGAGGATTCTCTTCTTTGTATAAAGGAATGTAAACAGTTATGTAAAAATTTAACTGGAAATTTCCTCTTTTAAGCCAATAAAATGTTAATTTGAGTTTAATAATCTTTAAGTCGTCCTAAGAGCAACTGTTCTGTGGAAAGCGATTCTTTTGTTAAATGAAATAATTATTAAAAAAATGTGTACAGGGTGATCAATTAAGTTAAACTTCACAGTGCACACTTTCAAATTAATCACCCTGTATATATGTTACGCCCAAACATCGAAATTGCTCAGTGAGCCAAAAAAAACCACGCATTGTGGATGCACTAAGTGACCACACACTGATGTTAGATATTTTTTTCGCTTCATTGCCGTTCTCAAACACACACAACGCGTTGTGGACGATTCGGATATGACCACAACGCGTTGTGGACGATTTGAAAATTATTGAATGCCCGGTTAGGTCAACTGTACGCCCTTGACGATTGGTTACTCACTGCCAGGACCAGGACCAATGGTTAGGTTAAGTCGTGATATTTTCGTTAAAACTAACGAAAATATCACGGCTTAACCTAACCAATCGTGAAGGGCGTGCAATTAACCTAACTAGTTGGTTAATTTTTACATTTATGTCTCATTCTAAAGTTGCTTAAAATTAATCGAAACCTACGAAAAATTATTGATCATTTTTTAAAGGACTATCTTTTTTCTAGCATATCTGCTTACATGGGATCCGAACCACGGTTAGCTACATAGCAGACATGGGGTCTATTACTATTACTTTTGTATATGGGGTACTCCACTCATTTGAAAAAGATCTATGTAAATGCAATTAGAAGCAGTGTGTTAACAAATATTTGTTTCAACCAAATCATTACAATTTCAGAGACTGTAGGTCTTGATAAATTTTACTTTATTGAAGGGAAAATTTGCCACAATATTAGTTCACATGTTTATTTTAGTTTAGAGTAGATTTAGTTCATTTTCCAGTTTTGTTCACACAATATGTCCATTGCCACTGTAATAGAAAAGTAATAGACTATTATCTTATTACTATGCCTTCTATTATTATTACAGCAAAAAAATTATGATCTACAGGGTGTCCCAAAAGTCTCCATACATAGGGAAAATTAGCACTTTTTAGCAAAATGTAACTTTATTTACAAAACACACACTACAATCTACATGATTGCCATTTCTTTGTAAACATACACGGATGCGTCTCTCCCACTCATGGTGAACTCGTGTTAACACATTTGGTGTTATGGACGTAATTGCACTTCGAATGCGTTCCTTTAGGCGATCCATGTTCTGTATCTTTTCCTGGTACATTACGTCCATAACACCGAAATGTGTTAACACGAGTTCACCATGAGTGGGAGAGACGCATCCGTGTGTGTTTACAAAGAAATGGTAATGATGTAGAGAATGTTTTGTAAATAAAGTTACATTTTGCTAAAAAGTGCTAATTTTCCCTATGTATGGAGACTTTTGGGACACCCTGTATTACTATTACTTGAAAAATCCTGTAATAGTCTATTACTATTACCCCATGTCTGCTACAGAGCCTGGATGCAGAGGACGGTCTCCCATCCAATGTCCCTTAACACATACATACAAGTAAGATAGTGTGGGGTGGTAAGGAAAGAAATTCAGAGGAAGGGAGCGCCTCCAGGAAGAAAAACAATCGACAACCATTTATAAAAAAGCGGAGGCATGGCACATAGCTACTTTTCAATCGATTATTAATTATTTGGGGGGCATATTTTCCATAATTTTTCTCTTGGGCAAACTTTTTCCCTCGACTGTAAATTTGCATCTAAGTGGATATGAAGGTTAATTAAAAACCAATACTGAGAATGAAATCATAATAAATTAACCTATACAATATTATTTACATTAATACGATAAATTATAAGTTTAATAATGCACTTAAAAGCTTACATCGGAGGAGTGTGTTTCTGACTTAAACTTAATAAATACTGCAATGTGAAAATTAACTTCAGTTAAACAGAATTTATTGTCTAAAAATACAAAATTGCACGTAGTCAAAAAGTATTCGCAATATTCAATAGATAACTGGTAAAGACTTGTATAAGTACATTAATGATTACAAAATATTTCACAATTAAAATAACTTCTTGGCTTAAGATCAGACTTATTAAGGGAAAGTCCCGAGATCAATGCTACTTCGGAAAGGATTTTCTGGACACCAGATAGATTAACCTTTCGAGATCTTTTGGTGATTCAATGCAGAGTACCGTTCACTGTTTCCAATCGAAATGAGTAACTGGATGAGGACTTTAAAAATAGGAAATTTAGGTTGTTTGGCGTTTGTCATTTGTAGGAAATTCTGTCAACCTTGCAACATTTTTAGATCGTAAATTTGTTTTTAGCTGCATCCGTGATCATCTTAATTAAATAATGTATAAAAGTACTGAGAATAGTAGGTTGTACACAAATATAGCTTATGATATGAAGTGTAACACTGGTAAAATTTAATTCTATATTGTAAGCACAGATGAATTAAAAAAAAATGACTATATATAATGATATTAAGTTAAAATAGAAGAAGACTCAACCTTTTCGCTTATAAACTACGAGAAGACAATGAAAAATTCAAGTTTTCATTAAATATTGTATCTGTTAAAGTAAATTTGAACTTATGAAGAAGTTTTAATCCATTAGTAAAAAGTATGGAAAAAACTAGCAATGAGGTAAAATTCTTTGAAGAAAAAACAGATCGCTCGTCTTGTGAGTACGAAATAATTATTGAGATTAATGTTAATAAAATAACACCAAAAGGAAATTCGGTTATTAAAATGTTAAATCTTCTACGATGAACGAAAAATTGTATTCACAAAATTAACATTAAATAACTTAAATATTTAACTACATACAGATATATATATATATATATATATTTTCATATCAATTTCACTGATAAAATCAGTTCTACCGTCGAAAGCCAAAAAGAGAATGTCAAAAGCTTTTTGATTTATTTGTATATCAATTTATTATTAATAAGGTTTATATATATATATATATATATATATATATATGTTAAACACAGACCGTGCATGGAACAAGGAACTCTTCTGGGAAAATTAAATCCACTATAGTCCGAATAAGTAATGGTAAATGACAAATACCATAGTTTTTCTTTTTCATGATGCTAGCCCGACGTGGGCAACGGGTCTCTCGCAAAGAGGTCCCATAAATATAGCTTCCCTCACCAGTTATCTGCAAAGCAGACAGGATCCAGCTTTGGGACATGGACATGAAAAAGAAAAACTGGTATTTGTCATTTACCATTACTTATTCGGACGATAGTGGATTTAATTTTCCCAGAAGAGTTCCTTGTTCCATGCACGGTCTGTGTTTAACATATAAGTTTCTCAAGGGACCATTCTGAGTTTGTGTGTGTGTATATATATATATATATATATATATATATATATCTATTCGGACTATAGTGGATTTAATTTTCCCCAGAAGAGTCCCTTCCATGCACGGTCTGTGTGTATTATGAAAAAACCTCAGAGAGGCATTCTGAGTTCCATATATATATACTGTATATAATGAACCTTTTAAAAAAAAGTAACCTAAAATATCATCATCATTTGATTTTGGACGGTAGAATATATATATATATATATATATATATATATATATATATATATATATATATATATATATATATATATATATGAGGGGCGCGCGTCTTAAGGTACCTAAGCGCCACATGCTAAAACGTGTTTTTGATGGATATCACTATTTTCACCCTTCCCCTATCGCGTGGTTTGGGTTATAATGACCTTACGACACTAGAAGTATGGTGAAAACCTTATGAAGCGAACTACTTTTTTCACCTCTATCGCCAGCCAAAAGTTCACCCGAAGTTCGGCATAATAAGAAAATCAAAAATAAAAAATATACAGTGGTGGGCACGCGCAACCGCAACTCTGCTGAAATAGTTGCGCCGCACGCGCAAGCGCAACCCTTTTCAAAAAGTTGCGCCGCAAGCGCAAGCGCAACCAAAAATGTTGCGCCGCAACTGCCCACCTTTGCATTTAACGTATATCCCAGTGGTGGGCACGCGCAACGATTTTTGTAGCGCCGCAGCCGCAACCGCAACTCTGCTGAAATAGTTGCGCCGCACGCGCAAGCGCAACCCTTTTCAAAAAGTTGCGCCGCAAGCGCAAGCGCAACCAAAAATGTTGCGCCGCAACTGCCCACCTTTGATTAAATATATATATAAAATATGAAAATCTATTCCAAAAATTCATCATCATCTTCATTAGCATACTTAGAACTCTAATTTAGCCAAAAATGAACGTTCTAGCTCAATTAATAACAGAGATACTATTGCCAGAATATTGCTGAACTTTGGAGGCGATTTCTGACGAATTTTAATTTTGGTGCTTAGGTACCTGAAGACGCGGACCCCTCATATATATATATATATATATATATATATATATATATATATATATATATATATATATATATATATATATATATATATATATATATTAAAGCTTGAACTTAATTGGATTAAATATGGAGAAAAGGTTCAGCACATAATAGGCCTTTCATATTCTTTGAAAGAAAATATGTAATTAAAACGTTGAATAATGATTTCTACTTTCGAATAGAACACGTCACAACCAGTGTAAAAGATGATGAAAGAGGCTTTCCTGACAAAATATATTTTTAACAAGAGTAGGTAAAAAACATAGTGAGCAAAGAGCTTTGGCAAGAAACTTGTTGTTTCATCCTTAGATTCTATTCACTGATATGCACGACGAAACTTTTGATAATGCAATTCTGTTCACGTTACTTAAACGTCTGTTTCTCTACTCGAGGTTGACTCCTGTTCGCTCGAGTACTCTCTCTTTTCAGCGTTTGACTCCGACCACTCATTCCACCGACTGTTCTCACATTCACTCCTTTTACTGTCGGAGGTCTCGGCTGCATTGGTGCTTCGACCATGTGACGAGTGATTCTCGCTAGACGATTTTTGTTGCGTTTTACTATCTACCACTAAGACTAGATTGTTCGGATCGGGGACGCCTCTCGACAGGGAGGACGGGGGTGAGAAGGCTTCCGAAGTAGGGCTGCTATCCCCCCTGTGGAAGACAGTGTCCAAAGAGGAGTCGAAGGCCCCTTCGTGGCTGCTGTGCGAATCACCTCCTTTGACATCGATTTTCTTCGTGACATCGCTCGAAGAACCGAGTGTGTTGAGGTCGTTCTCCTGCGAGCTCCCTATAGGGGTAGCGGGGGAAACGGGAGGGTTGACTGGGGTGGAAGTAGTAGGGGTGAGGGTGGGAGTGAGAGGGGAGTTAAGGGCTTCACCGGTAGGAGATCCGATGTTCGACAGAGAAGGGTTGTCCATGGAAGGGAATTGAGAGCGAAGGGGAGACAACAACGAACCCGAATCTAGAGAAAGACTATCGGGGGTATTTTGATGGAACTTGTGAAGAGGGGAGTCGAATGGGGAGTCAGACACGGGGAGGCTAGGAGGAGGGCTGGGGTCTGCTCCTGGGGCCATACTAGTGGCAACACTGCTGCACCCTCCCACACTCTCTCCATCGAAAGAGTCATCGCAGAGCACATCTTCAGAGCCTTTCCGAAACACTCTTCCTTCTAATTCACTCTCCCAGGGTTCTCCTTCTCCGGCTCCTTCGGTGCTCTCCCCGTCGCTGTAGGAAGGGTAAAACGGGTCTCGAATCCTTCCGGAAAGGAAATTATTCTCTTCAAGGGGGCACTCTTCCCCACTGCAGGGACGCCGTTTGTTCAAGAGATGCATCCACTCCATCTCTCCACACGGAGGGGAAGGGAAGCCGCGGAGGAGGTGGGGAGGAGTGGGGGACATGGAAGAAGGGCTGTTGAAGACAGCTGACGGCAAGGTTGGAGGAACAGGGGAGGGAGTGAGAGAGATGGGGGAGAAAGAAAGGGGAGAAGTGGATCTTTGATTAACAAGGATTCTAGACTGAAGTTCGTCCTGAAGGGGGGAAGAGTTGATGATGCCTGATGAAGGGGTGTCTGCCCCTTTGATAGGGGTTGCCGTCACCGGTTCTTCCTCGCTCCAGTCCAGGTCCTCTCTTCCACTCCCTCTCGATCGGGATCTTTTCCGTCTCATTCGCAAGGGTCTCTGCCCTTTTTGACTGCGGCCGGGGGGTCTTCTCAGTTTCCCCTCTGGAGACTTAGGCTCTGCGCAGGGAACAGAACTGGGGGCGAGAACTTCCTGGAAAAAGACTGGGGAAATCCTCTGATGAACATCATCTTTGCTACGAGAAATGTTGTCGTCCCGGTTGAGTGGCGAACGAGGAACGTTGAGATTTTTCGGATGATAGAAAATAGGATTCCTGACACACTGGTGTTTGAAGGTCATTGGCCACTGGTGTTGATCGTTCTCAACAGAACTGACGATGCTACAAGTGTCTTTCGGAGGTCCTAATACGCATAATAACTCCGGTGTTAAAGCTTTGGCTGCGTGTTTATTGCCCGTGTACATAGAATCCACATGTATGTTGGTGTTATTTATTTTATTAGAGACTCCTAAATAAGATGGATCAAACCCTGTGACATCCGATTCAGAATGAATATTATGGGTCGTCTTCCTCGGTTTGTACACTGTTGAAGAATTACAATCGCTGTCCGTTCTGTTCATCTCGAGGTTATTTTGCTTCATCATCTGTTTCAGTCTTTGCTTCTGGAAAAATCTTTTTGCGACTCCAGCTTGTTTGGGGTTGTAGAACATCTCAGGGGCGTAATTCACGTTTTCAGAGAGGGAACTCAGATTGAGCATATGAAGCGCATTGGATGTCTTGCTCAGACTTTCCGCTTTATTGGAGGCATGAATACTCTGAGACAATGACGACGACTTATTTGTTTGATGAGTGTTCGATGAATCGATGCTGTGGACGCTGGGCGCGACGCAAGGCGAGGTGGATGTCGGAAGGAGCAACTGATTGTTAGCAGGCGGAGACTGTGTTTGGGGGTCAACGGAGCAACTGTTAACTACATTGTTGGCAACAGTCAGTTGAGCTTCGTCCTCCTTGACGGGAGACGAACAAAACAAGGGGAAATCTTTCCATGCTTCCACAACATCAGACCGACTAACACAGAAGAAAACAAATATAAAAATTCCGAGGCTGCTCGAGCAAGCGGCATACATTACGCTGAAGATTGTCGAATGGAATGGAATAACGGAGGCGAAAGGTGTCGCAGCCGTTATGGCTGCCGACGCCCACGTGAGGAGAAAAAGGATTAAGGTGACAGCGTGGGCGCGCAGTTGAGTGGTGGGTGAGTGCTGGGCGTCTGTGAGGCTGAGACTGCTCGTCTGCGAAGCGATACTGAGTTCATCGTCTGCTTGTCCCGAGGGAGGGTTCTCCGATGCGGGTGAGGCAGCGTCCAAAAGCTCCAATTCCGTAGTCTCAGTGTTGCCCGTCGCTTCGGAGTATCCGGCGTGGCTGGTGTTGAGAACGCATTGCGTCAGCATGAAAAATGCAGCGAGGATGAACACCAACGCAGCCGAAGGGGCGTAGAAAGCGGCCATGCTGGGGTTCCACGCCAAAAAGCAGTAGGAAAAAGTGCCGTAATGACGAAGATTGACAGCGGCAGAAATGCCACAAACAATAAGCGCGATTCCCCACCCAACGAGGTAGAACCTTAACATTGGCTTTGGAGGCAATGGAACGTCGGGAGGCGGTTCGTCAGGCGGTAAAGGTGGTCGCAGTACCTTTGTCACTTTCTTGTAAAGGTTCGTCACTGAGACGATGATCCAAAGCAAAACGCAAGTTGTCAAGTAATGGAGAAGAACGCCGATCGCTTGGCACATCTTTGGCGTTTCCGTCTGATAGATCCCCTGTGAATAATGCCACGAGAAAGAGAAGTGCGATCCACGTGTTGAGGAAGGAATGTTTGTTTTTACTCATAGTGCAGATGTGCTCGTGGTGAATGCCCCATGTGGCGATAGATGCCATGAGGAAAATGCAGCAGATGGCACTACCAACATAAACTCCTGGGGGACTTAGTTTGAATTCGGCTCCCTTCTTGCCGTGATTTCCATGAAAAGCTGCCATGTCTTGAAGCAGTCCAAAATGTGCCAATTTATGACACTTGAAAACGACCAAAGAATTGTGCACGCGAATGATTTTGCACTTGCCTTTCATCCAGTCTCCATCGCTGCTGCCATTAATAGCCGGCTCCCAGACGGCGGGAGCGATATTTTGGCTGTACACCGCAGACCTCAACGTGACGTAAATACCATCGGAAACCATTTCTACCCCGTTGTTCAAGCGAGCGCCAATTATAGGAGACGTAATCTGCCAAGAATCCGATCTCTGCGATGGGAACAGCTTGGGGGAATTGAAAACGAAGAACTGAAACCGGAGGAGATTCTCGTCCATTTCAGACGTTTTGTTTTCTTCTTGTGAAATGTTGGAAGGGAGGGCGAATGTGGCGAAAAGGTTAGAAGGAATGCGAATCCTTGCATCAGTCACGTCCTCTTCAATTCTTCAAAATAAACATTAATAATAATAATAATAATAATAATAATAATAATAATAATAATAAAATTCTTCAGCTTGAAGCTCTCTTTCTTGAGAAAAATTAAACCCCTTTTTAAATTTTGCTGAAACTTAGCTAACTGCATTATGTTAATTTATAGCCATTCTTGAAATTTGTCCTATACATCTAATTCTAAACGTTATTCTTACTAATACATTATTTAAAAATGTAAAACGCAATTCCGTGTGTGGATAACAATTTTGTGAGAAATATTTCCATTCGGCCATAACAATTAATTCCTAGAGTTTTTAATTCTAATGGATTTTATAGGCGATAACACTTTCTTTGAGTTTCCACTGACGTCAAAGAAACGTATTCTGGCTGAAAATAAGTTCTATAAGGGCAATATGTATTATCTTGAAGGCTAATAAAGCCCCAACTGAAACAAAATGATAATTTTCGCGCTTAGAAAATTTCATAAATATCTAATGAAAAGCAAAGCAATTACGTTCGTTAGAAAAAAAAAATGGAATAAGACCCAACACAAAATGAATAATAATAATTCGCATTTAATCAAGGCTAACTCAAATCATAGCTTTTCTTTACATGCGGCAAATTTAATTCCGTACCGGCTTTAAACCGTTATCTAAAAAGTAATCTATTATACTATTTCACCAGAAAAGATTTATAAACAAGTCTTTCTTAAAAGTACTTCGAACGCACAATTTACTTTGATTTGTAACATTAATAATACGTGAACGGTAGTTACACGTTTATCATTCTTGAGAATTAAGAAATCAAAGAGTAAAACTTACGCGTAAAGGAGTGAGTAATTGTTGGTGTTGCACCTGAAATGTCTTTCGATGGAGTGTCGACTTTTGCGGAACCACACGCACGAAACTCCGGTGAAAGACTGCGGCCGAACCCCTACCTGATACAGATGGAGATGCGGGGTGGCAGCCCTCGTCAGAGTGGGAACATTATCCGTGAGTTTCCAAAGAGATGATAATAAACTCGCGCAACTCCCGTGCAACATCTCGGCGGATCTTAATAATTCTGTCCAAATGAAAACGATAAATTGCGCATTTTTTTTGCAAAAATGCGTTCACTAACTTCATTTTATACTCTTCAAAGCATCATTATTCAGTGTTGAAACACTTAACACAACAAAAAAAAAAAAAAATTAGAATGTACGTTAGAGATTGTAATTTGATAATTTATAATGGAGAGAAAATGTTTTAAAGACACTTAGAGCAAACCATAAGTGATTCATGTGGGCCGAGGAGCTATCATCATCTTAAAAATTGATTGAATTAATACACGGTGTCTCGGTAAGTCCGGTCTCGTTAGGAAAATTTATTTTAAATTAAATTTACAAAAGTAGAAAAGGCCTCCGCCTGCAACAAAAATAAAAAAGTTCCAAAACAAGACATCAATTTGAACATTTATTTTACTTTTAATGTATTACTTTCATAAATTTAAATTAAAATAATTTTTCCTATGAGACTGGACTTATGGGACACCCTGTATATTCTATCATTTCCATAAACTTCAGAGCCATTAAAAAATGAACTTTGTTGAGAAATAATCCATAATTAAAAAATTTAAGTTAGATGAATTTCATTCAGAGTAATTCTTAAAGAACTGCAAATCAGTTAAAATTTTACTTCCTCTTAGTTTTATTATTATTAGTATTATTAGTATTATTAGTACCAAAGGTATCTCTAATGTGGAAATTAACTTTCTGCCATTAAATTTAATTTTTTATTTGAACTTATTTTTTCTTTACTAATAATAATTTGGGCTACGTCATGGCCAATGTCGTTACAGAGCTTCCTGCCTCGAAGTTAAACGACAGTGGGTTTGGAGAGTAGTTGGATAGGATAGCGTCCTTTACATCCAGATTATGTAGCGACCCGTGGTTCCGATCCCATGTAAATTTGTTGGTCCCCTCTGTCGTATGACCTTAGATGTTGCGAACGAAGTTACGCAACTTCATCATTACGTTATTACTAATAATTAGCCATTTTATCTTTGGCGTGCGTAATAATAGGACTGATCAGGAGAGTGAATACGCTGTTTGGTAAATACTTATTATAGCACTGTTAATAATAAGGGACAATGTATTATTTACAGTTTAACCTTTCCGTACGACTGGTGCTAACCTTTAGTGGACGCGAGTGAAGAGGCGATAATATCGACGAGCACTTCCGCCGCGGGATGCGCGTGCATAGTTTCGGAGATGAGTTGGACGTAATGACGGACGGTTTGCGCGAGAAAAAAGAGGTCGACGGGATCTGCGAACACGTTTCCGTTAGCGGTGAAGTTACGGAGCGTACGTGCGCTCTCCGAGATGCTCGAACCCGCTACTGAAAGGTTGGTGGCGGCGAAGTGTTCCAAGATCCGCGTCGCTTCCGACACAAAAGGGCACTGCGAGGTGTCTAACGAGTGCCAAGCGCCATCCGCGTTGCAGAAGTGCGTGGCGTGCCTGGTATCGCGTTTCGCACTGAAAGAGAGGGATGGCCACGAAGGGGAGAGGGAAGGAGGGTGGAGGGGAGAGAGGCCCTGACAGGGGAGGTCCACGGGGACGGAGGCCACAGTCCGGGGCCAACTGTAGGTTCCTTTATTATTGGAGGTCACTGCGAAGGAACAAACAAGAAATAAAGGCCAAAATATCACAAGTGAAAATTCCAACATATTTTTCAGTACGATATCATCTAATTGTTGCTTCTAAAGGAAACAAACTTCATATTAGGTTTAAATATGCAGATAAACTTTTTGTCATCGTCAATACAATACTTTATATAAAAAAATACCAATTAATGAAGAATCTAAAATATTCTAAACATAACGGTTGAGAATTATGTAGAAATGTTAATCATACATGATTTTAAAATGGTTTCTTCCCGTAAAGTGTATTAATTTAGGTTTTTAAAACCTTCCTTTTCTATTTTTAACTACGTTCACCTTTACTATTAATTAGCACGAATAATCGATAACCCGTCAAGTTATGTTTGATAGTTAATTATATGACCGTATGAGGCACTGAAAGTTACAGGCATTCCCCCCCACCGCGCAAGACGGTCAGAACTCTCAAATGAAGTGCAACTATAAATATTATTAAAAGTACGTAAAATCGCTCTAATACCGGTATTAATCCAAAACTCAAACTTAAATTATCCGCACTGACTATTGATTGGGCAGTATTTCGTGTCATGATGAATAACGTAGACGCTCAAGGATCGTGAGTTGTTCTTCCCATTGCCTTCAACTACGCACGACCATTCTCCGCTGTGGTCCCAACTTAGCTCTGGGATATGTACAAAACTGAAATAGAAGCGGTATTTCAGAAAGTAAATATAAACTCATTTACTTCCCGAAGTTAATTAAGGCTTATTGATTAAATGGAATGGCACAGCAATCTTCTTTCGAAATACCGACACAAACTGAAAATATGATATCTTGCATACCTTACGTTCAGTATAGAATGGTTTCCTTTAAAACTTACAAATAAATATATATTTTTAAAATTCTTATAAATAACGATTAAAGCAATGTTAAAATCAATCAAACGAATAAATCCACTGACTTATGTGACTTTAAAGTACCTAGTAATGCGTAGGGCCTTGCTGGCCTGATAACTGCCTCCGCACGAAAAACTTTATTTAATGCTGTCAAGTACAATGACATCGTTAGGAATCATGTCCTGGTAACAAGTACGAATCCGACGGCTTCTTTCAGCTGGACAATGCCCCTCGCGAAGCAACAGCACGCGTAATCACCTGGTTCACGGATAATGACATCAATGCGCTGCCATGGTTTGTCTCCAGCCTGGATCTCTTTCCCAGTGAGCATCTTTGCTATCTGGAGAGGGAACTTGGCAAGAGAACACCAACGCCCAGTACCCTAAGACAATTGGCCCATGCTACAAAGGAGTGGCCACGGATCACTCCAGATAATATCTGAAGAAATCCAATGGAGCGCATACGTCATCGTATGTAGGTAGTTATACAAACCAAAGGTCATACACACTACTAAGAACTGCCCAGTCACATCGCCTGCTGCGGATGTATGACAAATACTTTTAGTAAGACAGACTATAAGTACCACCCACCTTTCCGTCCTGCCCCTTTGCGAAGATGTTTTGATAGTGACGTCATTGTATTGAAACTCCTCCCCTTCAGGGATCACCTCCTTCACTTCGTTTCCCTCCTTCTGACCCCATCTCCACCAGACTCTCGCGGGGGGAGACTCGAACCCGGTCACTCGACATCGCAGTTTTAGGGAGTCACCCGCAAATACCACCTGATCTAAACCGGGCTCGATTTCCATGATGGAAACAGACGTGGGTTTTGACTCCTCTGTACAAATAACAATATATACAATAACAACATAATAACTAGGGAGGCTTTTCATTTCCTACTTCGCACAAAATATATATATATATATATATATATATATATATATATATATATAATGAATAAAACCTCAGGATGTCATTAGACGAAAGCGCTTGAGCACCATTCTGTGTTTCCTTTCCTTCGTGGTTTTATTCATCATAAATATTTTTCACGTGTTACTTTCGTGAAATAATTTTCATATATATATATATATTTTTTTGTTTCAAAGTATGACAGCTCATGGCCACCAAAAGAAAGGAGGATAGCAGAGCGAACACAGGACGAAGACTATGGGACAGCTAACGGAAATGAACAATAGACGGGGAGGAGGAGGAGGGGAAAAAAAAAAAAAAAAAAAATCATAGCGGAGTCACAGCCTGTAAAGAAGTCGGGAGCGAAAGAGGAAGGAGAACAACCCGGTTACCGAAAAGTAGGGACATTCAGATAGAATAGCGCCAAGCCTATCACAAGGCCCGACGCTCTCCAAAAGGGGAAAATACTCTGCGCGCAGCGCAGAGTAAAGCGGACACTCCACCAGGAGGTGGGCAACTGTAAGTGAGACGTTACAATTGGGACATCGGGGCACTCGATCCCCGGCCATCAAATAGCCATGGGTCAGGTGGGTGTGGCCAATACGGAGGCGGGCCAGAGCCACCTCCTTATGGCGCGACCGATGCCACCGGGAGCGCAAAAACCTACGGAAGCCAGGGATATAATCGGAAAAGGGGAGGGACATGGGTGAAACCTGTAGTCGGCACGCGGAACGGGCAGCTCGATCGGCAGCCTCATTTCCAGCCACGTTAACATGTGCAGGGACCCAGCAAAATACCACCTCCTTACCACCAAAAGCGACAAGGATATGGCACAGGAGCTGGATTCGTCGGACCAGTGGGTGGACAGGGTCAAAACACTCCAGGCCATCCAGGGCACTGCGGGAATCCGAATAGATGACAAACGACCCATCCGGATGCTCCCGCACCACCTCCAGAGCGCTCAGAATGGCATAGAGCTCAGCCGTGAAAACGGAAGCCTCATCAGGGAGACGGGTACATCGGGGAGCAAGGGCAGACGACTGGGGAACAGCCGCAGCCCCAACGCCCCCGGACGACCTCGAGCCATCTGTGAAGACCGCAACACATGCAGAGTGACACGCTGCATGCTGAAGGATCAGAGACCGAAGCAATGCAGAGTCAGAATCGGCCCTGCGAACGGGCGCAACGCTCTACAGCACGCAACAGGGGTGCTCTCCCAAGGTGCAACACCCCTGAAAGTGACCGGTAGAACGGATGGAGGAGGAGTGCCCATACCATCGAGGAGGGAGGGAGGTCACCGTGTCGGTGAAATACCAACCCCCATCCCGGCAGAACGCCCTCTCAACCACCTGGAACAGAGGAGAGTTGGGAAGACGGAGAATCCGGAGATAGTGCTTGGCAATGAGGAACGACCTCCGATCCTCCAAGGGAGGGATGTCGCACTCAACCTGCAGACTATCAACCGGAGAGGAGCGGAAGGCGCCAGATGACATGCGCAGTCCTCTAGAGAGGACCGGATCCAGTATCCGAAGGGCCGCACGGGAGGCGGAGCCGTACACCACACTCCCATAGTCTAATTTGGACTGTACCAGGGACACGTACAAACGGAGGAGTGTCCGCCTATCCGCGGCCCATGTAGTATGCGACAGATGTCCCAGCAAATCCAGGGTACGTCTTGCAGACTCGCGCAGCCGGCGAAGGTGGGGAACCCAGCTCAAACGGCTGTCGAAAACCATACCCAGGAAACGTACTGATTGAACGAGGGCCAGAGGCTGACCCCCGAGTGTAAGATTAAAGGCCGGGACGGCGCCGGATCCCCGTCTCCTCGACGAAAGGAAGGCCACACACGAAGTCTTCGGGGAAGACAGCGTAAGGCCCGCCGACGACGCCCAGCGTTCAACCCGATTGACCGCGAGTTGGACTTGCCTCTCCACGAGGGGGGGACTCGTCCCCGCGGAACAGAGAGCCAGATCGTCGGCATAGATGGAACAGCGCACCGAGGGCGGAAGGGCTCCCGGTAGCGCAGACATGACCAGGTTGAAGCAGGAGACGCTCAAGACACAGCCCTGGGGCACCCCCTCCTCCTGAACATACAGGTCAGATAAGGCCGCCCCATTACGGACGCGGAAAGTGCGACGGCAGAGGAAGCTACGAAGAAATGTGGGCAAAAAGCCCACAAAACCAAGAGACTTCAAACGGTCCATGACAACTCCCCGACGGGTCGTGTCATAGGCCTTTTGGACGTCGAAAAAGACAGCCAGAACAAGATTCCGGCGGGAAAAGGTCTCCCGTACATCATGACCAAGGAGAAGTTATATATATATATATATATATTATATATATATATATATAAGCAAACAACCACAGGGAAAAGGAAACACGAAGTCCGAGCGCTTTCGTGATATATTCGCATCTTCAAGGAGAAACAGAAGATGTGAATATATCACGAAAGCGCTCGGACTTCGTGTTTCCTTTTTCCTGTGGTTGTTTGCTTATTAATAAGATTACGTGTTATTCTGTGATTTTAGTGCATATATATATATATATATATATATATATATATATATATATATATATATATATATATATTAGGGTGCATCAAACGCCCCATGAAAATTTTAAATTGATATCACACTACTGGCCGGCACATATGTCTTGCTCCTCATTGTGGTGAATACAAAATAAACAATTTTTTCCTTTTTATTAAATTTTTCACATTCCCATTTTTTAATAGAAAATTAATAAAAGACAAAAATTAACAAAATTAGCAAAAATTTACAAAAAGAGCAAAAGCAGAACTATGAAACAAGCAAAATGGGCAGAATCCTGTTTAAAGCATTTATCACTAAACAACACCTTAAGTTAAGCTGTCAGGAGCCATTTTAATTTTTTCAAACATTTGTTTTTTCTCATATTGCCAATTTTTTCACAATTTTCCTCAACTACTTGCAATGTATCTTGGTAGAGGGTTTTTCTTTCTTAGAAGACTTTAAATAATCACTGGCCAATTTGACACCGTTCGGCAGAATCATTAACAAACTTTAGATTGCAGACTTTTTCCTGACATTGCTTGTAGGATGGATTGATCGCCCAATTTTCAGGGTTCTGCAAGAAAGTAGGGTTGCATTGGAGTGTCTTGAAAAATACCCATGACCCATCATTGACAAAGGAAGATAGATCTTGAGTGTTTGCATGCAGGGCATCAAGCGATGGAAATATTGGCTTACCAAATCCAGCCCCATGCCTTTGGAATTAATTTTTCATATCTTTTGACATTATCATTTTATTGGAAATTTTCCTTTTCATTTCTGCGGTACCTTTTGGCTAAATAGTGACACAGGTACCATTTCTGCTGTTAAGCTCCACAGATGACGCTCAATGGCTTTGGTAGCAACAGCTGCCACCTCTTGGTCAATTTTAGAATATGTTTTAAGATTCCTAATAAGTTCCAAGTCATTTATTGGAGCATCAAGAGCATTAGATGCCATAAACCAATACTTAGCATATATCAGTGTACCAAACCTACCGAAATGATTTAGCTGCTCGGATTGAAATTTCGTCATTTTGCTGGGCAAAGCCTTTACTGGGAGACGTTCTTCTTCATGGTGTTTGTTGTTTCACGTTCATCAGCTTTCCATCCCAGTGAACGGTTCCAATGTCTGATGGTTGCCATAAACCTCGGATTTTTTCTGCCATTCCTTTACATTGGCTGCAGCTGCTCGAGATGCTGATGCATATGACAAACTAAGTTTGTCAGTGTCTCCTCCACAGGCTTGCACAAATGCAGATATTATACCTACAGCAGCAGTTGGAGTAACTCCATGGGCCCTTGCTGCCACAGAAGTAACTCTCTTGTCTTTCAGGATATCATAGGGAATGAAAATGTCCACCAGTTTTTTTCACTCTTTTGTGCATTCGTTTTGGCTCCAAATCAAACTCCTCTCTATCAGAACCACTGTCTTGATCTTCATTGTCGTGTTTTGTTCCAGTGATAGTGTCAGCATCTGATTCATAATCATCTGTTGCCCAACTTGTGCTAGGCTGGTCTACTTTTTGCTTTTGATAGTATTCATTTCTTTTGGCCATTCTCTCATTCCGTTTTATTGCAGATATAGCATTTTTCTGTCCAAAGAGCAAATGATACTGTTCTATCAGACATCATGCTTTTGAGAAAAACTTTATCTTCCTCATTTGTAATAGTTTCCATGGCATTCTTTGGCCATAGAGGCCAAGTTTTTCCCGAAATTGTTTATCTTTCTCATGTTGTTATCGCTCTCTTTTGTTGATTTGAATTTTTTGTAGGTTATTCACTTCATCATGCAATCTCATTATATGCTTGGCAATCTTTTTCTCACTTACATGTTGTATGCCGCCCTTTATATAAAATGGAACAACTTGTGCTGCAACTTCCTTTGCAGCTTGATAGAGAACTTTCTTGAAATAACCAGTGGATCTATCGAATTTGCTCTTTTTTATAGAGAAGGAGCGATATACTTGCCCATAGGTGGGCAGGCGGGAACCTTTTATAATTTTGTCCGTTTCTGTTGGCAGAGTACCGAGCAGAAACTGGCATAAGTCTTGTTTACCACGCACATTCATGGAAAAACAGTCTGTAACGAAGCAAGTATTTTAAATAGTGTTTCTAAAATAGTATATTTCTAAATAGTGTGTTAAATAAATAGCCTGATAGTGCATACTACAAGAATAGATGATTGATACTGTTTAAACCATAGTATAGAAAACTTTCACTGTGTAAACAACTTTGTTGTTAATCACTTTATCGTGAAAAAGAATTTCTCAAAAAAAATTAAATTTTAATTAAAAAAGTGGGAATGTGAAAATTTCAAAAATTGACCAAAAATTGGCACCATAGGTCTTAACTACACAAGAAGCAACAGCTCAGAACTGGCCAGCAAAATCCACATCAGTTGGGGCGTTTGATGCACCCTAATATATATACCACACCAAATGTATATAGAAGGTTGACAAAAGCAAATAGACATCTTTGTTTTCTCTAAAATTATTTTATTTGATTATAGAAGTCAATAAATAATAAATTAATCAAATAAACATCTAAAATCGTGTTCCTTTTTCTTTATTCCATTTATTGACTAAATAAATTTGTTATTTATGACTTTTATAATCACATAAAAAATTGGAAAAAACAAATGTATTTATTTACTTCTGTCAATGTTCAGTATATATATATATATATATATATATATATATATATATATATATTAGTGCGCCGCCTGGCAATACTGAAACTCTGCTGAGTCTTGGATTGGAACCCCAGTGCTGCCTAAAGCTGGGCAGTTGTCTTTTCTGTATCTTAGCGGCGGGCAGGCCACCCCCTTTTAATTGACTCGGGCATCGATATTACCTTTATATATAAATATATATATATAACTGCAATGACCACGCAGGATATTAATGTATAGAAACGACGTAAGTATAGAGGAGTGTTCTGCACACGAGGAAGAGAAATAACGAACAAATGAAAAATGAGGTAACCGCCCGGGAATCGAACCCAGGATCTTCGATTGCCGGTCAGATATGCTATCCACTACACCACGGGCCTCGACCAGTCAGAAGTCGTACTCCTCTATATTACGTCGTTTCTATACATTAATATACTGCGTGGTCATTGCAGTTAAATGTACATATTCACGATTTGCGAGGGTGCCTCTCAAGGCATGGTTTCTGCCCTATGTAGGAGAATTACGACTTCTGACTGGTCGAGGCCCGTGTGTAGGGATAGCATATCTGACCGGCAATCGAAGATCCTGGGTTTCGATTCCCGGGCGTTTACCTCATTTTTCATTGTTCGTTATTCTCTCCTTGTGTGCAGAACACTCCTCTATACTTACGTCGTTTCTATACATATATATATAGATATATATATATATATATAAAATCACAAGTCTGAGTCCACATATAAAATTATGAACAAAAAAGCAACAAAAAAACAAGGATCACTTCATTTCTAGTTTAATAAATAACTTAAATTATAGAACAGGAGATATGGTAAAAATAAAATATAAAGCCTGGCCAATATTCAACAGTGGACAAACATGATGATTTTACACCTCGAAGGCATCGGATGAACCAGAGCCTGTATGTAGCCTTGCAACAGGAATTGCTTGCCATTCCAAATGAACAATATGCCAGAAGTCCTGTAGGCTTTTAAGATCAGCCTTTTGTGATACAATCTTCAGTACTTGGATCCTCCCAATAGGCTCCTGCCTCTTCAAGTAAGCCTTGTTGATTATTTTAGATGGTTGTTTTT